>CM071619.1:3079491-3596991 GCA_036365135.1 Miichthys miiuy
CCATCTGGTGCATGTTGTTATATCCCCAACAACACATGACATAGACCAATGTTTACTGGGGTTGTTTTCCTTTTCTACAAAGACAAAGTTCTGCCATCAGTATTTAAAAGCAGCTTAGATAAATCTGCACATAGTGACTTCAATATGTGGCTAGTCATGAGGAAGAACATATGGACTGTGACTGGCCGGTCCGGTGACAGATTGAATATGTCCCCAGAGGGAGCTTACTGCCATCTGACTCTCATGAATCTTGATATTTTCCCCTTTTCTACAGGAACAAAGCACACGGTGGGCTCAAACTTAGAAACACACACTGACCAACATTCATCACTTTTTCCTTTTAAGTCTCATTTTTGAACATTTCCTCTCTTTCCTTCAGGGCAACCTGCCGAAATACTCCCACAATGCCCTGGTGGTCCAGGCTATGAAGACCAACCTGACGGACCCTGACATGCACGTGCTGTTCTTCGACGTGGAGGCGGTGATCATCCAGCTGCTGACGGAGGAAGCCCAGAGACCGAACCCCACGCTGGTGTCTCCAGAGACGCTGCAGAAGAGCCAGGCCGGAGCCGACAAGGGGGTCATTCCTGGCCAACAAGATCTTCAAACAGGTCAGTAAACATGCTTAGACATGTGTTATATGATGTCTTTTTTCTTTTTTCTTCATGTTTTCAGGATTTTATTTAGTTTTTCTTCCCTGTTCTTTATCTCATACTACCAGGTGAAGGAGACAATGAAGGAGACCATCAAGGAACATCTGTTGGATGAAGACGAGGAGGAAGAGGAGGAGATGAGGAGGCGAGAGGAGAAGTCCAAGTCTCTGAGTCTGCTGGAGTACAACCTGACGATGGACACGGCCAAACTCTTCATGTCCTGCCTGCACGCCTGGGGTCTCAACGAACAGCTGGACGGCATCTGTCTGGAGCGACTGGGCATGCTCAGACCGCACTGCCCCATCTCCTTCGGCCTGATCTCCAGAGGAGGTCACATGTCGCTGATGCTGCCCACCTTCAAGGTAATGTGTGTCAAATCAAATCAAATTTTATTTGTATAGCCCAAAGTCACAAAACGTTTGCCTCTGAGGGCTTTACAATCTGTACAGGGAGTGACACCCTCTGTCCTTAGACCCTCGGTTCGAGTGAGGAAAAACTTGCCCACAAAAAACCCTTTTAACAGGGAAAAAAGGCGTGTGACCTTTTGAAAAGCTAAACAGTCTTTTCTTTAGGAGTTTAAGTGTTATTTTCAAAGTTAGGTCCAGTATTTCAAAATGTTGTTTGAAATATCATTTGCAAAGAAGAACTAAATACATCAAAAAATGTATAAACTACATCTTTAAAAAATATTCCAGGACACCAAGTATACTGTATATGTTAGAACACTGTAAAAAATAGCAGGGTCTATAAAACAATTAAAATGAAGATAAAATAAAATTTACATTTATGACAAGTTAAAAGTGAAGACTTCACTTTGAGACTAAATCACTATTTGGCTCACAAATCACATCAGATTTTCACTACACGATTATTTTGGCTTTTTTGTTTTGTCTCTTTTTTTGGAAAATGAATCACACTCGAAATGTGAGCGTAGGGAAGTGGAGAGAGAGAGTCTGTAACATAAAGAGGACAAAAAGAACAATTCCACTGCGTGTGAATCACATCCTATTTCTTTCATATTTTTATATGATATAATGCAATACCCTAATTTGATTTAAGGTGTGTCTGATTTATTGATTAATTATTATCCAAATATGGCATAAGTGGAATATGTACTATATAATCTCCAGAAGATAAGAATCACTATGTTTTTGTTACCTTACAATGAGCCTTTAATATCTACAGAGAGAGTGAGTTTGCTAGCTCTAGATATGGCCTTTCTGATATTGAAAAGAGTAATTAGTGTCTGCCCTAAATACTAAATGCCAACAAGGTAATCATTTCAAAACTATTAAAGTCCGTGTAAAGGCAATTCAGAGATTTCTTTCAAAACACATTAAATATGTTGGAAAATAGTTGCTGAAAACATGTGAAAAGACTTTGAACGATATGTTACTGAAATGTGGAGTTAGAGGTTCAAACTGTTTTTCACCAGTTTTCAGTCCAGGATTTTGTGGGCGGTCCTTAAAGGGTGGCTCGATGACACGCTGAGGCCACCCTGAGCATACCCCTGCACCCCAAGCAGAGAGATAGAGATGAATTCATCTCACTCAGAGTGTTTCAAAGTTAGTCATGTCATTTTCTGAACTCATCTAAAACGTTTCAGTCGCTTCAAAATGGCTGCTTCACTGCTTCTACGAGTGGGTGTGGCTTCAGCAGATACAGTGGACACGCCCCCACAGTCCTGGAGCTAAGAATTCATTTTCACCTGATTTTGACACCTGATTTTATAAACTTGTTGATATTCTTAATCATTCAGATTTGGCCGGATGGTTAATAACACTTTCTTCTTTGGTCTGACAAACTCAAACACAGATTTATTTTTACTTTACACAGACTTTTATAAATAACAAAAAAATGTGTATGATTACAACTCATTTTCCCAAAGTATATTTCCTGCTAGTGTTTGTGTTATGGTATTCATATAGCACTTAGCAGAATGAAGTCATAAAGTGCTTCACTTCAAATACTGGAATAAGAAAACAGTACCACAGGTTAAAAGTGAAAGAAGTGGCTGCTGCTTCAGACATGACAGTAATAACAGGATCAGGAAGTGATTGACGTTTCTGTTGCACCTTCATGGAGTGTGTGTCACAAAGTGCTTCACCTGTCAATTAAAACCAATGAACAACAAATAAACTGAGACGATACAGAGAGCGTCAGGTCTGTGTAGAAAACTGTTTTCAGACACTGCAGCTGGACTCTGACACCAGTGAAGTGGAAGCTGCCAGCAAACACATTGTACGTGTATATAGCATCTGTGTGCTGAATAAAACACACATGACGGTTTACACCACACACCAGTGTTTCCAGAATCCCCCGCTTCATTTATCTGCCTGCGTTTCCCAGGAGTCCCTGCTGCGGCAGCTGTCCCTGGCGACGGGTCTGAAGCTGACTCTGACGGACATCGTGGGGAAGGGGACATACGGCGTGTCGAGGGCCGTCACCACGCAGCACCTCTTGTCTGTGATCTCACTGGCTAACACTCTGATGGGCATGACCAACGCCACCTTCGTTGGAGAGCACATGAAGAAAGCACCGGCCAGGTAACAAACACACACAAACAAACAAACCACACTCTGGCTTGAGATTGAAGTCTTGCAATTTGGCACCATAGTTTTCTCTTCACTCTTGGAGGGAGAGGGTGAGGCGAGGGGATTGCAATGAGGAGCTACACTGCTAGTTACCGCTAAATCCTGCACACTGCTCCTTTTAGACTGAACCTCATAGTTTAACTGAGAAAGAGTTAAACTATGAGTATAGTACAGTATCCTCATGGTTATGTAGGGATACTTTAACTGGTCGGCTGGCTGATGCGCAGTGTGTGTGTGTTTTAAACTCTGCATCAGTTTTGAGACTAGTGGACATCAGTCAATGGAATGAGGCCACAAATCTTCTGAATGTTTGGAGCACTGAGCACAAAAACAGAACATGATTGGACTGATCACAGATATCCAAAAAACTGTTTAATTCAGTTATCAGTGGACTTTTTATCCACAGCATATTAAAGATGAAAAACTAAATCCAAACTCTGTCTTAACATATCTGGATTCTCCACGCAGAAACACACACCGCTGATCCGTCATCAGTGATTCCAGCTGAAATACAAAATAACAACCCAAACAAGCGTGAGCAGTAACTGAATTCAAAGCACAGACACCAGCAGCAGCAACAGTTCAACTACTGTCAAGTCTGTGTGTGAAGTCAAGTCAAATCAAATCTGATTTATACGGCCCAAAATCACAATTTACCCTCGGGGGGCTTTACAATGTGTACAACAGCCCCTGTCCTTACACCTGTGTGTGTGTGTGTGTGTGTGTGTGTGTCTGTCTGTGTGTCTGTGTGTGTGTCTGAAGCTGATTGTTTAGTCTGTCTGAGCTCTCATTGTGCTGTGAAAGATTTAACACGGAGGTCGAGGTCCTGCTGCTGCTGTAACACCAACACAACATTTCATCAGTTCGTCAACCCTGCACAGAATAAGCCTGCAGGGTGGGCGAGCGAGGGAAAGCCACAGAGAGAGAGAGAGAGAGACAGAGAGAGAGAGACAGAGAGAGAGAGACAGAGAGAGAGAGAGCTTTGGTGTGTCCTCTGATTTTTATTTCACCTGTGTTCAGTCTGTAACTTCTGTTTAATCACTTTTATTCAATAGATTGGTTTAACATAAAAATCTGCTCTGTGAAGGTTCAACCTTTCAGTGCTCTGCAGATAATTTTACACAGCAGCTTAAAAGCCACTTAAACGTCTGCTGAGTTGAGCTGTGTTGTTAGAGTCAGACTCTTCACCCACATTTGATCCTTTCAGCATCAAATACAAAGAGGATGCCACACTTTGTGATTTTCTTTTTTGTGTGTCATAATCACATAGATTATTGTTGGCATGTGGTGTTAATACATCTGATTTTACCAACATTGGACAATTTGTGTGTTTTTAAAAAAAAATGCTTTTTATGTTCTCCTTAGTGTCAGTAAACGCAGCACCTGGGCTAACTGAGAGCTTAACAAGATATTAAGAGCTAACAAACAGTAACAATAATCGCAATAAACAGCATGGTCACGACTATGTACTGCCTACTATACAACAACATTAGCATCTACGTATTCTGATGTGCATTTTGAAGTATCGCAACTGAAAAGGTTGATAGAAACGCACTTGAGGTTGTTTTGCCGATCTTGCACCCTCTTCTTCTGGTTTTGTGACTGGAGAACTGCTGCCACCGACTACGTATGCTATGAACCAGTTCATCTAATGTTTGCATACTTGTGGTGGACAGACAAAAATTTGCAATATATGTGGATGCAAACACAGCGAGTGTCTCTCTCTACCAAAACATGCTTCTAGTTACTGACAAAGCTCCAACAGTCTTTCCAGCCCTCAAATCTCAAATCCTCGAGGGAAAGTGTAAGTCAGGTCTTACGTCTTTGTAAGAAGATTGCAAGTCACTTTCAAGTCCTTCAGGTCCATAGACTGACCCTCTGCTTTAACATTTTGTTGGCTCAACTTCTCAGGACATTAACAACTACCAGGTGCCCTGGGCAACCTAATTCAGATTGTTCAACCATGGTACAGTAGCTATCATGTTTCCAGTATTTAAAGCCAAACATCATCGTGTTCGTCTGTGGTGGAATCTCTCATCTCATGCTGCTGTGTTAGAAATGATGAAAAGACCGCGCAGAGCCGATAAACAGAAAATTGTAGCTGCAACATCAGAAACAAAGAGCACCACAGCAGGACACCGCGCAGCCTGAAAAAGTTTTTCAAAGCCGCGCAGAACTTTTCTTACAAAGAACTCTTCTGCTGTGCTATGTCCAGATCAGAGTTCGGTGATTGTGCAGCAACAGATGGAAGCTGAAGACTTCTTTATAAAACTCAAACAAGGATCTTCTCTCACTGTCTCCCCTTCAAACCAGAGGTTGTGAATATTTGAACGTGTTTGGGTTTTTGCCTTTTTCATGTTCCCTATCTTACATTTATGACAGCAGGAAAGCTTCCTCACTGTTTGCTGGAGTTTGAAAAGAAGTTCCTCCTTAAGCTCCTACACTTTTTTTTTAGTATTTCACCAGCAACA
Organism: Miichthys miiuy; assembly: GCA_036365135.1. NCBI lineage: Eukaryota > Metazoa > Chordata > Actinopteri > Sciaenidae > Miichthys > Miichthys miiuy. The sequence goes on from CM071619.1 coordinate 3,085,210, forward strand.
GCACTTCCACTACCAACTCCAGCTGAGGGCATGAGCTCGTCCGTGGGACAAGTCCTGGAATTGTCTATTTGGGACACCGATCTAGATAAAAATTAACATGAAAAACACGAAAACGTTCGTCTGTAAAACTACCTGTTTATTATACAAGTCCATCAAGCTTCTCGCCCAGGATATTATTACAAGTATGCCTCCATCGAGACGGCCAAATTAGAAGCAACACATCTTCTCCTCCCTGTTACTGGGAGATTCTGTTGTTCTCCTGTTGGTCAGGTGCTTCAGGGTTGGCAGAGGTCGTGTTCAATGTTCATTTCATTAAAGATGAAGAGCTCGTTGCGTTCCTCCATAGAATCATAGTTGGCATTTTAAAGCTGCACTGTGTGCCTGCAAAGCTTCTGAGGACACTTTCAGATTGAAATTGGACAGAGGTTGGACAGAAAGACCTATAATCTACACGTCCATATGGACTGATTTTACACTTTCCAATAAATACATACACCACCTGTCTGTGTGCCACAATTCCATGTTAATGCCTTTGACAACTTTGACTTGTAGAAAAAAAGATTTTGCGGCTGAACGTCTGCCCGTCACGTGACGCACATTTAAACGCTGGTTTCAGAATTTTTCTTTGGTCTGAATTTAATCAACTAAAATGGATTTAGAGGGATTTAGATTTTATTTAGATAGCAGCCCTAAAGCCCATTCCCCAGCTCGTACACACATTACACATGCAGATGTAAAAAGCAGCACTCTGATAACATGAGCTGCACCAACAACCTCCATACAGAACGTATCGAGACTGATAAAGTCGGATATAAGTATAATTAAATATAATAAATAATAAATAGAATTCACAGTCGGAGGAGGAGTAAAATTCGGTTTGGTGACCAAAATCCAGCTGTAGCTTCATCAATGTAAGAATGATCTCTAAAATGTGTTCAATCATTTCTGTCTTTATTCTGGTAATGCAGACTGTGGTGCAGTTTGTGCTGTACTTTCTGTCCAGTGCAGCTCGAGCTTGGAGGGAAGAGGTAGTTTCCTACTTTAAAAAACAACTTTGACTTGACTTTTGCCAATCTTGGATTTTGTTACATTAGAGTCACAATAGAAAGTGATCACTTCAGGGTCAGTATGTATGTACAAAACAATTCTTTTCACTTAATACAGTATGGTATGTTGTTAATTGGTTTTACTGGAATTTGTTTGGCGTAATCTTTGTGCTGGTTAGTGAGACTGTGTGTGTGTTTCTTTGTGTTTTTGTGTGCCACATTGACACAAGAGAGTGTGTGTGTGTGTGTGTGTGTGTGTGTGTGTTATAGTGAAAGGCAGTGAGAGCAGGTGTGTGAGTCAGGTGGGTGTGTGGGGGACAGGTGCACATGTTCTTGTGCTCAGTTGTGTTGAATGGTTCTCTCTGGACGTTCTCTGTGGATTAAATGATTTAGTTTCTCGTTTATGATATTCTGTCATTCCAGAAGTGCAAGTTATTATTAGATATTTTTTCAAGAATCAGCTTCTTTTGTACTTTTAGAGTACTTTATTTACTGCACTTCAGTAAAGTGTAAAGATTTTCCCTTTCTCTCATTTATTTCTACAAGCAAATAACAGTACCCATACAGCATCATTTTTGAGTACTTCCCACATACGTTACACTTGCGACACTGACACAAATGGTTAGTTTCCTTCTGTGTCCTTTGATGTTAAGACACTGCCGGTTAAAGTCCAAATTTCCTTTTTATATATTTAAAATAAAAGGAAGGAAAGATGTTTGAATTTCACAGAGTGTAATATTAACCACGTTAATACAGACTTTAGAAGATTAATAATGAATACTTTTTAGGGAAATGTGGGTTTATCTGTACAGGAAGTGTTGAGTTTTGTTAATGAAAACTGTATTTGTGTTAGAGATGAGAAACAAGAGCAGCAGGAGGGGGCGAGTGTGTGTATATAAAATCTACACTATGGTTTGCATTACAGCAACTTAAAACAGAAACGTATGAGCAAACAGAGAGGCAACGTAAAATCAGAAATTAAGACCTTTTTCTGATATAAGACTGTCTCAAATAAAAGTACTCTGTAGTTCAACTATTAAGTTATTTATGATAATGAAATCATTTCCTTGCCACTGTTGCTTGCTCATGGTGGGAATTGTTGAGTCTCTGTACAGTCTAGACCTGCTCTGTATGGAAACTGCCACGAGACAAGTTCTGTTATGGTTTGGCGCTAAATAAAATTGAATTGAATAAAACCTCATTTGTTTTGCGGCTCTCCCGACTCACTTGTTTTGCACCTGAACAGAACAGATGTGCGCAACAATCAGCAGAATGATCAAGGTCATTTATGTACCCTCATACAGACGCTTTGTAACCACTCTCCTGTCACTTTAAGATTTCCTTGCCGTAGATGTTCGGCATTTTTAACTGCTAATTGTAGAGTTCACTGGCAGTGATTTGTTGCCTGGCGACCATGATCAATCTCTCCATTGATTGTCGTATTGGAAGTGTGTGTGTGTCTCTGAAAGTTAGGATTGTGTCCCCAAAATTCAATAGGCTGGAGCCTGAGAAGACACACACACACACACACAGAGACACACACACACACACACACACACACATAATTTCACGTGAAATTCAAGCGGATAGTTTCAGGAAACCAAAATAAAGATTTTTTTTTGTTTGTGTGGAATTCTGGTTTTATGTATGTATGTGTTTCTGTGACTGTTTCTTTGTATTTTGGTGTGTGCGTGTGTGTGTGTCGGCCCTCCTCTCTCCTCCCTGCTCCTTTTAATATTTCATGCCTCCTCTTTGTGATCCTCCTCCAGGCCTCCCAGACCAGGAGGAACCCCGGAGACTCCTCGCAGGATGCTGGCTGCCCCCCCTCAGCCTTCCAACCCAGCGCTACAGGCCCAGATCAAACAAGGTAACTACAAAAGGAGGGGGGCACTCGCTTCACACACCCCCAGGGCCCTGTGGGGAGGATGGGGGGGGGTGGATAGGCGGGGGTTTGATAATGCAGCCCACCGGCAATAAAACCCACAGAGAGTTAAAGGAGGAAAAAAACAGAAATATCACAGGATGAAGCTGCTGCCGTTTCCTCGGTCAGCAGGTCTTTAAAGGGATGTTGTTTTTGACATGAGGGTGGAGTCGTCGGCACTTCAGCTGGAGTACAAACCTCTCTACACACTTAAAAAAATGATTTTTATCCATGAAACACTGACTGTGCATTGGGAATGTTAATTTAGGTAAACAAAGTTTCACATGTTAATACTGGGGACTCACACTTTAACCTTTAATGTCGTCACATTGGGGTTATGGCGTTCTGTGCATCCCCTGGGAGTGTTTGGGGAAGAGGCTGATTCACATTCACTTTGATGACCAACACTTCATACTGGAAATATTGAGACTGTCCTTGCCAGATCAGACAACACTTAAAGGCAGTGCCAAATGAATTGTTGTGTCCTTTTAGTGAGGAGTACTTGGAAATATTACTGTATGAATCACAGCAAAAATCCTTTTATTTATTTTTATTTAACCAGATAAACACCCATTGAGATCAAGACCTCTTTCACAAGGGTGACCTGGCCAAGAAAGGCAGCAGCATACGTCATAACAATCAAGACAGACGAACAGCAAACAACGAATCATTAGCACGGTCACTCTTACAGTCAGTCAGTCATACAGTTTTACAATAAAGCCACTGTCGCAGCCTCCACGTACTATCTCCGTAGCTCCTTGTAATCCAACCTTGAGGGGGCACACATCATGTGTAGGCTCCCTAAATATGGCACGAGCCCTTAACGCACAACCATAAAGAAAGCTTGGACTCTAACAACAAAAGAGAGGTGGATGAATCAAACGTCTATAGAGACAGAAAGAAAGATACAAGTAATACAAATAGAGAGCGGGATTGAGGAGAATTTCACTCAATGAGGGTGACAAAAGTTTTGAGTCTTTCTTTGCAGAGAAAAACCTGCTCTGATTCACTGTAGGGGGCGTTTTAACCAGCCATCACCATCTGCCTACCACACACACACACACACCTACCACACTACAACAAGCTCAATACCTATAAATACACACACCAGAAATCAAGTCTGCACACACGCATACACACATATGCCATGGGTGGCACCCTCGGGTGTTTGGGGGAGGCGGGGTTTTAGTGCTATTGTCACGCCTTAATGGGGGCCAAGCGTGACAAGCGTGTGGACTTATTCACGCCACACGCCTATTCACCAGCATTCAGGGGGAACAGTCGGCCGTGACCTCTGCTCAGCCAGCTTCTCCAACCTGGTGTGTGTATGCGTGTGTGTGTGTGTCAGAGGCTTTGTGTAGGAGAGCGCTCTTAACCCTGCTCACCGTCTCTTTTCACATGGAAATAAATGAGGAGGCCCCTCTAATATACTGCAGCATTTACAGTGAGATGAACAGAGAGCGCAGGGTGTCTGCATACAATTTAACGCACCTTAAAAACATCTTAAAGTTACTAATTTTGATTATGTCCACTATAATGCAGCAACATTTTCAAAGAACATCTTTATTTTCCTGTTTTAGTTCATAAACTGCTGGCAAATTCCATTAAAAACTTTTTTTTTCCAAGACACTTGCCCAGGTGAATGGGAACAAAGGATAATTCCTCTGTTCAATCCTTATTTTTGTGGTTTCTTCAAGCATTCAACATATCCTTTAACACTAGGAATGGTCAAGGAAAACAGGGCTACTTTGTTGCTTACAGCTTGAGCTGAAATTAATGAATTGAAAATGAAACACCAGCTATTGTGATAACTGGCAAAAAAAGGCCAATTATTCCTATTTTCCATGTTCCAGATGATTAATTGGAAAAAAGTTGGAAGTTGAGCTGCAACAACAGATTTAACAACTGATTACCTGTTTGTCTTCTTTAGTTAATTTATTATTTCAGTCAACCTGATTAACACAGTATGAATGTTGTCATTAGCTATTTATTCTTTCTGTTGTCATGTTAACTGCACCAGTATACTATAGCGATTAGTTCCAGGATTGTTAATGCTCACAGTCTAGAGATTACTTTTAGCCTTGGTTAACAAATTACATTTTTCATCCTTTATTTTTTTATTTTAGAATAGCACAGTCTTTATGACAGCACAGAACTTTTCATGCAAACACAAAAATATGCTTGACTGTGTAATCAGCTCCACTGAAACACAAAAAAACCCCACAGGATGTAGATAATGAAATGTAGGTGCATTAGTGTGAATTTCTAGGCCTCAAGAAGTTACAGTGCATCAAAACTGATTTCTCATCTTAGATATGAATATTAAAGTGTCATCTGCATATTGGTTTGTTGGATAATGTTGCTAGCAGCATCCAAATATTATTTTCATTCTTCTTAGCAACTAATCTAGCTAATCTCTCAATGTCAAATATTTGTGAGTCAAAATATTACCTCTACGGATCTACAGAGAGCAGCAGAGCATTCACAGCATGAAATAATGCTGATAATAAATAAATAAATATCGTTTTTATTCTTACTCTTTGTCTCTTTCAACAATTATTATCAGAGATGCCCACAAGTCAACTCAGGGAATATCTTTGCCGGCGTTAATCAAAAAGGGAGCATCTACTCACCGGTTAACTCATGAGACCAAGTCCATCCTGAGAGTAATGGTAGATTTGTTTACCAATCCCTGGCAACAAACCAAAAAGTCTGTAATTCAGAGTTCACCACATTTATTCTCCAACTCCATCTTCTAAGTTAATGAGGATGGAGCCACTATCAAACTGCCTGGCTCCCAGGCTGCCATTTCCTGGAGCCAACAGCAGCCACTGGCCGGACTACAGGAGGTAAAACTTCAGGCTTGTCTTTTAGACGAGAGATGTGACGGGGGTTTATTTTCATTGACCAATGGTTATATTTATTCTCAACTTGTTTAACTCCTGAGGAGCACTTACTGTTTTATACACTGAGGTGGACTTCCTGTGTGTTTTCTGCTTCTCGTTGTCTGTGGTGCCTTTTAAAATAACTGGTTGTCAGTAACTGTTAAGGGACCATGTACTGAAAGAAATATTATCTTTGTCAGACTATTACACTGTCTGGTACCTCGGCCCTTGGTCAAACCGCTACTGTAGCCTATATCACCGTCTCTACATTAATTATTGACTTACAGGGAAATGATCAGCTCAAAATGAGCTGATAGAATAAAAGTAAGAAGTTCCCAGCTTTTCACAGTTAATAATAAAAAATGACATAAAATAATCAGGGAGATGGGGGTTATTCGGCCACTTAATCGGCTATTAGCTTTTTCCAAATTATTGTTAGTATATTGCATATTGTAATACTTTAATACTTTTAAAAATCCACTGTTGGTCAACCTCTAGTACATATTTTAATGATTTGTTTCAGGTGCACGGCTGTTTTTTTGTTTTTTTCCAGGATTAAAAGCATTCAACTTAAACCTAGACCTGCACTAAACTTGGTCAACAACAGCATGCTTGGACCCAGGTCCAAATCCATAAAAGCTTAGTGAGAAATTGTTTGTATTTACAGAGGAAAAGCATTAAAGATTAAAGAATGAATGGACTGAATCCTCAACTGAGAAATTAGTATTAAAGTAGCATCTGCATATATAATCACTTTACAATATTAGCACCAACATCCAAGCCTTTTTTAGAGGGCACCATCCTGCAAGGCTCAGCCATTGGCCCATCACTTAAAGTAGTTAACAAAATTGTATTTAACCTCCTCATACAGCAGATCTTCATTTGAAGGTTTTATTTTTTCCACACTAAAGCTGGCAAACTGCTGTTGACTGCCCTCAGCCATCTTCTCTGTCTCTTTCTACTTTCTTTCTTGCCCCCTCTCTGTTTCTCTCCTCTTCTTTCTTTTCCCGTCCCACTTCATCTTCACACCGTTGTTCACTGCATGGCTTCAGCCTGCTGCCTGTTCTCTAGAAAAATAACCTGTTCCACAAACACACTCTCTCTTCAATGTACTTTCATTTCTCTTTTGTATTTGTGCACATCTTTCTTTCACGACTTCTCTCTTTTTTCCTGCTTTCTTCCTTTCTTTACCATTAATTGATATGATGTTGCTGTACCTGTTTTCTCTGTTGTCTTTGCTACATGTTTTCTTTGAGGTATTTGGACCATTTTATTGAAAAAAAACTATACCTGATGCATTTATCTGCTTAGCTGGTTTTGTGTGTATGTACTGTTTATGAAAAAGATTAGTTATTGTACATTATATATGTTTAAGACATTTTTTAAAGAGATTTTACTTTTGTGACAAAGCTGTGTTTTCTGAAAATGAAACTGTTCAAATCTAAAACAACAAACTTCATCACTTGATCTCCACAGTATAAAGGTTTCAGCTTTCTGGCCAGAGCATAAAGAAACATCAAATTATTTATTACAATCTGAATCCATGCATAATATTTTAACCTGTAGGTCAGGTTCGATTTTACAGATATGTTGGTCATTCTGAGTATGAGTTGATAAAATGCTTGTGCCACAGTCTGAAACCTTTGTGTCCTGGTCTAGGATTTTTGTCAGCGGTCTAATTGAGTGTAACTAACAGCTGATTTTTTTTTTTTTTTTAATCTCACGTCAAGTGCTTGCTGGGAAATGAAGTGTCATCTTTGTGTTATTTTGACATTTATGTGCCTTTTATAAACTGCACTTTTCTCCGCATAGGACATCGTCCTCTCTGCTGTTATTTCCTGTTTGATGTCATTTAAGTGTTCAAACTGTGAAGCGGCAGAACACTGATAATCAGAATCTTGAATTTAATATTTAATCTAAATTAAATCTATTTCATTAACTGCTGCTCAAAAGTCACCTGTTATATTATTGTTCTCTTTCCTTCATAATGGTTTTTTAACAGATAAAAAAAATGCAATTCAGACACCAAATGTATTATTGAAGAAACTATTAGAAATAGTTTTGACCTCAAGAGAAGAGTAATTAAAATAATAATGAAAATGATTAAAACTTGCATTTAGTCGATGTCCCCATAGTGTTCCATGACAGGAGAGAACATGTTGTAAATTCAGTTTTGAATTTATTTGTCCAGCCTAAGTGTTGTGGATCATTTTTGAACCACAGCAGTGCAATTCTTTCTTTGTGCCCTCTGCAGTCTATTCTGTGGTTGAACAGGTTTAAGCTGTCATTTGTCAGACCATAGTATGTTCAGCTGATATTCTGTGATCCAATTGCAATAGTGCTAAACCTAGACTAAACCTCTATTTCTATATTAATGTTTTAAGAACAGTTTTGCTAAACACTGTGTGGGGACTGCAGATCACTGCAATTCTTTAACCATGGCCACAATCTTTCCCTAACCATATTTTAACCATGATTTATTTACCATAATCACTATCTTTTCCTAACTTTAATCATAACACAATTGCCATATGCCAATATTGCAAGAATTTTAAAAGTTTTGAATGTTTAAAAACCTTTGACATTGAATGTAGTCCGGGAGTTTGTGGAATCGTCCAATGGCAATGTTCTTGTTTTAGGTCGAGTCCAGGGCAAAGGCAGTTTTAATGTACCCATGTTTAATCTGCTTATTTTTGGGTAAAATGTTTTGAGTTTTGTTGTAAATACAACATGACAAATGCAATGCAGTATTCTTTCCTTTGATTTCTTTTTTCATTTTTGTATTTGTGTTTTTGTTTTCTGTTCTTGCGTATTGAAAATACATTTTTTTCTTCTTTGCTCCTCACTGCTTGTCTCCTTTCTGTTTGCTATTGTATATTTATATATATATATTTATTTATATCTTCCTAACCTGTTCTTTTCTTCTTGACTATTTCTCTCCCTCTCTTCCTTTACAAGCTGCTGTAGCTGCCAGCACCAGTACTGTTACTGCTGGGGTTCCAGGGGCCCCTGGGGGCCGTCCTCAGGGAGCCCCTGGCTCCCCCAGCCCCGGCCCTGCTTCTCATAACATCCCCTCAGTCAACGAAGGTACAGACTGAACTGATGGGTACCACTTAGGGAAAGTTACTTATCTTTGTCTTTGGAGATCTTCTGCTTCCTTGATCTTCTCCTCCTGCCTTCCTTCCTTCTGCCTTTCCTTTAGTTGCTTCTCTCCTTCCCATCTGTATTTTTTATTTCCCCCCTCTCCATTCCTATTTATTTTTGGGGTTTTTCTTTGTTCTCACTATGCATCACAATTCTTCACCTCTCCTCTCTTTATTACATCAGTTATTTATCTACCAACTTTTTTCCTGTTTCTATCCTTCTTGGGTCTTACCTCACCACATTTCTCTTTTCTTGCATCATTCTTGTTTTTGTCCCCTGCAGCCAATGTTAGGTTTTCATCTCAGGTGTCTAGCTCCAGTTTTTTGCTTTGTCTTTGTCCTTGTTTTGGTCTACAGCACTGTCTGTTTATCTGCCTGTCCGTCATAGCTGAGTTCAGTCCACTTTCAAACCAGTCAGCTGAAGAAATTGATAGTTTTTGGTTTCCATATTCAAATGTTGCTAAATACTGACTTGGTCATGGGAAATTCAGTCCTGCAATATTTGCTGAGTCAATTTGTAATATGGAAAAATTCAAATAAAAGTACTAAACTAGTTTCAAGTGCAGCAAAATTTGACGAGACAAAGAGCTGTGTCATCAGCAAACAGACTGACTTCACTGATGTTTGAATCTGATGCATTTGAGAGTGCATTGACCACAGTCTTATTCCCTTGTCTTTTGTCTTTTTTCAGTTGTTGGCACTATTGTGCAATCCTACCCTGTTTTTTCTGTCTCCAAGTCTACCTGTCTGTCTGAATGTGTCCATGTGTCCTGACGTTTCAGTGTCTCTTGCTCAAAGTTTGCATGCTTGCTATTTCCACCTGATGGAATGGGGAGTGTGTCACTGGGGATAAAAACAAGCCAACTAAACAATCCAAATGGACCAAATACAAAACAAAACCAAAATTTACCCCTCTTTTTTTACTTGCAGCACATCCATCTGACACTGTACTAAATTTACCTATTTTAAGAGAGTTACGAGAGTTAAGAAGACTTTTTGTATCAATCATTTTAAATTTTATTATAAATGAACTAAAGTGTAATCATTGTACATTATGGTTGGAGTCTTTCTGGTGTCCCTCACAGAGCCTAATACTGTTATAAATGTTTTTGTTTTTAACAGGATGTTGGCTTTTGGCTTTTGGAGATTTAATACACCATCCACCTATACAATGAATGTGTTCTCAAGTTATTTAAACTGAATCCACATTTGTGGATTCCATAGGGAAATAAAGTGCCTTTCAGCTAATAATTTCTAATTTACAGAGATTAAAACAGAGTGGGTCAAATGTTTTTATTCAGTTTTATACTGGAAAGCAGCAAGCATGCAAGCAGAGGCTCGTTCCTTCTCAGTACACATTACCTCTAATTTTCTGTAGAGGTAAACACAACTGTAGGAAATATGTCAAGTTTTTGTATTATGCTCATTACCTAAACACTGCCCTGCAGAAATCTTGTCATTAGTATTAGCATTAGCATTAGCATTAGTATTAGTATTAGTATTATCAGTAGTGTGTATGATAGAGACAGAGAGCAATGCCTTAGACTGAATAAACCACACCCACTGGATGGGAAAATAATTAGCTGAAATGCTAACAATGCCTGCAGCCAGATAAAAACATTATATTTCAGTATGTCAAAAGATTGTTTTAGCACTCTGTGTCTACCAGAGAGGAAAAGTTATATAGACAAACTCAATATTATCTGTCTATCTCAGCAGGCCAGAAGTAAAATACTTTGATATTTATAACTATTGATTGAATCAACAGGTAGGATCATCATTTAAACTTACAAAGATCAAAACCAGCCCTGTTTAGCTTAGTTAGCTTGGACCTCTACCATTTGTTTATAAAACATAAACATAGTGAGTGTCAGGATCCCACAGTTCTTCCATTCCTCCTGCTGATGATACCCCACGTCTTACTGTCTGTACCCATGTTCATCTTAAAGGCTCAGTGTTGCGGTTCAGCAGCTTATAAAAACTCAGTTCTGAGTTCTTTCTCTTGTTGGTAGTTCATCCCACCATACAGCAGCTTTGAGGAGTTTTCTGTTGGTTGCTAGCAGACAGAAGAGGCACCTTTACACAACACAAAGTCAATGGAAAGCGATGGATTGTTTTCCCCTCTGGTGTGAGTGGGACCTGATTGCGCTCTGTCTCTATTAGAACTAGTTGTTAGCTGCAGTAGTAGTAATGGTAGAAGCTGTGGCGGTAGTGATAGTTTATGTAAGTTCAGATCAAGATACAATATTACTCTATTTATTTGTACTTAAGTAAGTACTTGAGTAAATGTCCTTGGTTACTTTCCACCACTGCTTTTAGCACCTGGTTTTACTTGTATTATGTAGCTAAAGTATTGTTGTGTCCATTGCGTGACTTCGTATTGTTTTGTTTGCAACGTGTTATGCTGCTGTCTTCCTTGTAAAAAGAGGTTTCCAACCTAAATACCAACCTCAATACCTTGTTAAATAAATGATAAATAAATTAGAAGTAGTAGCAGCATCAGTTCAGCAGATGTACAACTAATAATACATCTAATAATAGTAGGCAGGAAAAGTTGTTTGTTGTTGTAGTAGTTGTAGTAGTAGTTGTAGCAGCAGTAGCAGTATTCGTAGCAGTAGCTGTAGCAGTAGTTGTAGCAGGGTCTGCCATGTCATACTGATATCATGACCCTGTCTCTTGTTTAGTAACTGAAAAAATATACCATATGGCAGAGGAGCTTCCTGTGTCAGCAGTAGCAGTTGGCTTCACTGTTTCAGGCACCAGTTTTAACGAAGTTAAAAGAAGGGATTCATGTGGAAAATGTATTGACAGTGGTGGTGGAATGTAACAGTTTTGGATTTGATTTGAAGAACTAATTAAAAATATTCCAATATCATTTTTTAACTAGTTTGAGATTTCTGCAAGACAGTGCTGCAAATGTTGCAACTAGAGGTTGACTGATCATTCTTTTATCATTGCTAATACTGGGACAATTTGGTTATTGTATGAGATGTCAAATATTTGAGAAAATATTGAGTATTTTGTTTTTGTGATGTTGGTAATAAATCTGTCAACCTCTACATAGACTATTCCTGAATATAGTATGTTTGTAATACACCTAACAGTTTGAGTTTTCCTTGTATATTCCAATGGCGGAGGTAAGTTTGGCCCTTGGCAAAGAAATTTGTATGGAATTTCTTTCCTGCTCAAAAGCAACTCAGTGTCCATTCAAGTGCGTTTCACATACATGCATCTCTGGAAACCATATATTCAACTGATATATGTGAATAAGGTCCTTGATTTATGTTGAGTATCCGCGAATAAACATTTCAGTCCATTTTTTGTCACGGACATCTGGTGTACATTTCTCCTGTGTTTGGTGTAAAATCTAAATATATGCCTTTATGTTAGCTCAGACTGATGCAGTCAGATTTGAGCCCTGTTAAAGTGATACCAAGACATTTTGAATGTTACTTTTCTTCGTCTGTTACTCAGGGCGATGCAACTGCAAACAGAAAGAGTTGTAGCACCTGTGTCATTTGTTCTGTAAATGTACAAGTAAAATCTTCCACACATTGTAGTGTTGAATGAGAAGAAACACACTTACAGTACCAAAAGTTTAGACACACCTTCTCATTCAACCTTTATTTCATAGTTTCGTTGTCTGCATTGTTAATCTCCAATGTAGAAATTAATCAAGTAAAGAAAAACTATTGAATGAAAAGGTGTGTCCGAACTTTTTTTTGTGCTGTAAGTTCATCATGCCAAGGTATCGTTATGAGGCTTTTGTCGATCCACCTGGCAGTGCTGTATAGCTGTTGTTTACCTGTTAAATGCCATCGAACACTCAGACTCTGGTTAGCAGAAAATCTAACTTAACTCTAACCAAGACTGCAAATAATAGCCAGTAATATTCCCATCCTGTATTTAACTGTTAGTGTGTGAGAGTTGTATAAGTACAAAGTTAGAGTGTGTGTGTGAGAATCTCACTGCTGTCATATGGTTTTCTCAGACAAAAATATTGATTTGAACACTCTGAAAGGAATAATTTAACTTCATGGGAATTTTCTTCTTTGCTTTCTTTACAACTATGACTCATGCTTGATCGATATCAGTCTCATGTCTGCGGTGCATTCAAGTGAAACTTTTCACAAAAGATGTACGGTAACGCAAAACGTTTGATCAGTCAGTTTTGTCGGCACAAATTTTTTTCAGGATTGCGGCATCTTGTGGTTTATCTAACGACTGGATATTCTTCATCCTTAGAGGATGAATCCTAGTGATTTGGCGTTGATTTTTCCTCTAGTGCCCCTATCAGAACAAAATTTCCACTTTCACACAAAAAATCTGAAAACAGTACTGATTAGGCTTAAAGAAAAGCTTTATCATAAGTATATTGTTTTTTTGTTTTTTTTTGTGGCAGCAGTGAGATTTTATAGGAGCAAATGAAAGGCTTTGAAATCTGGAATTTCCCTGTAATTTTTTCTGACTGTGTGTCTGTGTGTCTGCGTGTGTGTGCGTAGGTTGGAGCCAGCTGGCAGCCATGCACTGTGTGATGCTCCCTGACCTTCTCGGCCTGGACAAGTTCAGACCACCTCTGCTGGAGATGTTGGCGAGGAGGTGGCAGGACCGCTGCCTCGAGGTAACACATATACAGGCTAACTATATGCACAGCTTCAAGCTACACCTAACCTTGTCTACTAAACATTAGATTTATATACCGCAATTTATCAACAGCAAATACATCCAGATTTCTGTTTACTAAAGCAAAACTATATAAAAATTGGTATTTTTGCAATTTACTTATGATCAAAAACTAGCAACTAGCAATAACTTTGCTAACAGCCAAAGGTCAACAACACAAGACATAGCAGCCAGCTAATATTACTTACTAGTCCAGCAGCAGTCAGCCCAACTTGGCATCTGTCTTTTAGCCTTTTATTTCACCAAGCTCTCACCAAGCTCTAAAAGTCTGGCACAACACTGGCTTCACTTCCCATCAGCAATCTCCCGCGCCCTCTACATTATTCAAAATCATCAACAGTCATAGTCATAAGTTAACATAACTCTTTGTGGTTTTAGGTGCGCGAAGCAGCACAAGCTCTCCTATTGGCTGAATTAAGACGGATTGGCCAATCAGGACGGAAAGACACCATCGACATGTGGGCTCCATACCTACCTCAGTATGTGGACACTGTCAGCTCCCGTAAGTACCTCACACTGCTTTATATCTGAGAGAGAAAGAAAGAAATGTTTGTTCTGTTGGTTTTTGGTGGTTTCTAGTTTCTGAGTCAAGTACAGCCTCCAATATTTGATAACAATATTCAGTGTATATATGTATGTGTCAGTGGTCAAAGCCAGCAGCAGGAGGCATGTAGAAACAGCTGTTTGCTGAGTAGACTACATGATGGTTATTTGGCCTCTGTATTTTAGATGATTAATAAATGCAGTAAATATAGTAACTGTACAGTATTGACTTGAGTATACACCGCGCCCCACTTTGTGTGTGGATAATGACGTATATGACAACTGCAGTCTATATGACCACAGTGGTGGTCGGACGTATAAATGTCTTTAATGGAAGTACCTTCCAAGCTTTATAAAATGTCAAGAACACATTTAGGAAAAGTCTTGAGCTGAAAAGCTTGTAGCTTGTATGTAAACAGTCATTGCATTGTAAAAATGGTCTGTCAGACTAGTGTGAAGGAGCATGTTGGCATGCTAGCATTAACAATTAGCTGGAATTAGTAACCTGATATTCAGAATAAATATCCCCCATCACTTCATTATTTTAGTCTGATGCTAAGATAATTTCTGTTGAGCACTGGTGATATTTTTGATTTGTTTTTTTGTTCTAATTACTCAGCCGTAGTGGTTTCTACAATCCGTTAGCTTAATGCTTTTCACTTCCATCAAATTAATGTAATATTAGTCTATATGTTATTTCTGTAACTTGACATACAGTGACATGTACAGCTACAGCTGTCTGATCCACAGTCTGTTTTTGTTCCTGTTTCTTCATGGATGTAGCTAGCTAGCTGTGTGGGAAGATGATGGACGTATTTTTAATCCCACCTATAAAGCTGCGATTGGTCAATTGATTCTTTAACTGGGAGAAACGGCTGTCACATGACCTACTTAAACAACTCTTGTATATCCATCCCCCCTCTCTCCATCCATTCCTCTGTCTCCTGACTCGTTCACTGTCGTTTCTCTCTGTCTGTTTTCCGTGTACTCCTCCGCTCTGTCTATAGTTAGACCTGCTGATGGGAAGAAAGGTGAATCTCCACCTTCTTTTACTAGAAACAGCCTTCTAAAATGCTGTGTGTGTGTGTGTGTGTGTGTGTTCAGGAGTCGCCCTGTGGTTGCTGAGGATGTTGGGGGTTTCTCAGGGGAACAGTTGCCATGGAAACGGGCACCGGTCAGTGTTGTGTTACCACAGCGGTACCGCAGGCAGAGGGGGGAGGGAGGTGGAGGGGGAGTGATGGGCCGATGACCTCGGGGACGGGGGAGGATGGAGGCGGGGTGGAGGGAACAGCGAGATAGAGCGAGGTTAAAGGGTCACTGAATTTGATCTGTGTGCTGCGCTGCAGGACTGGAACAGACGGTAAGATGAGTCCTGCCGGTCCTGGAAATCCTGGAATATCATGGGAAAGTCGGGAATGTGTTGAATCCTCCGGAGAAGTCCTTTTGAACTTGAAGCTGTTCTCTGGCGTGTCTATTTTGAGACGGTCATTTTCAACTCAAAATCCAAGCAAATTTCTTTAATTGAAAACAGCATGTGTGAACCTTGTCTGGCGTCTTACCCCATGTTTGGCTCCCAAAATTCTCCTGACCTTCTTTCAACCTTTACATAAAAACTAGAAGTCTGCTTTCGCCCTCAAGCTAACCAGCACATAGCTGCGATAACATTGCTCAAGGCTTTTGATTTGAAGGTTAGAAGTGTCGGCAGAAGTTCACCATCAGTGTTGTGTTGGCTCCACTGAAGCATCCATCCATTCAGTCCACAGCAACTTTGACCTCCATTACACCTTCATTGTTCTCAGAGGCAGCTGTCCTGTCAGCAGGGCAGCACCTGAGGAGCTCAGAGGACAGCAGCACAACTAATTGTCTTCACCAGGCTGAAAAATTTACCGGAAGGACAAAAAATAGTTCACAAGTAGGCTCCAAGGCTAGATCAATCATCAAAATAGTTAAGAAGTTAACAACACGTAGACAGACATCAACAACAGCATGGAGCATAAAAACACACATTGGACATAACATGTCTGTGTGGATTACTATATTTTTTTAATCCTTAAAGGACCACTGTGTAGGATTTTGTAGCATTTAGTGGTGTAGTCGCTCCATTGCAATCCCCTCGCCTCACTCTCAGGAGAAACAACAGTGGCGAAACACACGCGAAAAGGCCAGTGTTTAGTTTGTCTGTTCTGGGCTGCTGTAGAAACATGGCGTTTCAACATGGCCGACTCCATGGAAGAGGACCAGCTCCCACTGTAGATATAAAAGGCTCATTTTAAAGTAACAAAAACTAAATATCCCTACTTTCAGATGATTATACACTATGAAAACAGAGTTATGCATATTATATTCCATGTTATATTCTTAAAATAAAGCCTCGCAAATCTTTGAATCTTCGAGTCTCGAAGGTCAAACATGCTTCATGACCGTGTATTGTTGCATGCACATTGCATGTTGCGTTGGTGCTGTGGTGAACCTGTGAGCAAACTCACGTTAACATTAACAGTAGAGTTCTCTCTTGTGTTTTTCCAAAAGCTTTGTTTTCTTTGATTTAAAATGGTGTGAATGGAGGGCAAAAACTGAGAGAAAAAGGAGGCTTCCAAATTTATGGGGGCCGTTTAAGACATTATTCATTCTGGCCCTCTCACACACATATTCTCCTCTCACACATATATTCTCCTCTCACACACATATATTCTCCTCTCACACACATATATTCTCCTCTCACACACATATATTCTCCTCTTACATACATAGATTCTCGACAGACATAAATATATGTATGTGAGAGTGAGAATATATATGTATGTGAGAGGGCCAGAATGAATTGAACGGCCCCTCATACAAATTATCATGGACATGCACAGCATAATATATAAATCTAAACTTTGTGACTTTTTGAATTGATCCTAAATGTATATATTTTGTCTCAGTTAGCTGTGTGTCACAGAGAAGTGAGTTGCAGTGTGTTGTTGAAGCTGCAGAGCTGTGCAGCAGAAAATCCAGTGTGCACTCATACAACAGACGCTATGGTAGCAGTGTGAAACTCTCAAATGAAATCAACTTTTAGCTTTCAGTGTAAAATAAATGCACCCTTATTGATGATACACTGCACACTACAACACACCAAACACACTCACTCTGTTGTCCTTCACGTAGGATGGCGAGTGTAACACAAGTAGAGTGATTGGACACTTATTCCACACTGTTGACACTGTCATCAAATACCACCCACCTACCCGACCTCCCCCTCTCTTTCTCTCACTCGCTCCAGCAGCAGAGTGGTCGCTGTTTGAAGGAAGACACCTGTATTTATCCATTAGCTTTTAGTGCAGAGGAAATGTCACTGAGTCAGTGAAGGAGTTCCAGTGTCGCAGCATGGGGCTGACCAGACGACACACATGCACACACACACACACACACACACACAAAGCAGTGGCTATGACCTTTTAGCTCTCCTGGAAGTGTTTAAAAGGCTTTAACACAAAGGAAACAGGGCGAGCTGGAGTTGTTAACCTGCACTCTGAGAGAGGAGAGAGGAATAACGTGTTCACTCTGCTGTGTCTAATCAGCTACTTTTTGCCTTAAAGGAGCAGGCCTGGTCTTATTGGCCTCCTGTCTGAGAGATGAGAACATCTGTTAATCTCACGTCTTTGTGTTAAAGGAAAACTTCCATATTTTTCATCTCTATTCTTCCATGTTTTGTGTCTCCGTGATGGATGACAACAAGTTTTGAAATTGGTCCAGTATAGTAAGCACAAAACTGGCTGGATCCCAACAGAGATAGACCTTTAGCCGTCACACTGCTCAATTCAAAGCCACCAGACTTCATTGAATAAAATAGTGATTTTACATCGCACAACATGCCTTTTGCTGCCTTGATCGATTTTATTCATTTGTTTACTTATCGTGTGACTTTAGTGTCTTAACACATTAGTTCAACTCACCAATGTCACACAAAAACACAGATGAAGAACAGAGCTGGAGTGACAGCATGGTTAGCCTAGCTTAGCATAAAGCAGGAGGAAACGGCTTGCATACGTGTCTAACAAAGTTTAAATGAACTACCAACACCTCTAAAGGTCAAATTTCACCGGGCTTGGATGTGACGTGTTCCGTGTGCGCCGCGGCCACCAGCAGCAGTTCTAGTCAGTGTTTCAAACCCCACCCGAAACACCGTGGTGCGGTTCAGAAGTGTCCCGGTCTTCTCTGCTCTCCTCCGCCTACAATATGCGGCTGTTCTGCAGCCCGCGTCAATCTGCACAGAGCAGCTTGAGCTGGCTGGAAGTCAGACACAGAAACAGCATAGAGAATCAGGTAGATTTTTAAAATAAAACATCCTGTGAACTACGTAGCATATTTGCATATTTAGAAGCACACAAACCAGGAGAAATGGCAGAAAATCTGTGCAGGTAAACAAAGTCTGGTGGGCAAAATGCTTCTGAAACGCTCCTGGTGGGGTTTGAAGTTGGGTGGTGGATGGACCAAAACAGCGTCGCAGCTGTCACGTGTCAGAGATGTGCCCGGTGGGGTTTCGCCATTAAGCTCACAAATGAACACAGAATTAATTCTTGCTGAACAACAGGAGCAGCCACTAGCTGGGCAGAAGATCTAACACACAATAAAAGACGAGTGTGAAGCTTTAATCTTTGGCGTGGAAGACTTCCAGAGCTGCAGGGGGGGACAAATGGGAGCTGTGGAGGCCCGGGAGAGAGGCTGCAGGGCTGGGCAGGGAGAGAGAGTCAACCTGGGGGGGCTGTGTGGATAGAGAGGGGCTCTACACACACCTTAACACTTTCATATTCACACACACTTGATTAAACAAAGTCCCACAGCATTGTCCAGCCTCACACACACTGTGTGCATGTATGAAGCAGCTGTTTCTTTGATCACTGAACAGCAGTCACCATTTCCTCTCTCTCTCTCCTTTCCTTTTTTTGCATCTGTCCCTTCATCACCTCCCCAACTCCTCCTACTCCTCCTCCTCCGTCTCTTCCACTTCTTTTCCATCTTCTCCTTTTCATCACCTCACTGTCTCCTTCCCCTTCTTCTCTTCCTCCTCTTCACTCTTCTTACTTTTCATTCTCAAGTTTTTTCATCCTTCCTAATACCTTCCCTCTTTTTCATCTTTTCTACCACTTTCCCTCCTTAAATTATTTTTTTTATATAATTCCATCCTCATTTGATGGGTGGATGGAGAGTTGAGTAGAGTAGCCTTATGTTCTTCTATGTATATCCTCTATATAGTTTTATATATTAGACAAAAACAACAAACAATGTTCAAAAATCAAGACATAGGTAAATTGAGAATAAGACACTAAACATGTGGGAGGTCTTTTGAATTTTCAGTTGAAAATTAAAATGTATAAAATAATTCAGGAATAAAAGATAATACAAATGCTAAAAATGAAGCCAACATGCCATAACATGAAATAAAAATGTTCTTTTGATCATTTCATTTTTTATTTCAAATGAATCTTGCAAAGAATATAATCAAATAGAAACGGAAACAAATGATCAAAATGAAAAATAAAATTGAAAGGGAGGAGAGCCCACTGTGATTTAAAGGACAGGAAGTCTGTGTTTTAAACAGGAGGAGAGAGACAACAGACAGAGGAGAGGAGCACGAGATCCTGGAGGTTAACAAGGCATGCTGGGAGCTATGTGTCATGGCTGACATGACAAGCTTGACCTTGGAGCAGGGCGGAACGCCTCCTCCTTCCCTACTCCCCTCTTGTCATCCACCCCTCCTCCACCTCCCTCTCTTCTCTTTCTCCCTGAGCTCCAGAGTCTCTCTTTCTCATTCCCTCAGCCACAACAGTTGAGTTATAGGCCTAGCCGATGTGTGTTTGTGCGTGTGTGTATTTAAAATGAACCAGAATCAGCCAAATCTGCACAGTGGTTTATTATCAGACAGTTTTGGAAGCGTTATTATTATCATTTCATCCATACTAAGTAATATTTCAGTGATGTGCAGAATACTGGACCGTTCTGCAGCTCATGACTTAGATCAGGTGCCAGTACAGGAGGTCGTGTGTCCTTTATCAAGGTGGAAAGTGAGGGTGTGGAGGTCCAACTCTAATACAGGAAAACTGAGTTTGTATCAAGTGTAAACCCACCGTTACAAGGATTTTGAAGCCTTGGGTTTGGCATTATGGACCTTGCCATCTTGTTTTTGCCGAACCAGAAAGCATATCTAGTTTAGAGCACTGAGCTGGTGGGTGACGTGTTGTGAGTTGGGCTACGCTCGGTTTTGATTCCATTTTAAAGCGGGAAAAAAAAAATGACGACCTGCCTAGTGATAAGCTCATAGTACAGTTAATCAGCAAGTGTTTCTGGAAACATTTGAGGAGAGAAATAGTCAATGCAGTAACAGAATCCTTTTCTTATGTGATCTGCACTGCCTAGTTTTACAGTTTGATCTGAGTTTTGTGAGCCTGGTTGCACTGGATAAACTCACTGAGAATGACTTCTCAATCAAAAAGTAGCCATGGCCCGAAGCATACCATTTGTTTTTGTTTCCTTTTACTCTAAATGGGACCATAATTTACAAAATGAACATAATGCTGAATGGAAGGGGACTTAAACTAACGACTGAGAGCATAAAGTGTTTACTGAGGTCATAAATGAAGTCATTTTCTCTCTTTTTTGTTGCAACCAAGTGTGATGCTCCCCATTGGACATTAGAAAGAATGCATGTTTATGACACTAATGGCCATGTATAGATATTTGCCTTTATAACATAATCCTGGGTGTCACATGGCATTCATGGTCTGCAGCTGCTTTTAGGCTACAGAGACACTTTGGTTGGGGAAAGATTGTGATTCGATTAAATACCATAATGAGCACATCTTCTGGTGGTTCTCATGCTGACTAATATTTCCCAACCTTAACCAAGAGCTTTGAGTTAACCATGAAAAATAACCATGAAAACATTCATCATGCCAGGAGGGCTGTTGTATGAAGATAAATGAAATACATTGCCAGTGAGCAGATACGTTCATTAAAGATTTCCTCATTATGTTAAAATTCTAATACAGCCATTATTACATTTCTTTCAAAAGATATTTAAGCAAATTAGTGTCTAAATATAATTGAAAGTCAGGTCACATGTCATACATCAGAGCAAATGACCCAAGAAAATCTTGGGTAATGAAGGAAAGTCAGTCAGCCATTGTTCCTATTTATCTTTGAGTGCCACTTGCGTACACAGTGGCTCAGTGTGTTTATTATTATTCACTGTTTATTGTCGAGCGTTGTGAAGAAAAAGTATTGCATCCACAGATAAAGGCTTTAGAGATCTCTTCCTTTCCTCCATCGTCCTCCCTGCTGTGTCTGTGTCCAGAGAAATTTTAAATACGCTTGAGTATGAAAACTTGTTGGATCCTGACGGTCCCGAGAGGCTTGCAACTTCTACACCCAACATCACAGCTGGGTGTGGCCTTTTGTACTTGTGACCACACCCACCTATGATGTAATGTGGTACTACAGTGCAACGCTACATCACAGCTGCACAAAGTGGTGAAAAATGTTTTCACCACTAATTGGCAGTACAAAGCAGATTATGAAGTGTTAAATGATTTAAATAAAATAAAAGCATTATGTTCTGTTTAGACGTGAATTCCCATGTAAATATGTAAATATATATATATATATATACGTTCCTGTGGTTTCACTATTTTTTCTTAAAGGTCCAGTGTTTAAGATTTAGGTGGATACAGTATATAATCGCCTGAATTGTTTATTTTGTTACCCTAGAATGGGTCTTTTATATCTACAGAGTGACAAAGTCCTCTTCCATGGAGTCCGCCATGTTGAACTGCCATGTTTGTACAGTAGCCCAGAATGGACAATCTGAACACTGGTTCTAAATAGGGCACTTTGTGTTTCGTAGACACTGTAGTTTTTCCGTCACACGGAATCTGCAATCTACAAATCCACCACTAGTACTAAGTACTAGTACTAAAAGCACTAAATACGACACACTGGCCCTTTTTTGACCCACATTGTTTTTGTGTCAGAATCAAGGGACGTCATGTGATGTACAGAGTGTAAGGCCCTCTCAAACAAACTGGACTTAAACACTTGAACATGGTGACAGCCAATCAGAAGATATCATTTCTCACATGTACCTGTAGTATAACTGGCTCCTCTTTCCTGTTCTGCTGTTTTGTTTTGGCGCTGAACGCTGCTGGGCGTCATGCGAAACTGAACTGAGAGCGAAGGGAGAGAGAGCAGCGTTCATGTAGACACATCAGTCAGCCTTTTTGCCCAATCACAGCGAAGCATCAATTATGTTTTAATTAAGTTCAATTAAGTTTTTTATCACTTTAATGTTTGAGAGGGATAATCAACAAGCGCGCTGTGTATTGGCCTTCTGTCAGCGTTAGTGTGTGCATGTGTGTGATATAAAGCTGTACACAGTCATTATGTTGAGCTGTCAGCAGTGTGCGTGAGCAGGTTAATTGGAACATGAAGCACAATGTTAACCAGGATTAATCATTATGTGTGTGTGTGTGTGTGTGTGTGTGTGTGTCCATGTGTGTAATTCATTAATTAGGATGTTTTCCCAGAGATTAGCTCAGTGGTAAGCTCTGTTACCTTTAGTCGCTTCATTCATTAGTGCAGAAACATTCATTAACCCGGCCACTAATGAAAAGCCACCCTTAATTGGCAATGGAGAGATAAGAGCTAAATGAAAACACTAAATATGGGGGGCAGGTGTGTATGTGTGTGTGTGTGTGTGTGTGTGTGTGTGTGTGTGTCTGTGTGTGCAGCGTGTGTGTGTGTGTTTCCATTAATTCTCTAGATAACAAGAAGACCCAATAAACCTTTATTAGCTACTTAACCAGGACAGTTAGTCTGATAATAAGGATCAACACAGAAACCTTGTGTGATGAGCTAACTGACCACACACACACACACACACACACACACACACACACTCTAACAACACAGTCTTTGCAGAACCCCTGCTACACACACGTACACACACACACGTAGTACTAGTAGTAGTCGTCTACCAATCACACGCATGTCCACCAGTCTGCTTTTTTAAAATCTTTTTTCATCAGTACATGTACGTCTGTGTGCTCATGATTCTTCTAATATTTGCATAAACACACACTGTCAGTACATATCATGGCTGCACTGTGATTGTAGCCTATAGTTGTGTTTAACATAAAAAATCCAGACCATACACACACACACACACCGTCCCGGTGGTCGACAGTACTGATACTTCACTCTCATAAACTCAGCTGTTTGTCTCTGTCTCTCCTCAGCTGGGACGACCACTGAGCCCTCCCCTCCGGCCCCGCCTCCTCCTGAGGCTGCACCAATAGAAACAAAGGCTCCTGAAGAGGAACTGGACGTTACGGATGATGACATCACAGCAGGTAACGTCACAACAAACGCAATCATTAGATTTAGTTTTGAGATGTAGCAGGTGTAATATTTTTTTCTTAGAGGAGTGTTCATGTTTTTTTTTCTCTGTTTCTGGTTGCAACAGTCGAGAGTGTGTAGAGAGCAAATTGGTACACATTGGCCAAAATGCAACCTCAGAACGCATCAGCTATTTAAAGGTCATCTGCCTTCATATGCAAATATGTGTTTATAGGATAAATTTGTCTTTCTCATCATTCTTGAGTATTAAGTTGCTGATCAGACTGCAGAGGAAGTCAGAATATTCCCGGGCTACACCGAAAGCCCCAAAACACTGACTGCTGTTGTCACACAGTAGCCCATTGGTTCTGGCATTGTTCATGACCACCGGCGCTATTTTGTCCGTGCTGGAGAGGCTGTGACTGTAATATCTGCCGTTAGTACCAACATATTTTGTTCCGGGGTGGGTGGGTTGGACATGTTGAGGAGATGGACTTCACATTTCACCTAAAAGTTGCTGTGTGTGTTCAGGTACAAGATGAAGGGATGGTTTCCATCAGTGACCTGTGGAGCCTCATCTGGTTTCACATCAGAAACATTAATAAGTCATTTACCATTTATGTGAAGATGAATTTAGGAGTCTCTGCTCTGGTGACTCTGAATGTGTGTGTGCATGTGTGTGTGAGAAAACCCAATCGGTGTCACACAGCCCATGTCTAATGCCAGTGTAGAGTGACCTGCATGGTGTTAAAAGCAGTTTGGTGTTTAGTGCGCCCACATGATATCTCTCTCTCTCTCTGTCACACACACACACACACACACACACACACACACACACACGATGAGGTGAGAAATATTTCTCTCTATGAAACGACTGACACCTGAAGCACAGGTAGAAAACACACACACACAAAGACACACACCCACTTTCCAGTCCATTTATCTTTTGTCACATATCCCTGAAAGTTTCACTGTGACGGACAGACAGACAGACAGACAGACAGACAGACAGACAGACAGACAGACAGACAGACAGACAGACAGACAGACAGACAGACAGACTCATCGGTGGTACTTTCATTCATAATTTTGTCTTTTTCAGTATTTCCATTGTTCTCTTCTTGCTTCTCAGTGTTGTGCCTGTAAACTTTGCTTTTTCACTCACTTCCTCCTGCAGCAGCTCATCATCATCATCTCTTTACTATAATGGGTTCAAAAATCCCAGAGTAAAAAAATATATATATATATATATATATATATATATATATATATTAAACCCCTCGAAAACTGTCTCACTGTCTCTTCGCTGTCTTTCCTTCCTCCTCCCTCCATCCTTCTCTCAGACCAGTCAATATCGCAGATGTGTCTGACAATTTATCATTCCTCATAGCTCATTTTTCTCTTATTGACAGCAGTGTTTTTTCATTCAGTCTCTGCAGTATTCAATCTGTTAGCAGACGCACAGCCTGAATCTTCTCTGCTGTGCAGGAAAAACTCATCAGAACTTTTAGGCTCCCTCTTTCACTCTCTTTCTCTTCCATCCTTCCTTCCTTTCCTCATACTTTCCTTTGTCTTTTTTCATATTTTATATTGAATGAGGATGCACTGTTTTAGTATTTGTGTTTTGGATGATGGTTTGAAATCATATCCAAATTTAGAATTTCAGCTTTTTTGCTGCAATGTCCACCGTGCCTATGCTGCCTACATAAACATGAGGGATTCACAGGTGAATGATGCATGCATGTAATCCAGCACAATGTTAACTCATTGATATCCACCTCACTGTTTACCATTCACTCTCTTTACACCATTTCAGTGAAACAGTCCTACTGCAGCTGCTTCACCTTAACGTTTGACAAAAAAAACTGAACAAGTCATCGATTATCAAACTTGTGTTGATGAATTTTCTGCTTTTAGTCTTTTATTTACCTAATTAACTGATTGGTCAGTCGACAGAAAGGTGATAGACAACAAGTTTTACAACCGTTAAGGTCAAAAGAGGAAAGAGGAGGGAGAGTGTGAGAGAGAAAAGATGGGAGGAACAAAAAAGTGGCAGGAGGAGAGAGCAGGAGAAGAGAGCAGGGGAGAGGAAAGAGGAGACGAGGAAAGAAAAGGGGGAGGAGATTAGAAGAGGAGACAAAGGGAAAAAGACAGAGATGTTGACAGCAACAAAATCACATGGCTGCAGGCTGTTACCACGGCAATAGACCCATCACCTCAGTCTACTGTCTCTCTTGTCACATAAACACACACACACACACTCACACATTGTTCAGTCCAGGATGTGCAGGTGACAACAGTTGTTGTTCGGTGCCACAGCTGCAAAGCCTCCCAGACCAGAGCTCACAGGGGATCATTAGGATCCACAGCACCCTCCTCTACACACACACACACACGCACACGCACGCACACACACTCACACACACATCTATGCACATACAACTCTCTCTCTTTAACACACACTTCAATTTTGTTAATTGAATCTCCATTGGCATGACATTTTCAGGAAGCATGTTGCTAAAGCATCAACACAAACAAAGTAAATAATACATGAAAAACACAAATGATGGACAGAGAGCCACAAAAACAACACGACTGTCTGTGTGTCACAGTTTCTAAGAGCTTTGTATATTTTCAGTCCAGCAGGTGAAACTCAATAAACACAGAACAGTTTTGTCATTTTAGAAAATAATCCATGAACATTCAGTGTAGCTTTGTTGCTGTAATTTCATCTTTTCTACAGTGATGCAGCTCTCTGTAGTCATGGAGGTCCATCCATCGA
The DNA here is from genome assembly GCA_036365135.1 of Miichthys miiuy. Classification (NCBI taxonomy): domain Eukaryota; kingdom Metazoa; phylum Chordata; class Actinopteri; family Sciaenidae; genus Miichthys; species Miichthys miiuy. The sequence continues at coordinate 3,111,591 of CM071619.1, forward strand.
TGGTGAGAGTATCCTGGTCTGCATCCTGTGCTTGTTTATCCAGGACATAATACCTGGATTATTTCAATATGTGCTGTTCCTCCCTCAGTTTTCCCTCCAGTGTGGAGCCACATTACTGTTCCACATGGATGTCATGCAGCGGCACAGATTTTGTGTTGGACACTGCAGTCAGCAGTGTCCAACACAGTCTATAATATTAAATCATCACAACTGCAACACTCTCCTGTTCCTCTGACATTGCTACACTGAATGATGTTTCCTGCAATTATTTAATATACTGGCATTATCTCAGGAAAATAAAGTTTTGTTATTTTGTCATGAAAATGTATTATTCTGACAAAATGACATAAATAACTCGAGATATTAAGGCAACAAATGAAACGAACTCGTTATCGGAGTAAATAAAATGTATGAATGTGTGATCGTTCAGGGCTTCTGTAGTTCAGGTCATAATAACACTGCTGACTGCAGGTCCAACACAAAATCTGTGCAGCTGCATGACATCCATGTGGAACAGTAATGTGGCTCCACACTGGAGGGAAAACTGAGGGAGCATCTCATCTCTACCTCTGATGGAGGAGCTGACCCCAGGGAGGTCAGGGGTCCCTGCTGGACACCCTCCTCCCTCACACACACACACACACACACACACACTCATTTTCTCTGTGGTGGGAAGCATTTTGTCTCCTTCAGGATTCAGAGCACAGCAGACATCATCAGCTTAGTCAACAACATGTAAAATGAAACTGTGGATGGATAATTGCAGGAGCAGTACTTTCCATTCGACAGCAGCTCCTTGACGTGTTCTTTGCTAGGAAAGGAGTGAAAGCAGTGTTTTTGTGCGGCGTCCACAGCAGCACAGAGGTCAGAGGTCAGAGGTCAAGCTGACCCTCACCTCTCTGTGTCATTAGCCCGGTTGTGATTTGGTTAGCTGAAACGCTAGCCTCCCCTGCTAATCTAATATCAGAGCCTGGAGGTCATTTGGGTCAGATCACATTTCTCCTCACAACAGATTGGACTTATGGAGAGATAAATGGTCAGAGCTGCGACTGCGAACACTCTGATTGTTTCTGATGATTGTGTCTCTTCTGTTTGACGCAGCCAGGGACCCAGCTGGTGTATGGGAATATTATTGTATTACAGACAGAAGAGTGAAGTTATTGTCCAAATGTTATTAATGTACAGGAATGTATTTGTGGCGGCTCTGGTACAGAAACAGTAAAGTGGGCCAAAAAAAAACACAGAAGAGAACAAAACTTTCAATCATCTGTCTCTGCGTGGTTGTTGTTGATGCGTTTGTTACTCTACCCGTGAGGCCTGATGCCTCTCCTCGTCCCCAAGGAGAGGAAGAGAGGGTGCTGTGACATTATCCAGGTCAAACTGTTTATAAAAATCCATGCAGCTTTGTGAGAATACAGTAATTTCATACACAAGACTGCTGTGACGCAGACCCACCAATGTCCAGCCACAAACACACACACTCTCTCACACACACAGATACACACCTGTCTTTTGGTTGAATGGACAGTGTGATAATGTGCACATGGAAGAGGGGGATGGGCAAAGCGTGTGTGTGATTGTCCATCTGTGTGTGTGTGTGTGTGTGTCAGGGTTTATGAATGTGTCACAAAGATAAAGCACTGGCCTTGGGTGTGTGTGTGTGTGTGTGTGTGTGTGTGTGTGTGCGTGCGTGTGTGCGTGCGTGCGTGTGTGGTCTGAACACAGATGTAGATGGAGAGTCACGGAGACGGATGGAAATGGCCGCTTTACTGACAGGATTTCTGGGTCACTGTCCGATTGGCTGTTTGACTGAAGGAACAAAAGCGTTCACGCACTGACTGACTTGTTCTAACAAGCTGATTGATCGCTTAACTATCAACAGCTCCCAGTTAAAAGCCATTCACAGGCAACCACTCAGAGTGTGATTGTGAGTGAGTAAAATGAAGTCCTGTAGGTCAGACGAGTCGAGCAGCTCAGGTGATGCATGCATTCTAAACAGTCTGTGTAGAAACAAATGTTCACTTCAGTCCTCTCAATATACAAATACTGTATGATATGAAAATGGATGCTTAACATACATACATAGTTTTGTTAGACCAAAATTAAATAATTGTCATTCCTTTAAGGGTCATTGTAACTGACCAAATAATAATAATGATAATGATCATTTTATTTTAGTTGTCAGATATAAATCATACAGGTACAGTCATAGTAAAATGTATTTCTGTAAACTGCTACAATTATAAATAATGTGAAAGGACAGTGATAAAAATATAAAATGTAATAAATAATAACAGTTATTATGGAAGTAATGTGAGTAAATAAGTAAGTAAAAAATAAAATGTATAATATATAAAATAATCTTAATAAACTAAATAAGTAGTAAAAATAATAATAGTCAGTAAGTAATAATAACAATAATTACGATGATAATGATAATACAGTCTTTTTCAATCTTTTGGATCTCAGATCTCAGTCTTTGGTTTGATTGTGTGCAGCAGAAATGTTACACACTGAACCAACAGGGGTGTAACACAAGGTGAGCTGGGTGCTGTTAACATGGAAACAAACAAGAAAATGTAAGTGTGTATGATGTATGGTTTAAGAATATTATTAATGCAGCTGATCATTTGGGTCGTCACATCACGGTTAGAGTGGTCCAACTCACACAGACAGACAGTGTCAGAAAACACTCTATCTTATATCTATATAAGCTGATTAAAGAGAGAGTAAGAAGAAGATGTAGTGACGATAGAAATAACAAAAATGTTGTTGAGACTGTGAACATTATTTCACTTTTAATTCTACTGTATCTGGTGTCTTAAATATACCAACACATCACTCTGTGCATCTGCCTCTTAAACACTGTGATAGAGCTCCATCAATGTTTCTGCCTCTTCTTCACTGTATCTATATTTCCCCCGAACACTCCGAATCACTCTGCTCTCCACCTCCTTCTCTCTGTCTCCTATGTCTGCAGCGATTCAGTTCAGGAAAATGTTCAGCTCTGATGTTCTCAGATAATTCGACTTTTCACAGCAGAGATCTGCTTGTTGTTTCTAATCCGGTCGGATTAACTGTCAGACAACATGAATTGATCCTCAGACTCGACCCAACAAACTTATTTCTCAGCAGTCTTACAGAGACACGACTCTCTGTTAAAGTTATATTTCATGGCATTTTTATATGAAAAAGGGCTCCTCTCTTCTCCTCTCTACCAAACCGATAAGGACATGTTGCCAAAGAAGTAGATGTTTGCGTTCTGAGAAGTCCAATTAAATATCCTAGTAAACCCCTGCATGTTTTTATCATCCTAAAAGTTTTGTCTTGTCACATTTCCAGGAGACAGTGTTGAGATAACTTTGATCATTTTGAATTTCTGAAAGCTAAAAAAAGAAAGTTATTAATGCACTGATCACTTCAATACTTCTGACAGTCTTTTTCCTGATCAACAAAGAGTTGATCCAAACTTCTTCAATAACTACTTGATGAATCTGTCTCCTTGATATATTACAATTCTGAGGTTAGTTTTTTATTGTCTGTAACTTGAGATAAGATAAGACAGACTTTATTGATCCCACGCCGAAGTGAGTTCATTCAGCCACGTCTCTGTGATGCTGCACACTCGATACTCCCTCTGTAGCTTGGTTAGCTTCTCCATCTTACTGGGGAGAGATTTTACATTCACCATGATAACAGACGGTAGGCATGGTTCGTACCGGCTTTTCCGCTTCTGGTGCTTAGATCCAGCTCTGGATCCATTGTCTTCTCTTCACTTCAGAAGGGATCTCTGGTCGGTCCACAGAGAACAGCTGTTCTCAAGTGTAAACAAGAGAGCCATGGCTTTTTTTGAACGGGTCAACCGATGTATTATGAAGTAGTAAATGCAAATCACTACTTTCCATAGTTTGCACACAAAACAGGTGGAGATCGGTGTCAAAACCACACAAAAAGTACTAAAAGTACTAAAAACGTACTACAAATACTAAAAACACAGAGTAGAGTTCAGAGCTACTGTAACTGGCTGCCTTCTTCTTCAGCTTTACTGAGTTAGCACACAACAGGAACTTTTTATACAAAGCAACAAGCTTCATGAAATACACAGTAAATCAAAACATAAACTCATAATCTGAAGAGTTAATGAAGCGAGAAGACAGTAAGTAAAAGAAATCTTGATCTCACTTCTCACTTCCTCTCCCTGTTTCATCCAGATGTAAATGATTTGATTCAGTTTGAAGGATTCAAATGTTCCCTGCAGGTTGTAGTTTCCATTGATGCATTGATATAATAGAGTCAGCTTTGAAATATCTCTGAAATTAATAATAATCTGTAATCTAAGTCTTTCATATCGCTGATAATGTGGCCCTCCTGGATTTATATGAATGTTTTAATTGTGCTGTAAGATGTTATTGTCTCTTATCATCTTCCATAGTTCAGCAGCTCGCCACCTGTCTGCGTGACGGGAAGATAATTTTCTTTTTCCCTCTCTCTCTCTGAGCTGTAATGCTTTTCATTTGGCTGGGTTGAAATCTAATTCTGTCAGATGGCTTTGATTCATCTGTGAGCGAGAGGAGAGTGTGACTAAGCTGTGGTGGCTTTAATAAAAATAATTCCTTCTTTATGAACAAATGGTGTGATGGAGGCCCCCAAACTGTCCCTGCATTAGGGAAATTAACATCCAGAGCCATTTTTCAGACCGCTCCATTAACGGCATGAATGTGACAGCCGCAGAGTGCCGAAAATATTGGTTGTATTAAAAACCTGTCAGACTGTAAATTAAACTGCGAAACAAACACATAACAGATAACAGAGGATAGAAAAATAAGACCTCAGTGTTCAATATTACCAATGTGAGCCCTCATACAGTAGTACTGATTGCAAGAAAGTTAATGTGATTGGGGGTTGATGTCGCTGTAGAAAAACCCTCTTACATGTGTTTATACTGCATCTGTCCTGCATCACTACTGTACTGAGTCAAAATTATGGCTCTGTAGAAATGATAAAAAATTATGCCATAGTAAGCAAGTCAGAATTTTGATTCAATACTCGTTACTTAGTACTAATATATATGCAGTAAAGTTTACATGCATGTACTGTAATTGTTGAAATGTAGGATCCTTTCCAAAATAAGACAATAGAGAATATATTGTCTATTGAAGAAAGTGTCCACCACCATTCTAAAAAAAAAGTTCCTACATGTTTATATTACAGGGATGAGAAGTGCTGCCAGATTTCTGCAGATATTTAAAAAAGCAGGCAGTAAAATTCACTTTCGTCCTCGTCTCAGCAAAATGTAGTTTTAGAATCTCAGTGTGACATTAGGTGTTTTTGGACCAAATAGTTCTAGGGACATCCTTAGAGTAACTGTCCATTGGGGACCTCCCCCAAGAATTACACCAACATTCGTACCACTTCAAAACGATGAAGTGACGAAAGCTGGCCAGCTGGTGGCATAGCAACGTCACTTGATCGCAACATACGTCTAACGTCCATTTGTCCGTGTTTTGTTCGAGTTTTTCAGGCTACTGTTATTAGCTGTCTACATGGCTTTACTCAGGCTTTTAAAAATCCTGCTTGCTGGTGCTGCATTAGCTCATGTGTTCCACCAATCAATGTACACTTATGACAATCATGGTGCTTGTGCTGGGAGAGCTAAAAATATCCTTTAAAATGGCATTCAATGAACTACAATCAATCGGAATTATTGCAGTGCGGACACAATATGGAAGGAACTATGAAAAAGTTCCTCCGGTCCAAAACCACCTATAGTCACTACAAATTACTGCTGTGGCTGGCGAGCCAACCGCTAACATGCTAGCAAGCTGAAAACATGCTTGCATTAGTCAGTCACAATAGCTCTCTCCATTCAGTAGAGATATTGAAGGGGGAAAAAGTCCTCTCGGAGCTAGTAAGCCTGATAACTTCTTCACTGTCACTTAGCCAGCTCAGTTAGCAACTTAGTGAGCTTGCTAACTGCCATTAGCCTGGCCGCTAACGAGGCAATAAGTTCACACAGTTTATACACAGAAGGTTTATACCATCGACTCCTGTCTCATAACTTCCTGTAAACCATTCATCTTTTGAGGAGCAGTTTATACTAAGACAGAAAAGAATTAAGTCAATGGTGCAACACAGTTAATAAATTACGGTAGCTTCCTCCATTTTGGACTCCGTGGTTCTCTGTTTGCTTAAAGGTCAACACTGTCGAACGGCCTGCTCTTGTTAAAGGACAATAATCCATCTAAAAAACTGATGGGTGATCAGCAGAGATGTGCAGTTAAAGGACGAATAAAAGGAGCAGTTTGGTTCGCTCGGGCTCCGTCTCTTATAAAGTTGGATCCAGTTTGTCGGTTGTATCTCATGCGGATGCCCCCTGACCCCATCCACCCTCCACCCCCACCACCCCCCTCTCATTCGGTCTAATTGAAGCGTTTCCAGCGAGCGCAGATAGCTCCTCCGTCTGTGTCTTAAGATGGTAAAATACACTTAACCTTCAGATGGACTCGGGACGGTTGGAAGGGCAGCCACTGTTTCAGGACTCAAATCTTTTTTCTCTATCAACTTAATTGTGTTTTTCAATTATTTCCCCAGATTTTCTGTCTCCTGACATTTGCTGTAAGGACAGTGTTCACCCCCCCTCGTGTCCTCCTTCACCTACAGCACCAGTGCTCTTTTGTTTTAAGCAACTTTGTCTCTTCCAGAGAACTTTAAAGGCTTGTCTCAGGCTTCAGGCTGCGTTCAGAGTTTGACATTTAACTCTCATTCACCTGCTTGTTTTTCACTTCTTGTATATTCCTCTATATTTATTTTCTTCACCTTTTTGACTCAATCTTTTCTCACAGCGTTTTACAATCTACCGTTCACTTTCTCCTCCTCCTTCCTTCGTTCTCACATCAGTTTCCTGCTGGTATTGATCTCCCTCCCTCAGACCCTAGTGATCAGGTTTTACCAGTCTCCCATTGATTACCAATGGAGGCAGAGTTGAGGTGCATCATGGGAAGGTAGTGGGGCTGCAGCTCAGGAGGGGATGGGAGGATTGTTGGTTTGATTTCCACAGATACTGAAAACAAGATTATGAACGTTTTTTAATATAACAGATATAAATATATACGCAGTTTTATTATAGATCTTTCTCTGTTTATTTTTATATATGTCCATATTTCAGTTAGGGTTGGGGGTTAATTCATGCTATTATGTAATACAATTATAATTACTAATTATTGCTTAATGTATTTCAGTGCTATTGCATTGTCATCCAAGCTGGACTTAGAATATTCTGTATATGAATACATATAATATAAATGTAATACTAATTTCATCTGCACAGGCTATCTGCCGCATTATGATGAACTAAATGATGGAGACAATTTTATGATGCATTTACTGACCTGATCTTTCGTCAGTTGTTTCCTCACTCAAACTTCGGCTTACATGCAGTTTAACTTTTAATATTACAAATAATACAAACTGAAGTTGTGAAGAAAGAAAGGAGATTAATAAATATTCATAATTCAACAGCACCACAAACTGCAGCCTCTTAAATGACCATTATTGCAGGCTGCATTAGTTTATAGGTGTACTGAATTATCTGTATAAAATGGTACCTTTCTTTTACATATAGTATATATACAGGATTCATAAGCATTTAATAAGTGGTTATTAACACTTATAATGTAAGAAAATACATATAACTGTGGATTAAGGCTTGTCTCATGGTAAAATGTCTTCATGAAGTTCTAACTGTCGACAAATACTGTACATAAAAAAAACATTTATTAAAACATTTAAAAAACATTTTAAAGAATATTTATTAAATAATTTTTAATTTGTGTTCTTTTATGCATTTTTAAATACTCAACATATAATAATGAGAAGAATTTTAAAGCATATTGATCATCAGGATCATTCTTGTTTTAAAGAGGAATTTTGGATCATGAAAAAATAAGAGAATACACAGATATCCAGTGTACCATGTACAGAAACCACAACCGTGTTGTGGAGCACTGGAGTGTATCAGGGCCTGCATATAAAACCTGAAATCGTTTTCCTCATGAAATGGACTTTAGCATCAGTTCCGTCACAGCACAGGAAACTTTATGAATCTAAAAAAAAGTACAAACTGTATTTGTACAAAAAATAAAAGAGTCTTTATTTTATTTAAATTGTCACTAAATTAAATAGTGAGGATAAATGAAGAGCTTTTATTGTCTGGATGACAAGTTAATTGGTCGAGAGCTGACCCCAAGTGTGTGTGTTGTGTGTGTGTGTGTGTGTGTGCTGCTATATTGATTACTGCCTCACCCGCCAGCTCTTTGTTTTTCTTTCTTCTAAATAAAAAAAAATCTAATCATAGAGCAAACATTAAATTATAAAAATACAAAGAATATGCATAAATAAATATAAAACATGCATTTATAAAGATGTTGATAATATATAGACTATATGTCATATACTTTCACGTAAAGGTGAAAGAGTTCTTCGTGTTTTTCCTCTGCTCGGTAACATTTGAGTTTTTCTTCTTTTTCATGACACGTCCATATTTTTACAGTGATTGCATGAACTCCACAGGTTGTTGCATTACACCATCCTGCCTTTTTTTAATAGATTCTTTCCTTTATGGATAATGTCATTTCAGCCAGAAAGCCTTTTTATCCTGATCCATCTTTGTTTTTTATGAAGATTTAGCCAAGCCGAGGCGAGCAGAGAGGGGAGCTCATCCGTCCCCCTCTTTTACTTTATTGGGTTATGTTAGGGAGCAGGTTGGCCAACAAATAGGATTTAGATACAATGTCATTATAATAGATCTGCCGGTCGTGAAGGAAGCAGATCGATAGGCTTCAAAAATCAATCAGGCCGTACACACGAATCGAGAGGCAGCAGGTACACACAGACAGGAAGTGATGCTACCCGATGGCTGTTCTCAGAAAACCTCACGTCTCACAGATGAGGAGTTCAGGGCATCTGAAAGTCTGCCTGAGTCTGCTCTTATTTTGGACCTTTCTCCTAGAATTTAAAATAAAGTTCTGAGTTTGAATCTGTGAAAACATTCCAACATGCTCCAGCAGTGAAATAATTACATCAGTGAGACAAAACCACAAAAACTTATTTTTCTTGTGAGGGGAATTTTCTGATATTTTGGTGACAGATCCACCTCCACCAATCAGAAGGTTGAGACAAGCCTTTAAATATGTAGGGAAATAAATTCCAATAAGCGCTCGCCACTGCTCGTGAAGCTTGTTTCTGTGAGCGCCTGCTGACAATTGAATTCAGATGAATGCATCAGCGTTTTGATCAGCCCTCTCCTCGACTTTTATCTGGTTTGTGACAGCTGGACAGCCAGAGGACAGCGTTTAAGAGATCTTAGTGAGTAAATCAAAAAGAGGCTGTTAAAGTGAGAGGACCGAAACATGAGTTATTATTACTGTATTATTTGGCAGTTCATTTGGTTTCTTACTAAATAAAATACTTGATTATAAGTCATGTCTTTAAATTACGTTTTGTTTGGCAGTTTTCTGTCGATCACGTGTAGAACAAGCTCATCAGTTCAGTCCAGAAAACATTCAGTAAATTTAGCTCGAGCTCGACAGACTGGATCAGTCAGTCACTGTTAACACGATGACACCACGTCAGTCTTCTGAAATTAGGTGTTCTAGATATAAAACTGATCCAGAAACACACTTTCTGCAGCTGCTCAGCCTGTTTCTCCGCTCAAATTTGACAAAGTTTCCTGAACAGCAGACATGTTTATACCATTTCGAATATCACAAGTGAACACCAATGAGAGCCCAGCGAGGGTGTTCATCAGTCAGGCATCAGAAGGGGTGACTGTTTCTGTTTATTGACCGTGGGCAGTGAACACACCGATGCAGACACTACACATTATACACTTGCTCTCCACTCTGTACGCTAAGAAATGAATCTTAGTCTCCATCATCCATCCTTTGTAACAGTTTAGAAAGAGCGTCCACACCCCCGTCTGTAAAAACTGGGTTTATATACAACTAAATGTCTCGAATGTCTCTGAGACCTTTCATCTGTCTAAATCAGCCTCTCTCTCTCTCTCTCTCTCTCTTCCTCTTTACTTTCTCTTTCTCTCTGTAAATCTCAACTTTTTAGTGATTCTGGTTGGGAGTCTATCTCTAATAATTCTGTTATCTACTGGCCTAGTCTGGCCCGGGGATGGATGCCATCTATAATCCATTTATCAGAGCCGGCCGCTGGGCCTTCATCCAAATGACAGCTGGCCTTAAGCAATCTCATTATAAAAAAAAAAAAGCTCCAGGATATAGTATGGAAATATGGGGGGAAGGGGGTGCGGGGGTCTGAAAAATGGGACCGAGAGACAAACACACAGATGACAAAATATTAGAAGAGAGTCATTTTTAAAGGTGTACTTATGTTTTTTTTCAATCACACTTTGCATCCATATTTAAAAATAGAAAAATGGTATTCATACCCGTGAGTTCATAGATGGACAAAGAATAGAGCTGAATTATATTTTTCTATTAGTATTTCTGTAAGTATTCTGCTATGACATCAGTTTATAAGAAATGACATGCATGGGATGTAAATGTTCTATTTTAACTCCACACTTTTGTTTTTCATGCCAGTCAAGTCGGACCTTCTTGTGCAGTGGACAGTAGGTAGAGCGGGTTGTCCACTAATGAGCAGACTGTTGGCCCTGGAGGCTGTGCAGTTAGTGTGTGAATGAATGGGCAGTTGGCACCTTGCATGGCAACGAATAAGTTGATAAGTTGTGTTGTGTAGTGTAAAGATGAGTGGTCAGAAGATGAAAAGTACAGTCCATTTACCCTAAGAGTCTTCATGGGCTCTCACCAACACAGATCATTCAGTATTTGAACTGATCATGGATCAGTGAGTACGATCGTATGTGTTGGTATCTCTTTATTAATGAAACTTTAATGAAACTGGGAGATCGGCTGCTAATTTTGGTCTAACTTCAGCTTCATCGTCACTCTGAGCTGCTCACTGACACAGTTACACTCTGTCTCAGAGAGACAGATACATTTACACCTTTTCAGCATGTGGTTAGAACACATCTTGGATTTCAATTCATCTTGAATGCTTCTTGGGTGCATTCACATTTAGCTGTTTTGAGATCAGATAGCAAACCCATGATACATGAAGTGACTGAGTGAATGGGGAAATAAAGTAAGCTTTAACTCAGAACTGAGTGTAATATTTTATCTGATGTTCAGAGCTGTGGTAAATCCTGCCATGTTTAAAGGTCCAGTGCACTAAGAAAGCCTGGTACTTGATAAGTTCTCTGGAGAACCTTTTAATACTTACGAGCCCTCTCTTTTTGCTCAGTGCAAAAAAGAGTTCATTAAGTCACATTTGCAGCACTTTTGGTGCTTTGAAGAACCTTTTTATGTTTATTTATCCGTTTTTTCTGTAAAGGTTCTTTAGAATACTGATTTCTGGTTCTTTTAGGCGACCCCTTTGCAGCGGTGTGACCTGGTTTTGGTAAAAAAAAACAACAACGGAACAGTTTGAACACCTTTGAACAGAACCTTTTTTGTGAATTGGAACATCGTTAAAGTAATTTAGCTGATGTTGCATTTGAGATTAAATATTTTAATCCCAATTATTATATATTGCATCTTGAATTAAGTCAGAGACAAATACTGTTCACACTAAACTCTGGGAAGAGCTTGGTAATCAGTGGTTCTTTGAAGAACCAATAGGTAAAAGGTTCCTTACAGAGCTGAAAAAGTTCCCTTTGGCATCACAATGAAGAATCACTTTAGGTTCTAACTCAAACCTTTATTTCTTAGAGTCTGTGTCAGATTTAGAGGGGCTCTATGTAGGATAATGTTTTTGTACCTTTATATCTACAGACACTGCAGGCTTAGAATGGAAAACTGAACAATGGATCTACAGGGACATTTTTTTTTTCACAGCTACGACAGTTTCATATTCACATTAGGAAGCAGAGGGTGAGACGAGGGGTTTGCAGTCAGTACTCCGCTAACTTTCCTCAAGCCGTTATCACAGACTCCTTCATCACGAGTCGTCTTTCTTCAGTTTTCAGTCATCACTGAGCTTGTTGTTACAAAATCCAACAAGTGAAGAGAAAACTCCACGAAGATCAACAGGAAGTACACACAGCAGTGAGCAGCCCTCCATCTCTCTCGCCATTCATCACACCCAGTGTACTCGCTCGCCCCTACCCTCATAGACACTGTGTGTGTGTGTGTGTGTGTGTGTGTGTGTGTGTGTGTGTGTGTGTGTGTGTGTACGTGTGTGTACGTGTGGTGAGCGAGCGCTTGTTCCCTTGCAATACAAATCCATAATAATTCTGTGCTCGCTCAACCAGAGAGAGAGAAAATAAGAAATAGAAATCAGAGGGTGGGGACAGTGGGAAGGCTTGTGTATGTGTGTGTGTGTGTGTGTATATGTGTGCGTGTAATTCAGCACACACACACATGCACACAGTTTTTATGTAGTCCTTATTGGGCCTTTGATCCAAGGTGTGTAAGGAGCTCCCATCTCCCACTGTGATACTCATACAGACACACACACATATTGGTCACACTCACACACACACTCTTGTATTCCTCTTAGTGCTGCAGCAGTTCCCCACTGTGTAGACGCTGTTACACACACACACACACACACACACACAAAAGAGGTTATTTTGGGGTCGTCTTGGTGAACACAATGGACGGACACGCCCACACACACATGCGCGCACACACACATACAATAAAAGGGTTTCCAGTTGCACGTGTCCAAAATCCCTCCAAAGGTCCGTGAACATGACCATGTGTGTGTGCGTACTGTGACTAGAGGCTTTCAGCAGGACAATGAGACGTGTGCCTGCCGGTGCAAGTGTGTGTGTGTGAGTGTGTGTGTGTATAAGTAATGGTTAATACCAGGACAATAGAAGTGTGCCTGTTCAGTTGTTATCGGCTCACTGGAGACTCACAGGCCTGCTGCTTTTTTAACCACTTTGGACAATGAAAAGAAGGAAGAAGAAAGAAATGAAAGCAAAAAGAAAGAGTCCCTGTAGACGTAGGGAATAAACTGAAGGACAGTATCTTCACATCTTTCCAATTAAACTTCAATATCCTCAAATTTATCTAAATGTTTTAAGTCACTAAAAACCCATAAAGTACGTTAAAACAGCGTTTAAAGGTTTGATTTCTTTCCAGCTTTGTATTTCAATGAAGTTTTTTTATCAGGTGACTGACATTAGATGGAGCTGTTGGCAGTTTTTTTGTTTTTACATTCCTGATATGAAGAGGCAGATTGAAATGTATAACAGGCCCTTAATTCACTCATATAGTCACACTACAGTGTATGTTATTGTCCTGCATAATGCTCAGCGTGTATTTTTGAGACACTTCATATGTAAAGGCAGGTGAGAGAGACCTAATCCTTTATCAATATGTCTTTATTAACATAAATATTTCGATAGGTTTTCAATGTATTGTTATATTAACACAGATATTTCAACCTCACTCTGCTGATTAAAATAAAAACAAAGAGTTGAATCATGGTGTAACTGCTGGGTATTTTTATTATTCACTGTATTATACAGTGGAATACTATACTGTTATGTCATTATGATTCACTATATTTAATGATGATGCTAATACATTGTTTGGGTCATTGCTGGCAATGTGGTCAACTTCTCCAAAAGGCCACCTCACATCACTTGGGTTTTTAAGTCATTTGTAGAAGGACCCTGTGTTGCAGACCTCTCATGGTTCTTTTTTCTGAATACATTTGTGGTGGTGCTTCAGCAGAGGGGCCGACTGCACATTGTTTGGGATCTGCAAGTGCTGGGGGGTCTAAAGAAACTTAAACAGGTCTCAAAATTTGAGTGTGAAAATTCTTTCTTAACCTTGGGAGTAGCAGTTAGATCATGAGTTTGAAAACTAAAGCTTAAGCTCTCAAAGTAAAATGATTTGATTTTCACTTTTCTGTCATTTAAAGCAAATTATTCAAACTGTGTATGTACCAGAATGTTTAGTTATAATCCTGAATTTGATTTTGCACTTTGGGATCTGTACAGTCACAAAATAATAGTTGGTAGGTCAACTTACTAGCTTTTTCCAGAGCATTCATCGCCTCTCAGGGTCTTCATCAGGTGACTTAAGTATAGAACTATGTAATGAAACAACCTGTCTAAAGACCAGGATGAGCACTGCTAAGTCAACGAGAATCACCATAAAACGCTTATGTTTAATTTTTTTCTCTCTGTGTCTCCACCAGGCTGTCTGTCCAACCTTCCACCAAACGCTAAGAAGATCTCCAACTCATACGAAGAGCGCCGCAAACAGGCCACCGCCATCGTGCTGCTGGGAGTCATTGGGGCCGAGTTTGGCGCTGAGATCGAACCTCCGAAGGGTTTGTCACGGGCTCGACCCGGCGGACAAGCGCCTGAGGGCTTCGGACTGACGAGCGGAGGTTCATCCAACTATTCACTGGCCAGACACACATGTAAGTGCAGAGATATCAGCATGTTGGCACGTAGCTCAAAGCACTGCTCTGCTGTGGTGGTGCTTGTGAAACGGTGGTTGATATTGTTGTCTTTTTTGTGATTTTATATCACATCTGCTCAACCAATCACAATGGACAACCTCTCACCTTCAGACCGATGCTGAAATGTTAAGTGGCTCCTGAATCAAGTTTTTTCCCCCAAAAAAACTCAGAACTACACAACTGACAAAGTAGAAAGTTCAGTGTTGGATTAAAGGTGAGGAGAGAGATGGGATTGATTTTCACCCACCAAGCTTGACACCTTAAGGAGATTGGCAGTGACTTCCACACACATACACATTCACTGAGCCCAGCCTGTGGCACGCTTTCCCTGCAGCGTTGGACCTTGGTGGGCATCAAACCTGCACTAAGCAGAGCTGTTCTTCCATCCTGCTGCTCCTGAGCTCTGATTGGCTGCCTCTGGGAGCATCCGCCCAGCGACAGTCTGGAGTCTCACTGATAGGCTGTGAACCGTGATGTTGCTTAGTTGGACCTGTACACAGCGGTCATCTCACCTGTGTGGACTCACCGGAGACACACACAGAAACCCAGAAAAAGCCAAGCCAATGTCATCAGATGAAAACAACTTGAGATTTAATTGATCCCCTCGAGTAGAACGCCACATTTTTAAAAACCTTTCACTGACCCCTCAGGCTGGGTGTCATTTGGACACTGTGATACCATCTGATACTTTTCACTCAAATAAACATACCAAATATATATAATATAATAATATATCAAAGTCATCAGTGTTTAATGATTAATATGAATTCATTACCAAGACTAAGATTCCACACTTTCACCATTGTATTCGTATCCGAAGCCCTTTGTTATTCACCATGCGGCCTGCTTGTGCATTTGATCCAAGTTAAGTCAGCAAACAAATCTGTCACAAAGTTTTTGTTTTCAACTTAATGAATACCACCCAAAAGTAAGTGAGTTTATTCATTTTAAATATAAAGCTACCTGTTCTGCCCCCTTTTAATGGGAAAATATCATTCACAAACATGTCACCCAGGAGTAAAAACAGCATCATACTTTGAGGCTTGAAGCTCTTCAGTAAGAAAACATAGCAGCGTCAGTATAAAAGGACAGGAATAACGAGTGAGTAGTCTGACATGATGCCAAAAAGAGTCTTGCTAAAGAAAAGTGGTCTGGGACTAAAATATTAGGGGCCAGGATGACGTGACCGCTACACTGTTGTTATCATAGGATGTTCACCTGGACAATGCCCTGCTTAAAGACAATGACTATGACAATTTTCATAACTACTGAATTTAAAAGGTTCAGTCAGGTTAATTTGCTGGACTAACCTCTGCCTCACACATGCTGGTTTGTTAAGAGGGTTGAGGCTGACTTTCTTTGTAGGTATACTGTTTTCTTAACCTTGTAAGAACGCTCGAGTTCTGGCGTAGATGCTGCTGGCATCAGTAATACCAGAACCGGAGAAGATTTCTTCATTGAAAGAAGAGCAAAGAACAGCACTGATGGCTTCTCTTGATGGAAAACATGTTTTTGCTACTCGTCCAACTGGATTCATTTTTGAATTTGACATTATATGGTTTGTTGATCCGACTGGTTGAAGTTTCCCTGCGATAGACTGACACTTTACAGCAGAGGTGGTGAGTTTAAAGTTAGCAGGACGCATAGTCACAATAGTTGCACGTATGGAAAAAGTAATACCTTAATTTCCCTGTAGGGATGGGTGAAAAGGAAACCAGCATAGATTTCTTGTAGGAAATGGGAAACAAACAAAAGTCTTATGTCTTGGTCACACACTTTGTTGACCCAATCATCCACACTGAGGCTGTAACGGCATGCTACTCTAATTAGAACATAGGTTGTATTCAGAGACTGAGACAGAGACTGAATGAAGCCTGGTTGGTAACTTTAATATAATTAACTTTAATATCATTTGAACAGGTGAGTTGTATATAAATTCACCCTCAGTACAGTTGTCATGAACGGGGAAATTAGCTATAGAGACCAAAACTGTTTTTTGTACCAGGCTGTAAACATGTTTATTTCTGCTGTGAATTTTAACATGGGAACTTATGGAGACTGACTCACTTCTGGAGCCAGCCTCAAGTGGACATTTGAGAAACTGCAGTTTTTGCCACTTCAGCGTTGGTTCTACAGCCTCTGAAGTTGCTTGGTCATATTCAGACACTTGAACAAACGACTGATGATGTTTCTTGGAGGACGGTCTCCACTGACTGAACTCAAGGGGCTGCTCCTTTAACTGACCCCACAGAGAGTCTGAACCCTTTAAAACATTTTATTACTTCATAAAAAAGCTCAAGCAGGCAATTACAGCTGACTGTAAAGAGCATGTGGTAGAGGACATTTTTTATGCCTCTTCCTGTTTCTTCCTCATGTGTTATGCTGCTTTCATTTCAGCTTCTTCCTCCATTTTACCCATGTCTTCCTTTCACTCTGCCCTTTTTCCAACTCCGTTTTTCTCCATCCTTCCACTCTCCATCTCCCCCTTCTCCGCTCTGTTATGAAATTGAAAGATGGATTGGTGTTGTTGGCATACAGCACTATGTGTGTGATGAATGAGAGCTGTCCACCCAGGGAGAGGGAGGGTACAGTAGTCTATACAGCCAAGTATAGATTGATGTTTTCATATGGCGAGGGGGAGAAATGGAGGGGAAGATTGAGCCTTAGGAAAGGAGGAAGGGAAGAAGGGAGGAAGGACAGATGATGACAGAGGGAAGGGGGGATTTGGTTGGACAGGATAAAAGAGACAAACTGTACATCGGTGAACCATCTCTGGACAACTACGCTCACACTAAATGTCAAAATACCTCCAATCCCCTCTGAGGCCCGTTCACTGTGAACAGTGGCATTTTAAAACATTCATGAGAGCTGATTGGAAATTGGGTTTTATTTTGTGTTTGTAGAAATTGAACAGGGACAAGAAGGTGATGGAAACTAAAAATCCAACAAATATTAATCTATAAATCTATTTAAAAATCTATTTTGAATCTGTCAAAATTCAATGCTTTTATGCATGTTTGGCATTAACAGATCTGAGCGGTAATGCCAGAACTCCAAAAAAAAGTCAAAATATTGCAAAAACATCTCGCAAATTTCGACGTGATGCAATAAAAACAAACTCATGAATAAATTCTTAGACAAAAAAATTTATTTATCAGTTTATCAGTTTAGTAAGTTGGTATTTCATTAGCAAAATGTTTGGCTTCTACATAGTTATATCCTGGCAGTCATTTTTTAAAAATTGTTATTAATGACTGGCAAATGGTTAACCATAGTAATAGTTACAGCAACAATAGTCATAGCTAAAGCTTAGACTGACATTAATTAGCAGAATTTGTTTCATAATTTCTAACTTCTTAAACGCTTTGGTATTAGCCATAGCTTGGACTTGGATAGCCAAACATTGGAAAAAATGTGCCGATTAAATGTGTGGTCATCCCAGAATAGATGGTGCTGGAAGCAAGGTGACGTAGAGACCACTCTCACATGTAGTTGGCTAAATGATGCAGCATGCAAGCTAACTGCTAACATGCTAGTTAGGCAGACTAAACTGTACAATAGCCCACCTCTCTCTGTCTTTCTCTTTCTGTATCATTTCTTCTCTCTCTCTCTGTCTCTCTCTCTCTCTCTCTCTCTCTCTGTCTCTCTCTCTCTCTCTCTCTCTCTCTCTGTCTCTCTCTGCAGCCAGTCTGATCCGGCTCTCATCCGCTAACCAAGTCCCCATCATTGATTTACCTTCACCTCTCATTTAAGCTCAAACAGAGGACGAGAGAGAGAGAGAGAGGGGGGAGGGAAGAAGCGGGATAGAAAGTAGAAAGCCTGTTAGTGGTCAACTCGGCCTGGTAAACTTTAGACGTCACCAATCTGTCACTATTTCACACTCGCTACTTCCCTGCCTCCTTTATTCCTCCTTATTTCCTTCCTTCCTTCCTTTCTCCCTCCCTCTCGTCCTCTTCCTGCTCTAATCACCCTCTCTGTGTTAATGTGACATGTTTACTGCTCTAACTAACAGCTCATTATGGCCGGCTGATGCTTTGTCAATAGCTATTGGTTCATTTGGGTACGGGCCTGCCTTTAAGCAAAGATGTCCGCCATGAGAAATGGACCAGGGTTTGGACCTCTCTCACTTCCTGCTCCCTGAGTAGAGGGGGAGGGGCTGTAAATTTTAAAATCTCAATCCGGCCAATTACAGTGCTGATTGTTAACAGACATCTTTAATTGTCCAGGAAAAAAAAATTCAAATGCAAATGTGGCTGTCAGATTAAACCACCACCAGGTTCATTATAAACACACACACACACACACACCTGCCCACCCACAGTCACTGTCGCTGCTCACAACGTTGAACTTTGATCTCATGACCTCTGAGGCCTGATCGTGTGGGGAGGGAGGACCTTCTGATTCACTGTGAAGAGCACGTACACACACACACACACACACACACGTTAACAATGGAAGAGGTGTTTGAATTTGACTGATGACCTTCTTGCCACATGACCCCTAAATCATACCGCACCCCCACCCAATCCTCCCACACAGTCATCTACCGAGTTTATTTATTGATTATCAGTTTATTTGAAACTAATGTTGAGTCGATTTCCCATCAGGACAGCAACGTGTGCAAATGGACTTTGCATATTTCATACAACGCAGACAGCTCGGTGCATGTTACACTTATTTAGGCCTCATAATTGTTGTTTTATACATAAAAAGAAAAACAATGAAAAAAGGATAAGGCTGGTGTTGTTCTATATTTTTCTAAATGTCAGCAAATCCTTTTATTTATCTTTCACACACTGTACCTTTCTGAGAAACTGTAATTTAAAACAGAAAATACAAAAATTAAATGATACATGATACATGCCAGCTTTAATATATATACATGTATAAGGTCGCATTCAGACAGGATCCAGCACTGTGGCGACGTTACGCTTCAGCCCCCAATCAGACAATCAGATCAATCAAACCGCCACAGTCAACCTGAAATGTCTCTGAAACACCTGGATAGGTGGATTCATGGACTAAACTCTGTTCTGACTTTGTTTACTTCATGGAACAGCTTCTAAATCTGAGTCTGACTCGCAATTTACGCTGCAATATAGTGACACAAAGAATTTGATTTGATTTGTGTCTGATGGTTTGAGAGAGAGAGAGACCTTTGGTCAAGAGACACAGACAGTGAATGAGAGTGAGTGAGCGTCAGCCTCAATAAAGTCGGTTAATCAGAGAAATAAGTTATTTCCTGATTGTTTCTCAGCTGTTGTGTTCAGTACACATAGACACACCACCGGCAACCGACTTCAGCCCCCTTCACCCCCCACCATCATACAACCCTGCGGCGTTTGGCCGAGGCTCCTGATCCTGTCTGAATGCAGCTTAACGAAACAATAAAGAACTGTGAAACAAGAACAGGAAATCCATAAACTGTCGTGAGAAAATGAGAAGCATTTGAGTATCTCGTCAAAATAAGTGAGAAATTGTCTTTATAGACCAGAAAACCAAAAGATACCATTCAAACATGCATCCTGTTACAGTAAGAAGGGGAGTAACTCTGTTCCTGGATATTTATGATCATATATGTCAAAATGAAAGCGGTTCAAAACGTTTAAAGAGAATTGGTTGTGAAAAGCAGAAAGGTACTTTATAACTGAAAGTATCATTGATTTCTGTTTGTGGTCTGGATGATTTGTAATAATCACTAACTAGAGGTCAAAGTTCATTTAACCATACCTCACTGCTGATATTTATCGTGCGCTGTTTGTATGCATATCAATGGACGCAACAAAAACATGATTGCTTTCAGCTTTTGCTCGTGTTTGCTCACATCATGTTGATCTGCAGCTGAGGGTCAAAGGTCAGCACCCCTCTCACCGATTCAGTCTCATCACGCTAATAACACACCTACTCTGCATGTTTGACTCCAGCAGACACAAAATAACTGCTAACCACGTTAGCACTGACGTCCATCTCTTACAGTAACAACGTAGCACAACGATGCTAACACAGTTAGCCGGCGCTATTTGTCGTGGGTGCTATATATTATAACAGTTGTACCCAGCGATGCTAACTCGGTTAGCCTCTAGCTATATCTTTCATAGCCCTATCCATAGGCTGTGTGTGTGTGTAGATATAAACCAATAAAGAAGGGGGTTTGCCATTTAAGGCGGGCTGATGATGAAATGCCAGGAGATCCAGATGATGAGATTAGCCGTGTGTGTCTGGAGACTGGAGGACCTTTAGAGCCACCACAGGATTATAAATACTTAAAGTAAATGATCTGTTTTATATTACATGTTTCTTCATATTAGGACTGTTTAGCATTTACATTTCAAGCAAAAACACAATGAAGTGTATCGATCTGCGAGGACAGTAGAAGAAGAAGAGAGCCCTCCTGATGCTAATGTGGAGTCTCTGAGAAAAACAGTCGCAGTCCAGATTATTCTGCACAGACTCGCTGACTTTAAACAGATAAATAAACAGTTATGATAATTAACTGCATTTTAACAAAAACTAAAAGAGATTCATATGGTTGCACAAACTCTGATACCAGACGTTTAATCTGCTCCTGACGTTATCTTTTTGAAGCACTTTGCGAAGAATTTGCTAAAAGCTCTGGATCTCAGGCTTCAGTGGGTGAGACAGGCAGAGAGACACAGACAGGAAACCTGGAGGGAACGTGTGTGTGTGTGTGTGTGTGTGTGTGTGTGTGTGTGTGTGTGGGGGGAGGGGGTGTTATTGAGGGATGGGGATATTTTCTGGAGTCTTAATGGTCAGTCTGTTCCCACAGAGACTGGCTCAAATGTCAGGTCAGCTATGAAGTGACCTATCCCGCTCACTGTCTTTATCCTCTCAGTGTGTGTGCGTGTGCGTGTGTGTGCGTGTGCTGTGCGTGTGTGTGTGTGTGTGCGCGTGTGTGTGTGTGTGTGCGTGTGTTGAATCATTTTTTCATCAAACCTCATTTGAAACACGAGGATTTATTAGATTTTGTTCATAAGAAGACATGATTTCTTTATGGACATTCTTTTGTTTTAAATGGCTCCCATGTTGTGTCTGTGGGTGGGCGGGGCTTTGACTCTCCACCCTCACACAGAGCTGAAATGGTCACGGTTCAACCATAATTTGTGGCAACAATGCTAGTTAGCCATTTAGCTAACTAGGCTGCATGTAAAAATCATGAAAATGTGAAATAAGAGTCGTCACGGTGACTGATAAAGCTACAGTACCTCAAGTTTGAATCCATCTGAACACCTTTATCACATCTGAATTCTCTTTTTGTCCTCATATGAATCACTCCTGCAACAAAGAGAGAAAGAAATGGTGAAATAAAAGCTGATTAAGTCTTATGAAATGCCACAGAGTAACATCAAGCTCCTGCTCGTCAGAGTCCACTGAACTTTATTCTGATTCTACCGTCTCTATCGTTTGCAGGTAAGGCACTGACCTTCCTGCTGCTGCAGCCCCCGAGTCCCAAGCTGCCTCCGCACAGCACCATCCGCCGCACCGCCATCGATCTGATTGGCCGAGGCTTCACCGTGTGGGAGCCGTACATGGACGTGTCTGCGGTGCTCATGGGACTGCTGGAGCTCTGCGCCGACGCCGAGAAGCAGCTGGCCAAGTGAGTCCGCTGGCATGAACGCACACAAATGTCTAAACGACACCTGTATCTGAATATAGGCAGGTAGATATATAGATACAAGTAAACAATCAGTGACATCTTACTTGTTATGCAAGAAATACTGTATGCCCAAGAGATCCTGTAGGACCTGCTGATATGTGCTGAAATATGGTCATCAAAAGCCACTGAAGCAACAGTTACACTACATCTAGATGTAAGACTTTCCCTTAATTGATTTGGGAAATTACTTGAACTTGATTTTACAAGATTAAGGGGCCAATCAGATAGAGGCATCACTGCAGGTGCAGTCACATTAAAAACACCTTGGCAAAGCAGTGTAAAACAGCTGGGGTTGGGTTCATGACATGCTGAAAAAAAAAGTTTGGTGAATATCACCATCTCTTCAATGGGTTGTGTCCGCTAATATAACCTCTAGTCTGCATTTGTGTCACCGTTCCTATCACATTTAGCAAGTGTTGTAAAGCCTTCATGCTTGATTTGTTTGGCTGCCCAGGCCAAGTGTGACATTGATGAACCTGCATCTTGTGCTGTAGAGTTGAGAATGCTGCAAGCTTGCATGCAAGGCACACAGTAACCATAAACGTTTCTAGCAACGCATCTCGGCGTGATCGACCACTTGACTTGGACTTTAAAAGACGTTAAAGCAGTCAGTCTTTTTTTGGTTTTTAATGGTAGAGATTTAAAAGACTTCACTATTCACAAAATAACAGCTATGCACAGGTGCACATAAAACCAAAGCTACATAAGATATAAATCATAGTGAACATGAAGAGTTCAGAGCTGTTCTGTGTCCTCAGTTTCTGCTCAGGAACTGATTGGTTGATTTATTGTTTGTGTTTGTCTGTTTGACTGTCCGGTCTTCCCTCTCAGATTCCACAGTACAGACAACAGTACAGCCTGCTTACACACACACACACACACAGAAACACTCAGGCATTATAGAGCTGACACACTGACTTATGGAAGCCAGGTTCTAATCTGATTGCAGGACATTATGATGATGTAACGATGTCTGCGTTGCTCTGACATGTGAGTCCTCTGTCTGTGTGCATGTGTGTTTGTGTGCGTGCACGTGTGTTTGTCTGTGTTCACGTGCCGTGCGTCATGATCTTTTTCGTTGTTTTGTTTGTCTAGCAGCGCTACTTTAAAGTGTCCATCCAGAAAACTAGCGGTCAGTAGTGTGATGATGTAATCTCCTGCTCATCAGAGGATGAACCTTTTAGACGTTAATGACTGGTTCACCTTTCCACAACTAAGATTATTTTGGTTTTTAGGGTAACAAAGAATCATCCAGGGCAATGCTGCTGCCAGCACATGGATATAATCATAGCCTTCCAATCCTCAGACACTGTGGTTCTCGTCCTCACCTACACCTTAAACTAAGGCCTAAAAAGCTTAAGTGACCCACCATACTTCCGGCGCATTCCTCTGATCATGTGACTGGCATCAGTCAGTGTAACTGTGACTGCTAATGCAGTTTGACTCTGTGAAAAGAGCCAGTCACAAGTCTGTGTTGATCACAGATGTTAACAGCAGCAGAGTCTGCTTTCACTTCCTGGACCATCAACACCACCAGCAGCACAGAGGAGGTCAAAGGTCCCTCCATACAGTTGTAGTGGTGGTTGTGGTTAACATTAATGTAACGTTTTGTATGAGTGAAGGTCAGAGGTCACGTAGAGAAGGTAATTCAGTGGCATCTTCTCATGTTTGGTACAAAGGACTTTGTGTGTGTGTGTGTGTGTGTGTGTGTGTGTGTGTGTGTGTGTGTGTGTGTGTGTGTGTGTGTGTGTGTGTGTGTGTGTGTCTTCCTCCCTGCTGAAATCTAACTGGCCAACATGAGATGATCCTATTAAGGCTGAAACACAAGCTGGGTCAGTCTGGTTAAATGAGTATAGATATGTCTGCTGCCACTCTGCGTGTGTGTGTGTGTGTGTGTGTGTGTGTGTGTGTGTGTGTGTGTGTGTGTGTGTGTGTGTGTGTGTGTGTGTGTGTGTGTGTGTGTGTGTGTGTGTGGAAGAGAAAACAATGCAATTCAATTTTAGTTGAATACATTTTTAGTAGAATAGAAAGTGAAGAGAACTTGAACAGAGTCTTAAATAAAGAACATAAAGCTATGAGTTCCATACAGTTTATATTATTGATAAAAACAATAAGTGATGGATTCTTTTGGCCTGACAGACACAAAATACTATAACTGTTACTACTGCTACTAATAATAATGTAAAGGCTTCTGATTGATGGTTAAATTAACTCATTAATTGATAATGTGGACAAACAGAGATATTGGAGAGGCTGCCTTTTTTATAATTAATTACTCATAACAATTGAGTCAGTTATTTAATTCAAAGGTAACAAAAAAACATAATTCTTATATTAAGGTGCTTATGAAACACTAATAATTATTATATTGCATTTCTGTCATATTCTGTAAATGGAGCCAACTGAATCTGCCAAATGGACCTTTAAACACGAAGAGACAAGTTTAGCTTTTCCTGCTTTCTCCACACAAACACACACGCACGCACGCACGCACACATGCAGACACACACGCACACACACACACACACACATATATAGTTTATAACCATGTATAATTAATATTGTGTCTGCGGGTGTGTGTCGTGGCCTCCTGGTGTTGTTGAAGTAAACAACACGAGGGCTGATCAATGAGACAATAATCAGATCAGCACATTACAATATAGTGAGAGACAATACATTAACACACACATGCGCACACACACACACACAGTCTGCTCCAGTATTCCCTCACTGTTCAGTTTATACGATAGAGAGAGGAAAAAAAGGAGAGAGAGTTGAATGCATCACACACACACACACACACACTTACAGAGGGTGTATTTCCATGCAGCTGACTTGCAGTGAGGCTCTTTGTCCCTGATACACCCAACTAGTCGTCAATACACTCCTTGCAGAGCCGTGCGTGTGTGTGTGTGATAATCCCCCTTCAATAGGCAGAGATTTGAAAAAGCTTCTGGTGTTGAAGACTCACATTTTATACTAGACACACAAACAAGAACAGACAAAACACCTTTACCAACCCTCAGTGTGTGTGTGTGTCTGTGTGTGTGTCACAACTGCACCAGGGGTTTTTCAAAGCACCCAGCAAAAGCTTCTTGTAGACATCCATACAGTACCTCATTATGTAAATGTCATTTTCATGATGGACTCATGTTTGAATAAGCATAAGGAAAAGAAGACGACTACAGCAGCACAGCATAAAATATGCCATCTCCACATCGCTGTAATAAATTGATCACTTAATCATCGACACTTATGCACAAAGAAAATCAAAGCAGCTTGATAAACCACATCACACAGTGAATGAACCAGTCTGAAGCTGTTCAGATTCATTCTTTCAGTGCCTGAGCAGTCTGCTTTGTTACCCTGCTGGACTAGAGGGAGGGGAATGTGCAG
Organism: Miichthys miiuy; assembly: GCA_036365135.1. Classification (NCBI taxonomy): domain Eukaryota; kingdom Metazoa; phylum Chordata; class Actinopteri; family Sciaenidae; genus Miichthys; species Miichthys miiuy. The sequence goes on from CM071619.1 coordinate 3,137,176, forward strand.
CTGCAATCATAATAATCCTATAATAATAATACAATAATAATAATCCTTCCTATAAAACTAAATAGAGTAATGGTTAGATCAACAAGATCAACAAATACATCATTCAGAAAAAAAAAGCCGGTTTTGTCCTGTTGGTGATCCAGCCTTGATAGAGTCTTAGTATATCTGGGAATACATTTCCCTTACAGCATGTAAAATCATCACTCTATGTTTGCGCCCTGCTCATCTTGAAACCTGAAAGCAGAATTCTTTAATAAATAATCTCTATAAAAAGATATCTGCATATGAATGCAGCATCAGCTAGGTACCAGATTTTCACATCAGACGGTTTCTGTTTGTAGTCCGAGCAGCGCTGACCAGTCGTGTTTGATTGCAGGTTTTGGTTATTTGCAGGTAGACAGTCCATGTGGAGAGCAAAAGAGGCACAACGCATTGACTGAAATACATTCTTGCAACCCATCAGCTATCATATGACCATGATTTAGTGTTTTGCATTTCTTCACATATGAATGCAGAACATCTGTTTATAGATGTTAGTCAAAAATATGTCTTTGTTGTCAAATATCGAGTTAATCAAACCACACAGGAGGTTTGGGCCAGATATCCGTTACCCCTTTTCTTGATATCTGCTGGATACACCAGGAGGCTTGAAACATTGGTTGTTGTCCCCAGGAGGCTGAAGGCTTATCAGATGATATCCACCAGGTTCTCAGATCGTCTAATAAATGATGGAATTGATGAGAAAAGTATTGCTAGATTCACGTTTACAGTGGTCATTAAGTGGCTTTAAAACAATAAGATTTTAAATCCATCACTGACGCAGCCTGTGAAAGAGCAGATATCACTCTTCTTTGTTGGTATCATGACTTTTAAACTTTCTGCTGTTCTCCAGCATTGACACCTCTCCCTCTGTGGACCAGCTGACACATATCAGCTGGGCTTTGGGGCTCTTTCTGTAATTGTCCTGTCATGTCTGAATGAAGTCATCAGGAACATTTGAGTGACATCTTTGAATGACAAAAAGTCACCCCTTATCCATCCAAACATGTGCTCGTGTGCTCCCTGACTGTATCTGGCTATAGACAGAGATACGACACAGAATTACTGTCTTTAAAGAATTCCTACTGTATGGAAAAGAAAAGTACTGCATGTCAATGAGAAAACTGTGGAACTGTTGAAAGAGCTTCTGAAACATTTTAAACTTTTAAATCTGTGAATCAGGAGTGTAACCTGGTCAAATGTCCTACAGTGAAGTGGAATTTAAAGTCCTCGCGCTGACCTGTCGATGTTCCCCTCCCTGCTCTCTGATCACAGTGTGATGTGTTGGCTGCCGCCCCCGCAGAGATAAATGCATGTTTGAATATGTTTGTGTGAGACACAGAATATAGTATTTATTTGACATGCAGGGATAAATGCATCTCTTTACGTTGTGTTTGCCCGTGTGTGTTTTTGAAAGATTGCATTTGTCATGCAGAGGTGAATCGATGTTTTTGTATGTGCGCGCTGCACAGATAAGTACATGTTGTGGTCACCATGGATGTGGACTCGTGAACACGTCAGAAGGTTTCAACAGAAAAACTACAGGTCACTTCTCAGAAAAAGAATAGCGGTGTGTGTGTGTGTGTGTGTGTGTGCGTGTGTGTGTGTGTGTGTGTGTGTGCGTGGCAAAGTGCAAAGTGCGTGTGTGTGGATCAGAAATGCAGTTCATGGTGTTCATTAGACATTGAGAGGTTTTATTGAATAATAAGTAATATTATAATCAGTATATCGGACAGTCAGCCAGTAAACCATCCAGTCAGTCAAGTACTGATAAAACCAGTCTGCCACAAGCACTGCAGTTCTTCAAACGTCCACTTGAGGCTGGCTCTAGAACTGAGTCAGTCTCCATAAGTCCCCATGTTAAAATGTCCAACTTCACAGCAGAAATAAACATGTTTACAGCCTGGTACAAAAACAGTTTTGGTCTCTATAGCTAATTTCCCCGTTCATGACAACTGTACTGAGGGTGAATTTATATACAACTCACCTGTTCAAATGATATAAAGGCGCGTGGCCTCTTTGATTGACAGGTAGGTGCTGTTACAGATGGCTTGTTTGCATCATGCAGCCCTCATGCAGGTCCTCTGATTTAAACGGGTCTTCAGAAACCTGTGGTTAACCTCGCACAAACGCTGTCCATTCTTTGTACTGTCTTTGGTCTGCCGCTGCTCTTTTTACCACATCTGTCAGTAAGACAGTCAGTCAGTCAATAAGTGACCCAGTCAGGAAGTCTTGAAAATGTCGACACAAAGTGACACAGAGTTGGGATTCGTGCTTTATCTGAAGTTTTTTCGAGCAGTATTTTTTGGTTTTACAAGATAAAAGTCATCAAAGATGAAGACTGGTTTGTTTGTCTCCAGCTCGCAGCTGCCTCCTTGAGCTTTTCTATGAGACAGATAGTCCGTGTATTTATAAAGATGAGAAGAAAGCAAGTAGAAAACACACATACTGTACAATGGTGACAGTGTTGAGGTGGATTCATGCAGCTTTTCTTGCTTTCTTTCACTTCAACAGTGACCTTCCCGTGTGCTTAGTTTAGAATTCTCCACAGCACTCACTACAATCTTGACTACCTCAAGGACAAAACGGATTCGGGTGAGAATGTTTACAACAGTCTTTGCGGAGATGTTTCCATCTAGCTGCAGTGCAGACGGCGAGTGCGTTGGCGTGGGCACCACACTGAGCCTTTCAACCATTCAAGGTCAAGTCTTCCATTGAACCAGTCGGGCAGTAAACCATCCAGTTAAACTCACAGAGAAAAACTGTTTGTCAATAATAATAATCGACACAGTGATGTGGATCAAAACCCGGGTCAGGGGTCTGTGAATGAGTCACTGTGTTCACAAAATCCTCCTGTTGACCAACGATGTACAGTCAGACGCTGCCCGGCTTCAGTGAAGTATTTCTGTTACTTTTCATCGACTTGATGAAAAAAGTGAGGAAGGAAGAGAGAGAACTGGAAAGTGGTGTGTGTGTGTGTAACTAAGGGAGTGTGTACATAAACAGACAGCCTCAAGTTAAACTATCTGGTAATAATTAGATGTATAATTCTCAGGTTTCTCAATGAAGCGTACAGAGCTACACTGCAGGCTGCAGGCTGCTAGAAGGGTGACAACAGCCTCAAATGAATCGTTGAGTAGACCCACATCAGTCAGTAAGCCCTGTCTGAAATGAGTCAGTCACCCAGTCTGCCAATCAACCAGTCTGTAGCTCACTGAGTGAACCAGTCAGTAAGTCGTCGTATACACACAGTCTTGGTTTCTTGCAGCAGTGACTCTCATCATGTGACTGAGGTTGTTCACCCCTACCTCACACACAAAAATCAATACTTCCAATCCTCACTCTGTGCGTGTGTGTGTGTGAGACTCAGTATTGACTGGATAATGTCAGCGTGATACTGGCTGTGAATGCAGTCATGTTGCCAGGTTCTCACACACTAAACCCGTGTGTGTGTGTGTGTGTGTGTGTGTGTGAGTGTGTATGTACATATATGTATGTGTGTGTTTCTTGTCAGCTCAAAGATGAATAATTTACTAAAATTCATAATTAGCGTGTTAAATTAAGATTCGTTACCCAAAGTCATTGGTTCATGTATTTCATATGTCCGGCATACCAACAAGCCATTTTGATTATGTAATCAAATTATCATCTTCTTTTTAGATATGTTCCCTTCTTTGTATATTCTATGTATACTCTGTTATTTTAGACTGTGTAATTGAAGATATCTACAAATTACGTTTTCTCTAGTGACCTGAACTTGTTCAAATTCATATCTTTCCAAGTCAACATATCAATAATTAGATTTGGACATGAACAAGAACAATTGTAGATATCAACGGTGAACAGTGCCGCTAGTAAGAATTGAATTATTGATATCAATAATCAACATTTTGACTAGTGAGAATTAAGTAGTAGATATCATTACTTAGAATTGCAGTTAGCCCAAATCACATTATGGATATGTGGAGTTGAAATTCTAACACATCAAAACTGAATTATAGAAATGTGTAAGTAAATAAACTCAGTTCAATTGAATTAAATATATTATATATAATACACTACATGTACATGTGCACTGTTCACTGTAATAATAATAATCCAGATTATTTCATTACATGTTCTAAATGTTGGTTATTAACCTCAGTAGTTCTCCGTACAATTAGCTCCCTGCACTCCTGCTGCCTTATATCAACATCGTGACTGTTTCCAATTACAGCCACCCCTCTAAATGAAATTAAACATTTCAATATCGCTGATATATTGCCAATATATTACCAGTATTAATTACAGGTTCCGTAGCTGTGATCTGTAATCAGAGGAGATGAATCGCGCAGCTTGGCCGTCCGTCCACCCATCACTCCCCCTCCTCCTCCTCCTTCTCCTTTCTCTCTCTCTTGCGCACACACACACACACACACTCAGAGGGGTGTGTGGCCAGCTGTTAGGGTGTGTGTGTCTAATTCCTGTTGCATTGTGGGAGTCCATTATGCCGTCGTCTGGTGAATGGCTCCCATTGACTCGGCCTTGACATTATAAGCTGCCCGCTAATCTCTTCACTCCATATATTAGTAAGGCTCGATCTCTCCGCCGCTCTCCTCTGTTTTATCACATTTTCTTCTACTCGCTCTAAAATTGTCTTTTTAAATGTCTCTGTCCTCTTCAGATGATTATAAAATCTTGAAAGGAGAAGTCTGGTAAAGTTTTATATTTTTTCTTATTGTCAACAAATCAAAACAGCCCTCAAACTTCATATATTTTCTTCCTCAATTGTCAAAGAAATCTTAAAAACACTTTAATGAGGCATGCTGTTGCACTGAGTGACACGTTCTTTCATTATCATGAACACACACATTGTAGTTTATTGTGACTCAATCCCAAATACACCTTCTCGACTCTAGTGGTGGATTAATCCACATTAAGTGTCCCAAATGTGGATTAATCCACCGGTGAAAATAGTCCCCAACAAACACATTATTTACCAGAGGTGTGGAGTCCTCCTGGTTTGGACTTTAACACCATTGATTTGTCACTTCATTTGGACTTGCCGTTTGAATTGGAAAGACTTGATATCCTCCTCAAACCAAAGATTATAAATTATGGTAGAAAACAGTGTGCAGCCAATCAGGTTGTGTGAGAATGAGTGGCAGTTCAGAAAAGCAGACAACAGATAAAACTCCTCAATGTAAAGTATTGTTCGACATTTGAATGTAACCTCTACCTGTGTGTGTCTCTCTCTTTCTCTCTCTCTCTCTCTCTCTCTCTCTCTCTCAATCCGCCAGCAGATTCCGCCCGTTCAGCCCGCCACGCCCTTTCTCTCATCGCTACTGCCCGCCCACCGGCCTTCATCACCACCATCGCGAGAGAGGTGAGACTGAACTGTTCAAACGTCTTCACACATCCAAACAGCAGCTTCAAAAAGTCATCAGCCTGCATATTTTACATGTTTTACATATTATGTGTTGCTGTAACCTGAGTTTGAGATTTTAATCATATCAGGTGGGATCAGAGTTACCTCTTTTGGTTTGTCCAGACAGTGAAGAGCTGTGGTGGAGAGATACTGACAAAAAAATGAACTGCTTTGTGACTGCTGAAGTCTCATATTATAAACATATAATGTTGCACAGAAATAGGACTGTTCATTTGGCCCCCATCACCTACATTGGAAGACTTGTCTTGAAAGAACAGCATTAGAAAGCATGCACACACACAATCTAAAACCACACACATCAAATTAAAGAACCAAATTAAAATCTAATTTAATGATCTCAAATGTTTGTTTTTTTTCATGGTGTGTCTTCTTTCATCCATAACACATATGTATATATATTTTTGTTTCCCAGGTTCATCGGTACAACGCAGCTCAGGCAAACTCTCAGTCGCAGCAGAACGTTCACACCACCACTCTGGCCAGAGCCAAGACTGAGATCCTGCGAGTGATCGACATCCTGATAGAGAAGATGCCTGGAGATGTCGTGGATCTGCTGGTCGAGGTAAACTGTTACAAACATCTCTGAAAAAAACATTTTCCAGAGCTACAATAAATAAAAATCAAATAAACCACCATTAGGACAAGTATCATCACCTCTGACTAATCCTTTCCTCCTCATGTCGTCTCCTCTCTCTTCTTCAGGTGATGGACATCATCATGTACTGTATTGAAGGTTCTCTGGTGAAGAAGAAAGGACTGCAGGAGTGCTTCCCTGCTATTTGCAAGTAAGTGTGTTAACAAGCCCACACCCCCACAGCCCACATTTCCTCATAATGTCAGTGGGGGTTAAATTGGGGAGGAATTATGCAAAGTTGACCTCTGACCTTTTGACATCAGTGGCCAGAGGTCAACTTTGGATAACAGGTACAGAAATCAGCCTCAGGGTATGTGTGTAATTCCAAGATCTCCATTTCAGAGCCTTCAAGTGAAGCCTGGACCTACTGAGCCATCAGAGAAAAAGTACAGTGCACAATTTCAACAGAAATCGTCGTGCAAAGAGTGAAAGAAAATAGCTAGAGTCACTAGCTAGGGAGGTGTTTCAAATGTTTGTCTGACAATCTTCTGTTGGAGCATACTGGTTCTTTAACCATGCCACCTTCTAGAAATTATGGTGGTTTAGTTTTATGAGAACAAACAGTAACAACCTTTCAGCTGAGTCTCCACAGAGGGCTTTTTTTTTACACCAGTTACCCTTCTTGATGCAGCTCTCCACATTTATCTGAGCTTTTAGGAACTGGCTTGTGCATCCTCACTGTCTGGAAACCAAACAGGGTTCAATGTCTTTCTCAAGGACACTGACATCATGTGGACAGGGGAAGGTCCACCAACCCTACGATCAGTAGACATTGTTCCAGACAACAGACAACAGATGGTTCTTTGTCTTTTGAAATGTTCCGTTTTTCTTTGCTAAATTGTTAGATGACGTCCAGTTGAATGTTAATGTGTTAACACCTGTTTGTTGTCCACTTGTTCAGGTTCTACATGGTTGGTTACTGTGACCGTAGTCACCGCATCGCTGTCGGAGCTCGCCAGGGTTCAGTGGCCCTCTACGATGTTCGTACTGGAAAGTGCCAGGTACAATAAGAACACCGCTCATCTCTGTGCCATCCGTCCATCCATACATCCATCCACCATTTTGTCCAACCTATTCATCAAACTTCCATCATTTTATTCATCTGTCCAACTCCCCTTCAGCACATCCAATTGTTACTTTTCTGTCTTAGAATTTTTCTGACCATCCATGAAACGTACATATTAAGTCCAATGACAGGAGAGCAGAGGAAGAGATGAGAGGAAACAAGAGGAGAGCAGTAACGAGGCGTGTAAACAGTGGAAATGAGAGAGGGAGGCAGCAGAGGGGTTTCGTTGCCTCGACTTATTTTCTTCTCTCTCAGTAATTGATTAATGATGAAGCAATGACTCTGTTAATCACGTTTTTGTCTTTGCACACATTTATGTTTGATTGTGTGTGAGATTGTGTAGTGTGTGTGTGTGTGTTTGTGTGTGCTCCTCGCCTTTGTGTTTGTGTGTATCTCTGTGCGAGTGTGTGTGTGTGTTGGTAATTTGCTGGGTATTGATTTGCAGTAACCTGAGCAGTCTAGTCTGATGGAGGGGGTCATTTATATCTGATAACAGCACTGGCCCCTGTTCACCCGGCATTTAGTTTGATTGCGTGTGTGTGTGTGTGTGGAGGTGTTTGTGTTTGTGTGCACGGTGTAAAGACATGAGGCGCTTTTCCTTTGTGTGTTATTTGCAGTAATTAACATTTAATAGATAATGGCTTTGTGAGAACGGTGTGTGTGTGTGTGTGTGTGTGTGCTGGAACCATTTCAAGTGTTTCATTTCAAATGTAAGCTAAAACTCTGGTCTTCATTAATAGGGCTGGGTATCTTTTAGGTTTTATTAATTCTGATTCTTATTGATTCTGGTTCTTATTGGTACTTACTGAATGGTGCTCCCAAGTCTTTGCCAATTATTTCAGAACCAGAGGAAGGAAGCAAAATATGTTGGAAGCAACATTTTTTGCAGCTTTTACTACCATAGAATTTTGTCAGCAACAGACGACATTACAGTCTGATTACGACATAGCAGTTTGGTTTTTAGCCATGCTAGCGGCAGCTTTAGGGATGGCAGTGTCGATTAGTTTGCCCACCACGAGAAATATTTCACACACTCTTGAATGGATTGACATGAATTTTTTTCTGACATTCTTGGTCCCCAGAGGATAAATCCTACTTTGGTGATCCCTTGATTTCAGTTCAACAGAGCTTTAGACCCTTATCAGCCATTCACACATACAGACCTGGGACAGACTCATTCATTTGAGCAGTGGTACAGCGTTTTGGCTGTGGTGGTGCACGCTGGAGGGTGTGCTGGAAAAAAAAAAAGTAATAATAATACAGCAACCTGCAGGGGAGAAGTTGAGCCAGATTCATAGCTCCATAGTCAGTGTGAAATGTCACTATCCTAGTGAAGTTCATGGACTAAACTATGATACCGCCAGTTGTATTGTAGCTTTGTTTACTTGATGTACACAGCATGTAGCAAGCCAAAACCTCTGTGAATCACAGGGTGGTAGATTAAAACCAGAACCAGACTGAGGTGATAGACGTAGAGATGCAAGTGACAGACTTTTACATGGAAAATTAAACTGATATCTTACAGTTTTAGCTCCAGTTTAACCAGTGATATTTCAACATTCACCTCCTGTAGACTGTGTCAGTTTGTCTTCATGACAGTTTAAGATCTTTCCAGCACAGACCAGTTTTCAGTGTGGACATAAACTTCAGGAACTTTTGGATGAATGGCAGCATAGAGTGTGCGTGAGTCTCAGTGTAAAACAATCTGCTCCTTCTAGAACCACAGAGGTGAAGGATGTAAAATCTGTAAGATGAGACTTGCTTAGTCAGCAGGCAGATTTACTGTCCAATGAAAAACTTTGATTTTCTCCTGATTTAGGGAAAGATGAATACAGAATACAGTGATACAGTTAGAAGTGGCGTTATCAGTTCTTGATTCAAAGTTTGTGGAATCGAAAAAATGTTTAACGAGTGCTTTGATTAGTTTGGATGAGGAAAGAGAAAGAGAGGAGACGGTGTAGGTGGAGGAGGAAGCAAAGAGAGAAGAGTATGAGGAGAAGAGGATGACGGAGATGAGAGGCAGCAGTTTTTGTTCGTAATCCGTTGTGTGTGTGTGTGTGTGTGTGTGTGTGTCCAACCGTAGCTAGCTATTCCCTGCATGACCATCTGCCACAGCTTTGATCAGCCTCCGTGAACAGTCCTTTGTCAGCTGCATTGCTCGTGTGTGTGTGTGTGTGTGTGTGTGTGTGTGTGTGTGTGTGTGTGTGCGTCCAGCTGCTTGCTCTGCTTCTTTAACAGACTCTACTGAGTCTACTAATTGAACACAAAGAAACAATCTGACTGATCTTTCTGTCTGTCTGCATCGCTTTCTTTCTGTAACTACTGAAACTAGAGGGACCTCTTTGTATCTGAAGGTGTAGCTCTGAGTTAGCACCTCCCACTGTACATCCCATCAGGAGCCAGCCAACACTGTCGGCCATAAGCTGAAGAATCCCATATGCTTAAAATGCATTAAAGGTTGTCCCACCATAGATACCTATGTCATTAGGTTTAGTTCAGCATTTGATATCCGTTGACCACAACGCGAGGAGGAGTTGCTCTGCAGCTTGCTTAATGTCAATGTTGCCATCAGCAACTTGCAGAACGTAGCCAAACCTGACCAATCACAGTTCTTGCAGTCTGTATGTGGTAACTCAGTAGCTGCTGTGGTGACGACACGCACTTCTAAGAGGAAACCGCATAATGCAGACTATTAAAATCAACCTTTTGCATAGTTAGTATCATGTCAGTGTCAGGATCGTAGCTAGCACGGGCTATCACAAAACGAGCTTCTGTTCTCATCTCATAGTCTTGAAAATATGTTTGCGTCTTTGAGTTAAAATAAACTTTGATGGTTTCAATAGAAAATGGGAACAACACAACAACACCAAACACTGACTACAGACTACAAGCTGTGATATTAGCTGCAGTCTCGGAACCCATCAGCTATCATCTGATGATGATTCATCCTCTGTTTCTGGCTTTCTGGCGTTGCCGGTGGAATATCTGGATTACTGATAGATATCCAGCCCAAAACTCCCTTTGCGGCGCAATTAGCAGCTTTATACACTAGAATGACAAGAAAAACACAGTTCTGCTGATATCTATAAATTGAAAATGCGGAGGGAAAGAAATGCAGATCACTAAGAAAAAGCTAAATCGTCAGACGATAGTCGATGGGTTCCAAGATTGCAATTCAGCCAATGCGTTCTGCCTCTGTTGCTCTCCACACGGATTGTTGCAACCAGCCTGAACCAACCCAAAGCCTCATGAGGCCCAGACTCCCTGCTCCAATGCACACTGTCATGATCTACTGCATCCTTACCGTACCTCGTCATGCAACTCCACCTGAATATGCAGCTCATTCTAGCACTCTCTTATGGTGGATGCAGAAACATCACCGAAAAATTAAAAAAACACAATCTGTGATGATGCAAGCATTTAAAGAGGAGGCGGGGCTTAAGAGCCGTCTTAAGTAATAGGGATGGAAATACGATGGTATGAACACACAAACACACACACACAGCTGAGTCCCCAGGCGACAGGTGTATTGGAGTACAGAGTGCTGTAAATGGTTTCAGTGTGCTTCACTGCCCTCTGATAGGCTGATTGATTTGGTAGGCAGTCCACCGTGACACACACACACACACACACACACACACACACTGATCATAATATATATGAAAGCATCAATATTTGATGTACATTAAACAGTTCTGCTCTGCATCCTGTTTCTCTCTCTGTCTCGGTTTCTCTACAGATAAATCGTGTTTTTTCTTTCCTTCATGTTTTTGTCTTTCACTGGTCCTCACAATAGCGTACAGCATTTATGAAATGACCTCCTCATGTTCTCAAAAGCTTTAAATACAGTCCGATGTAGTAATTCAAAAATAAATTCAGTCGCAGAGCTCCTCTAAAGTCCTCTCGCATGCTGTTCTTGCAGCCCTGCACTCTGATTGGACGACAGATTTCATGTTTTCATGTTGCTGTCAGCTGCAGAATTGGTTTGATTTCTCAAACTGAGTGGAGGCGGAATACTGTGCAGGTTTTTTTCAATAATCAACAGATAAATTCATACATATATTAAAGTGATTTAAGACAATAATGAAATCACATTTGCATTTAATGATTCTTTAATGAATATACTACATTTTCCAAAGAATATTATCCCCTGTCTTTAAATTATGAATTCATAATTACATTTTAAATTCGGATAGAAAAAATGATTTTGAAAACATCTGTCTGTCATATTCAATCTCACATTTCACTTGTGTGCTGCTGTAACAAGGTCCAACCCACAGAGCAGTAACAGAAGCTCCGATTGGCCAGATTGTGTGTAAGCCAGAGCTGTGGTGTTAGCAGGAAGTGTGTGTGTGTGTGTGTGTGTGTGTGTGTGTGTGTGAGTTCAGGACTCTGTTGCATTCCAAAAGATTATTAATTAATATTAACCGCAATTAATTGTTCAGCGTGCAGAAAATATGTTTGACAACATGAAGGGATGAATTTTACTCGAAGAAGAATCTGAATCCTCTGTTCATTGGCTCGTTGTCTGCAATGCCAATTAAAGGAACTCAGTTGTTACAGATCCAAAAAGCAAAAAGTTTAGCAAAAAAAAAAAGCAAGATGTATATGCCAGAAATGCCACTTATAGATCATTGCACCACCAGCTGTAGCTCAGGTGATTTATCCCGGCTCCAAATGTCATATCGTCCTTGAGTAAAACACTAGACCCCAAATTGGTTGCTTTTGATGGATGTTTCTGCTAAATGAATGTAATGAATCCAGATTTGATCCAGATGCTAAAAACTCTACGTCGGTATGATATTTCATTCTCATTGGCTGAAATATAGTTTGGTTTGAGCTGGCTGAATGTTTGCAGACAAACTGTGTCCACTCTGCTGGCCTCTGAATGCTTTTAATGACAGTTATGATAGGGAACGTGATTTGGGGTCTTGCCAAAGAGAAAATAATGAAGGACTGACAGAGGTGAAGAATGAAAAAGAAAAAAAAAAAAAAAAAAAAGGATGATGAAGAGGTGGGAGAGGGAGGAAAGAAGGAGAGGTAGACGGGTGGGTGGAGGCTGGAAAGAAATCAAAATAATTCATCTTTTCTTCTCGGCACACTGCTGGAATCTAATAGGATTTCCCCTAAAAGGAGGAGGGAGAGAACAAATTAAAAAGATGAGATTTTCATTTCATTGTGTTATTTTTTTTTTCTGCTTTAATCACCACAGACGGGTTATTATTTCATGGTCTGGGTGCCTGAGGCGACGCGTCTTAATCTCATCTGGAGGTGAGAGTTTGTAATCCCAGTCGCAGGCAGAGGCAGGGTGGGGATATCTGGAAGGGCGTTTATTGCGTTACACACCCTGCATCTGGTGGGACAGTTTATTGCGTTACGCACGGGCGCAGCATCGCTTTATTCTGTCCCCTGAGTTCTGGAGGCGAATGGCAGCATCTGTTGGACCAGAAGCTGCCCCTCATCTGATGGAATTATCTCTTCCAAGCCGAACACTTACTGTCAAGGAAAATCTGGGCGGCAAAACGAGTTTTTCTGAGACGCCTTGATGAAATTTCAACAAGGACCAAAATTTGTTCTTCATATCGTCTTTATCACAAAACAGAATTTATTGAAGGCTTGAATGTCGAGCTGCTGCTGCAGTGTGGCTTCATCAACAAGAGGAGTCTTATCGAGAACTCAAGTTTAGCTCTCATTTTAGCTACAGCTGCTGATGAGGAACGATTGAGGAGCTTGAGACACGCTCGAGGCAGTTTGTTTGTTTTTATAAAGACCGTTTTATACTGTAAAGTGGCTATTTGTTCCAGTCTGTTTTTCATCTGTGAAAAGGTTCTAGAAGGCCTCAATAACACTGCTTCACACTTCATAAACTGATGAAATTGTGGTACATTTTTAGGCCATACAGAGCAGCACACACACACATAAACATACGTTTTATGGTACATGCCTGTCAACAACCAAAAAGAGGCACGATAACACTCAGAGACACATTCTAGACAGGAGGTAAGAGAATATAAGAGTACGGTAAGAGAATATAAGAGAAGCTAGAGGAAATCAGTTTGCATTTAGCACAATGAATAACACCGGAAGGGCTCAGGTTGCCTGGAGTGTATGATGCATGAAGTCTCAGGCCTGTAGTCTTAAGGTGGAGTGGTACAGCGGTGCTGGAGGTACCCAGACTGAAGAGACTCCTCACAGTTTAACAGAACTTAATTAGTCAAGTTTGAGTTCAGCACTGAGATCCATCATCGTCCAGACAAACTCATATTTACCTCCATCTGCAGACAGAACCACTCACTCCATTACCTTTGATACATTTACCCAATTCCACTTCCCTAAAATAAAACAAGCCTAACTGTGAAATGTGTTATTGATTATACCAAATTTATTTCGTGATTGCAGCAGGTGTGTTATCTTATTCAGCAGGACTACAGTGTAAATACAAAAGCAGTATTAGCAAGTCCTGAAATATGGAGCTCCAGAGTGACCATAGAGAGAAGACATATACATATATCGAGGCCATGTTTTACTACATTGAGCGCTCAAAATACTGTTGTACGCATCCAAGATACAATTCATTCCCATGTTTTGAAATAAAGCTGTGCTTCATGGCAGTCAGCTGCCAAACACCGATGTACTATCCTATGAAATCAAATGACATCAGTTTTTCACCACAATGAAACTTCGTTGAGCTCCCAGTCTATCAACACACTGCACATGATGACAGTCATAGATGATACAACCTTATGATCTGATGGCATATTAGGTCTAGTTAAAAGAGAGAGGTGGGTCTGTTGGGCTGGCTCCTTTTACTGATCTTGCATAATAACAAAACTTGGATGCATGCTCCCACTGAAGCGAGAGGTTAGGAAATGGACAGACCATTCAGAAGCCACCAGGCAGTCTACATGACACAGTCTGGAGCACGGTCCTCAGGTCACTGGGGACCTCAAGGGATCTACTGAGTTTGTTGGGTGGAATTTATTTGTGACAACCACAAACCATGGATTATCAGAACCATCCAAGATGCCATAAACTGCTCCTCGCTACCCAGCACACCAGACCCTTCAAAGTTTGCCTACTGTCCCAACCGACGAAAAGAAAATCCCATAGCACACATCCTCAACGCCACCCTATCCCACCTGGACAGGAAAAAGATTGATTGGGATTACTGTTCATTGACTACAGTTCAAAATGTAACACTATTGACTCTAACAGCATTGTGATGTTTGCTGAGGGCCTGATCACTGCGAACAATGAACAGATCTATCTAAAGGAAGTAAAGAACCTGATGCACTGGTGTCAAGACAACAACCTTCTTCTGAATGGAGCAGCATTCACAAAACTGAAGAGGCGCTAATGGACTTTGTGAAGAAACAGGGGAGGAATTATGCTGCCTTTGATAGCAACAGGTCCACGGTGGAGAATGGACTGCCTCAAGCACCTTAGTATCCATATCACTGAGGGCCTGACGTGAGCACTGTCTGGTACAGAAACAACACCACACGGTCCTACAAAGAGTGATTCATTCAACTGAACGTACAATAGGTGGTGCTCTACCTGCTAGACATCTATACCAGTCTCTGTACTCAACAGTAGTAGACTGGATGCATGTACATGAATACCAACTAAAGTTGTTGCTGCTATATTCATATTTATTTATTTTAAAAGAAGTGTTTTGTTCCAACAGTTTTTAATTTAATTCATTTTCTTATTAATTAACTTCTGTTGAAGGACACGTGCAGTACTCTTTTTCTTGTTGAGGAGCGTTCTTTTCACCGTATTGAACCCAAAAGTTCATTTGGTTTAATGAGTCTGTTTCACTCTCTCTCTGTAGAACATCCATGGTCATAAGGGTCCGATCACAGCGGTGTCGTTCGCCCCTGATGGCCGTTACCTGGCAACATACTCCAACGCAGACAGCCACATCTCCTTCTGGCAGGTAAATTACGTTTGTGTCTATGTCATGGAGTCACTGAATATTTTTTTCACTACTCCATATCCAAGTCTTTAACTTTCAGGTTCCTTGTTTCTCTGACCGCTAAGATCATGTGTCTGCACTTTTACTCCTGAGTACTAACTAAGTCATCATTGTGCTTTTTTAACTGCACTTTCAAACCTTGCAGAGTAGGCTCTGACCGTATAACCACAAAGGAAATAGTCACAGCAGAGATTTAAAATACGTCAAACCCAGCTCTGGGATTTTGCTGTTAAAAGTTCATGCAGGCGCCTGAAGCGGATTCTGTGTTAGCTGCTGTTGCTTTGGTCTCACACTCAGACTGAGCAGATATTTGAGAAAGTTTCTTCCACAGAAAAGTCAGTTCATTTGTTCTGTCTGAACCAAGCTGAAGAAATCAACCATGAATTGTTTATGACTGTTTAGAATTTAATATCAGTAACTTGTGTTGTGTGTATCAGCAGCTGTGTAGCACACACACTCCTCCATACACACCAGTATACATATATTTCTACTGAGACCTGATGTGACTAAGTTTTATATTCTTTATTCACTATTTTTTTACAAACTAATCATTGTTTAAAATGTATCCAGAAAATAATAATAACTTCAATAATAACTTAGAACTAATAATAACTAATAAAGAGGAAATCATGGCATGTTTGTCTTGTCTAGCTATAAATTATGAAGCATGCACTATTATTTTTTTCTTTTATATTTTATTTTGACATCTAAATAAATATCCAATAATATAGAGTCAGCCGACCAATCACACAGGTAAATGATACACACACACATACACACACACAGACAGACAGAGACAGACACACACTTCTTATCTTCTTCCCAGAACTGTTATTTTGAATGAAAGGTCTTTACGACCTCTGACACGACTGTCTGCAGACACACACACACACACACACACACTAATGGCATTACTGTAAGCATAAACCGCTGCAGCGTGCCGACAAGACGGCTGCTGTGGTAATGAGCTGGCAGACGCTCTGTCGGTGTGTGTGTGTGTGTGAGGGAGGGAGGGGCAGTGTCGTCCCAGGAAACGATAGAGTTTCTTCTTGCTGTTTTTTTTTCCTACACACACACGCCCCGCACACACACACACGCACACACACACAGTCGCTGTGTGCAGTTTCAGGCTCTGTCTTCTTCACAGCACGTAATGACAGAAGCCTCACGGGTTAAACTCACTTCCCTCAAAGGGTTCAGCAGCTCCATCACTGACAGGAACTGGTGATGAGGGTCTTCTTACCAAAATGTGCAGTGACTCATTCCACATGTGGACAGTTCAGTTTGTATGAGTACAAACAGAATGGGGGAGGATGAAGCAGGAAAGTTTCAGCCTCTGATCCATCTATTATTATTATTATTATAACAGCCAAACATCAACAAGGTCAACAACAGCAGACATAGCAGCCAGCTAATATTACTGACTAGTCCAACAGCAGTCAGCCCAGCTCGGCGTCTGTCTTTCAGCCTTTAATTTATTTATTATTTCAACCAGTGTAGCATCAAATTGACAATGAGGCTGATATTTTAAGCTAGAAAAGTTATTTCTAATATTATAGATGTAGTTATATATAATGTAACTTTAACACATGCATGAGAACCAACTAACTGTCCTTGGTGCTTTACTATTATACCAAACTGCAACTTTCTTGATTTGCAAAGTTATCTGTCAAATTGACAAACCATCATAATTCAATAAAAAAAAAAAATAATAATAATAATAATTTGCCTCTCGCCACTGACTATTGTACATATTGTTTATGAAATCAGGTCCCATCGGGCATATTTGAAGAGGAGGGACTAAACCAGTCAGAGTTATAGTAAATTCAGAATATTTTGTTGTCACAGTTGTGAACAAAAACTGTCACCATAATTACTGAATTTATCCAAACCTGATCCAGCATCTGAGAGTGAGCTGATTTTATGAGCAGATCACCATTCTCTCAATTTAATAAAAAAAAACATTTATATGGCAGAAATGTTTGATATTTGTTGATTCAAGTGTCACCTGCAGCTGTTTCCTGTTTCCTGTCCTCCTCAGATGAACACCAGTCTGCTGGGCAGCATTGGCATGTTGAACTCGGCCCCTCAGCTCCGTTGCATTAAGACCTATCAGGTTCCTCCTGTGCAGCCGGCATCCCGGCTCACAGAACCACCTCAAGCTTGCCCGCCTCATCTGGACCTCCAACCGCAACGTCATCCTTATGGCCCACGACGGCAAGGAGCACCGCTTCATGGTCTAAACCAGAACTGTATCTCCTGCTGAGTCCTCGTTGTAACAGACAGACCTGGACCTGTTTATAGGGTTTTTGCTCAGGCAGAGTCAGAGTGGATTCACTCGCTGGTTGCAGGAGTTTTAGCTTCAGATCTGTAACCTGAGCTGCTGGAACAGTTGTTAGAGCCTCAAAATTCATTCAAAGATTTCAAAGATATTTTGCGTGAAAGGGTATTGAAGGTATTGAAGGTTTTGGACTTCAGCTTGGCCATAAAAGTGAAAAACCCAGCTCAGGTCCAGGTTTGAACTGGATTCTTTTTTATGTTTCATGTCTCATAGTGATCATTGTGAGGAAACTCACTCCGATGTATTTAAAAGCCGCGATAGAAGGCTCGTTTACATTCTGATTTGCATTGATGTGTATTTATTTGCTGTTTTTGCTGGATGCCATCTTGCTGCAGTCATTTTGGGTCCCAAATGTTGCTGTTTATTTAAATTCAGCTTTTGACTCGCTGCCATTTGACTTCCCACCAAGTTTTTAGTTTATTTTAGTGCTTAATAAGAGCATCTTGTTGTTAATAAATGTTTGAAACATAATGCAGGTATTTGTGGATCCACTTTGCAGAAACACTGATTGAAACAGATTTAACACTGAAGGCACTGAAAATAAACCTTCACCTTTTTTTTTTTTTTTTTTCCAAATTTCTGCTTTAAAGTTAAAAAGTGCAAAAATCAAATTAATGTCTTTAAATTCTCTTGCTAAAATTAATTATTTCTAGTCAAAAGAAATTCTCCCCTACCCTCCTGAAGACTTAGGCTCTCTGACCTCTGTGAGACAAGTGCACACTTTACACATTGCAAACTACACATGTGCGTTTATGTGTGTGTTTGCTTTTATTTTTGTGACACCTTGGAAGCTTTTCCATCCTCTGAGCATCACACAGAAATGCGTGTGTGTGTGTGTACGTGTTAACACCCAAGTGTATTTTCACAAACACACATTCTCACTTCAGACTGCTCATCCTAAAAGCACGATTAGACACTGGAGGTGCAGCATCGCTCACTGCAGAGATTTCATAACGGATAAAAACTGAAGCTTATTGTCACTTTAGTCACAGTTTTAGGGGTTCGGGGTTGAACAAAGGGGGTTCCAGGGTACAGAACCTAACTCAGTTTAGTTCTTGAGTTTAGTTTCTAAACTCATGAACGTTCAAGAACAAAGTTTGGCACTTCACTACTAAAACATATTTTGATAATCAGTTGGTAATTCTTCTTCAAAATGTCTTCCTTTCCTTGATTTCACGTTGTCTGAACAGAACATGAGCTTAGTTCAGCCTCTTAGAGTCAGTGTTTTCTGTGTCTTGAGTCTGTTTTATTCAAGAACAGCCAGTTTCCATGGTGTCCACTTTTTGGTCCAAGTTCCCAAGTGAACCCTTTTTTTTTTTTTTTTTGTGGGTCACGTCACTTTCTTCTGGCTTCTCTGGAGTTTCTGTCCCACTCAGTGTGTAAAAACTAAGTTTGAATAGAAAAGGCTCCTTTCTTGCCTCATTTTATGCCTCACTTGTAAGCTTTTGGGGGTAATTGTGTGTTTCTTTGCAAACAATTGCTCTATACTTCACTGATACGACGTGAAGACTTCTCTCATCTCTAGATATAAATGTGTACATATACATATACAGAATATATATATATATACATATACAGAATATATATATATATACTGCTGTGTAATGTAGTCTGTTAATCTTGTACAGTGAACCTGGATCCTGTTTGGTGTATTCGTTGTGGCTAATGTGACTGTCTGCACTGACTTGTTCTTCAAACTAGTGAATTTCCTCTTTATGTTAATTTTAAAACAAATTTAACCATCAGTCATTTGGAAAATGAGATATCAAGGAATATCAGCTGTCCTATTTTGGATTAGATAAAAGATCGAGACACAGAAAAGCAGAAGAAAATCTGAAGCGTCCCAGTATTCCATTAACTGCACATGTTTGGTTGCTTGATAGAGATCCAGTCAGTCATGATACGTTTACAGGTGAATATTTGTTGCAGTAGGAAGGAAAACTGCATCTGTTCTCTTAAATGTTGCTCACATTCCTTTTTAATAACAGCGCGCATGAAGTTGCTTGTTAGCCTTGAACTACTTACATCGCATTTTATAGAGCAGCAGCAGCTGAAAATGGTTATCTTCTCACCTTGTCTCAGTCAGTGATGTAAAGTGTACGCCTCTCCTTGTTTTCCAATGTTGTCACTGTTTTAGTGCTCAGAGTTTTATGCAGAAAGAGAAATCTATACAGATATTTATAGATAAAATCAGTTTAGATGATTTTATTTTGGTTTATTTGTTTTTTGCGACTCGGCTGACATGTTTGAAGAATGACACACACTAAATTTTTAGATGACACTTCTTGAATTCTATATTTCCCACTCTGCCTTCTTCCCTCCTCCTCTCTGCCTTCCCTCCATCTCCTGTCAGTTTCATTAGTGCTGTCAGAAAGCTTCTAACACTGTTACACACCTGTAAACTCAAGCGTGTCAAAGCTTTTCACAAGTTCTTCCTCTCTTCAAAAAAATATCCAGCAGCTCGTCGGATGGGTTTCAACAAACACACACATGCACACACACACACACACACACACACACACACACACGTCAAGTCCAGTCAGGTCCAGACAGCTTTGAGGTCTTAATCTTTGGTTTTCTTTGCCACTCTTTACAGTTTGGGAAAATCTGTTTTTGGCAGCCTCACGGGGGAGGGAAGGTGAGAAAAATAAAGAAGGCAGAGAGCTGAAGAGTAAGTAACAAGTGAGGAAGAAAAAGGAGGTTCTTTAGTGAAGGTAGTAAACTGAAACGTCTAAAGGAACCTTTTGGTTTTCTTCAGCGCGTGGTGTGATCACATCACGACAAAGTGACGCTGTTCTGTGACTTGAATATAAAAATGACAAATACAGACGGAACATTTTTACATTTTCTTTTTCTTCCTCCTGTTTCCTGTAAAATGAAACAGATCAGCTCCTTCAGTCTGTCTCTGTAAAAAGGCTTTACCTCATGTCTGATGTGCGATGACCAGATTGATTGTGTCTTAAACAGAAAAGTGTTTGCGTACCTTCAACAGCAAATATCCATTTCTGAATTTCCCATTAATGTAATCAGCGGTTTTTCTTTTGATTATGTATTTTAGTGTTTATACAGTGAAGCTTAGATATTTCAGAGTGTGTGTGTGTGTGTGATGTACTGTAGTGCATGTATATATGCTTCCCTTGATATAACACAGAGCAGGTTGAATCTACTGTGCATCATATAAACAACATGTGTTGTGTTCAAATGTGTTGATGTTGACTTTGTGTCCAATAAAGATGAAAATGAGACAGCGGGTGTTGAAAATATCTTTCACTTTGATTCATCAATTCATGACACAATCAGCTCCTTCGGCTGCAGGTTGGTCAGTATACACCACCCAACAAAGTCATCCACCAGGCCTCTGTATTCCTCCTCCTGTTGTCCACCAATAAACCCAGCAATAGTCTCTCACCCCCTAATTCCACCAAGCACTGGTGCAACGCGCTGCTGGAGCTATAGGTGGTCGTTGCAAGCAAGGAAAAGGCGGACTCCACCACCAACAAATACAGTTAATATAGTTATAGTTATAGAAAGTTAATTACAGGATGTAAATACAATGAATGATTATTGCTGAAAGAATGTTGGTCATTAATTATATAAAAAAGCCTTTGAAATCTTGAAAATGAGTAAAAAGTGTGAAAAATTCAAACATGATGTTCATTACATTTTAATTCTTTAAACATTCTGCGCCTCTGAGTTTCTGTCTGACTAATTAAATGCTGGGTTTACACACACACACACACACACTCTCTATTAGTTATCATTATTATGAGTTCGGAGTGTTTTAATGAGTCTGATCACAGAAAATCGGATCAATCTCTTCCTTTAATCTCACATCGCTTTAACATTCTGACAGTTTCTGTTCCCATCTGATATTTAAACTGAATTTCATGTTTTCATCTGGTTCACTGTAAAAACATAAAAGATGAAGTCTGTTCATAATTTAGAGATGAATAATGATCAAAGTTGTGGTTCCACATGTAAAGTTAACGGCGCTCGATTATTCACTTTAAACTTTAGAATAAAAACGTGTGTGAAGTAAAATCGAATCAATTAAAAACAGGAACAAAGATTCTCAAAGTCTTTCTGCCTCGCTTTGCATCACTTTGTGTTATTACTTTTAATATTTTCAAATCTGTTAATGACACAAAGAAAACAACAAGAAAACTGAAACTACAGTTTTTTAGTTCATTTGTGATCGTGTTTCCTGTTGTTTAGAGACAGACTGCAGACAGCAGTCTCCTTTGTCAGTCATAATTCATACCGCCACTGTTTTATTGTATCCTCTGAAATACTCCTAAACTTGTACTTCCATGTCTTTCAAACTTTACAACTACGGTTTTCTGTCAATCCGTCCCTTCCAACTCTGAGCTAACGCGACCCTGATGACATCATTATGACATCATCAGAGGTTACTTTTGTCAGACTTGACAACAAGACATCATACAACTGTTTTCACAGGCTGAGTGCTGCTTACTGTGACCCGTAAACTTTCCATGATGCGTGAGATCTGTGGACTGGCAGCAGAAAAGTTACGACAAAAACTTTTACAGTGCGTCGTAGTGGAACAGTCTGTCCGTTATTTCTTTGTAGTTTTTTGTCTATAATTTCAAACTGTCTCTCAGGCCAGAGGTCGATCCTCCAGGTGGTTCTGACCTTTGACCACTTATCACTCACACATTATCCTCTCTCGCTCACTAACCTGATTTTTCTCCCTGTCTCTCTCTCCTTACATGCACAGGATCTGTTATCCTCCCTGTCTCCTCCTCTGTCTTTAATCAGTCCTCAGCATGAACACCATCAGGTATTGATGATATTGATCAGGAGCTGTAATCTGCAGTCACAGCTCAACGTTTTCCTCCTCTCCTCTCTCCTCGCCTCAAACTTCACATTCCTTCGCGCAGCAGCAAGAAATAAACCTGAAGATCTTTGAAAAGTTTGAAAACTAACTTTTACCTTGACACACGGACAGAGCATGAATCATGGTGCACACGGTGTATCTGCTGTTCAGGTGATTAAACCACTGACCACCAGACTGGGAATAAAAATCAGACCAGACCCCCAAAACCCAACAGATACACCCTCACCCATACACACCATGTCACACTTTGCAAGTATGAAGTCTTGAACAGAGATTTGATTTCTGCTCTGATCGTTTGTAGAATGTAAACTGTCTAATCTATAGAACACCATGTTGGAAACAAATCTCACATTTAGATATAAAACGCTGAGTGAAGTTTAACAAGCAGCAGACGACGGTGCAGGGATTTCTTTGCACACTTCTTTGCCCTGGGTCTCGCCTCACAGGCCTCATACAGCCTGCCCCACCTTTTCGCTGTAGGTTGTTGAGGCTGCATGTAGACTGAAGGAAAGACCTGCTAAAAAAAAGTACCAAAGCAAAATGTAGCAAAATGTTGAAGTAATAAACAATCATTTAAGTTTCTATAGAGCACAGCAACCACTTTTTTTCTTTTTACCTTATTTACCCTCCTGTAAAAATATATATATATATATATTATGTTACTTATATGAGCGTATGTTGTCTACTTGTTACTGCTTCATCAGTAAAACTGATAAATGCACATAGTTTGAACCATTTGGCTGCTTCTATTTCAGGAATTTTAACTTTTTTTCTCTTCGTCTGACAACAGAAGTTAAAGTGTGAAACTACACAGAGATGAGTTCTGCACAGCCCAAAAAACGACACATTTTGCTTTATTTCATCTATTAATTGACCTTCTTTTAGATAAAATACATTCAAAAATACCAAATCTGAACCTGACCTCAAACCTCCTGCTGCGTTAGTCAGCAGAAGATGAGTCACCACAGATACAGGTCCAATGGTATCAGTTTCTCTTACCTACACTGCAGGTTTGAGCAGCAATTAGTCTCATTTATTATTCATGATAGTTGTTATTATTACCTTTATTTAATGTTTGTCTGGTGGTCATGTGGTTACTCATGCCTGTACAACAAATTGCACCTTAGGGGAAATGAAAGCTATCCTTGAGTTTCCTGTTCTAAATGCAGAGTTTAAAGGTCAGGTGACAATACCTGAGCCAGAATACAGTACAGTAAACTCAGGTTCACAGTGAACAGCTCGTTTAGGATTCTGTTTCTTAATAATCTAATGTCGCAGACTGCAGACTTTATGTTTGACAGGAGATCGAGCAGCAGCACTGTGTACGTCGGTGCTGGTTATCAGTTAACTATTAAACATAACATAAGAGTGTATTTATTCCTTTCTTCACTCTGAATTTTCTTCTTTATTTTGTTGTTTTTAGCCATAACTATGTCGCCGCCTACTGACTTTATTCCTGTGTTTTTGCGTATTTGTCCATAAAGCTCCTTGAGGGGTCGTCATGGAGTAAAGAAAAGTCTCAAAGTCTAAAAAGCAGCGGGAGGTTCAGTCTCTTTGCTCTCAGATTTTCTTATTGATCGACTCAGTGAGGCAGCCAACCAGATTCTCTCTTTCTTTCCTTCTTTCTTTCTCTCTCCTCCTTTGGTTTCTTCTCTCTCTTCCTTCCTTCACTCCCAAACACGCAGACCCTTTAATGAAAATAAAAATCACCACACATTCATCTTGAAAATCAGTTTCTCCTGAATCCGTTCTCTTCACTTGAGTTTGCCGAGGTCTTCTGGTTCAGTCGAGGCGGAGGTGTTTCTGTCAAGCAGCAGCGAGCACACTTTGCATTCAGACTGCTGTTTGTTTAAGTTGCTCTGGATGTGAAAGTTTTGTCAGGATCAGAAAGTCATGTTGCTCCAGTTTGTGTATTTATCCATTATTGATGTTCCCAAAAGTTGCTGCGTTTCAGCTGCGAGTGGTTTATTTTTCTCAAGATAAAAAGATCTGCGGCTGTTTAGAATCGATACGATCTCACAGCTGGATGGGAGAGTTTCAGGGGGAAAAACAGAAAAATATTTCATCTGCAAATGTTTTGTGGGGACCGAACTGTTTGATACGACCCAGATACAGTCGAGCTACTGTCTTTAAAAACTTTACAATAAAGGAGCCTCGCTTTGCTTCAACATGTCTCAGATCAGCGGGGACTTCTTTCAAATCAAGTAATGATTGTCACAGACTCCAATGAAAAATGTTTAATGACAAAGAAAGTGATTAAATTCAATTATAAAAAACTTGAAGTTACTTTTGTTAGGTTTTATTTTTTGAAGGTTTCACTTGAACATCAACTTTTCGTCAGGTGAAACATGGATTTCAGAAAGTCCTTGAACGCAGTGTGAGGTTTTCCATCTCAAATAAGAGTCGCTGTTTTTGTTACAAAAAACATTTCATATCTACAGACATTGCAGGTCCTCTTTCGCAGAGTCCGCACCGTTAAATGGCTCCAGATAGGGACGGATAAGTTTTATGGCCACTGTAGTTTCTTTTTCACACTGCGAAGGATAGGGTGAGGCGACGAGTTGTGTGCAAGATTTGACTAAATCCAGGTCTGTCCTTTTTATAAAAGAGGAATACAAATCGATGTGTTCAACCCTGTCTCCAAAGATTATGTGTATACAGTCACTGCAGCAGTGAATCCATCTGAAAAGAAACATAATGCTGCTGGAATCTTTTTTTTTTTCAACATAAGATTTAAGTTTTTAATGAACACAAAGATGGCGGCTTGGGTTAAATATGAAAAAGGATGTGTTTGCTTGTTTTAGTGTTTAACCACAATCACCATCCCTGTCTCATCAAGTGTTTAAGTCTCCTAAATCTGCCAACAGACTACTTGTAGGACATCACCTCATGTCTCCAGTGTCCAGAGCTCTGAATGCTCGTCATCAAACCCTGACATCCATGCTGTACAACTTCATAGACCAGACAGAATCTTATTCAATCCAATGCAATCACGTTTCCATCAAACCGTATTCACTGAACTGTGAGTTGTGAATTTATGTAACTTTGTTCCTGATGATAGAACCCTGAAATACTGACTTAGACTTAAAATGAGAGAGGAAGACAACAAAGGTGTTTTCTAATTTAAAGCCGACGTGGTGATGATTTTTGTTTAGGTTCACGTAAAGATCCTAATTTGAATTTAAAGCTAGAAGACCGATTCATCATCGTCATGGTTTCAATAATTACCACTTGATTAAAGTTAGCAAACGACTGTGATCATAGTTCAGAGAAACCAGCGACAACAGGAAACGAACAGCGTCTGTTAAAGTTTTGTCGTTTGTTTTAATATAAACTGAAACCAGTGGCTGATAAGCAGCAAAATAATATTAACATCGTTTGCAATAACTTTAAAAAAACATAAAAAGTGCTCCATTAATCTTACTTCACTCTTCTTCTCTAACTCTTTCCTTGAGTTCGTGTTTGGAATTCAGATTTCAGATGAAATCTTCTCACTGCCGTCTACTTGCAGACTTTTATCTCTACAAACAGTTTTAAATAGTTCATTTATCCACCTGCATCTTTTCTCTGAGCCTCCTGACAGCAGCGGCACATCTCAACATCAGAGCCTTCAACCTGCTAAGTTCCCTTTAATCCTGAGAAAGTATCCGCGCATACTTAAACGTGGGACAAAGTACACGGTGTCAACGTTTAAAGAAAATAGGAAGGAAAGTCGATGTTAAGTGCCGAGTGAAAAGGAGATCAAAAACAGGACAATATGTGTGTTTAGCTCTGACAAGCCTGGAGTTTGTTGTTAAAGTTAGTGAGGATGGAGAGAGAGAGAGCAGAGAGGGAGAAGTGGGAGTGTGTGTGTGTGTGTCTGTGTGTGTTGGGGGGGGTTAGGTTTCGATTAGTTAAGAGCAGAGAGGCTGTGATTCTGCTCAGCTGGAGAGAGAAAGTATCGACGTGGAGTCAGAGAACCTCGCCTTCCCCTCGCTTCCCTCCCCTTCAGTCCCTCAGGTAGGCATTAAAACCAAGCCGAGCGATGGAGGGATGGAAGGATGGAGAGACGGAGAGATAGAAAACCCCCGAGAGCCCAGCCGGAGCTTTGATTCACCGGGGTTTCTCACATCAACCGCAAGAGTCTGGGGCCCACAGCTCGAGGAGGGGCCGCCGTCTTTAAAACCACAACACTGTCAAAAATTAATCGCCGCCGCTTTACTTTTCAATTATCAATTCAGTGTCGAGCGGCGCCGCGGCTTAGAGCGGGCTTAACGTTACTAACGGCTGTTAAGACGCAGGGGTTTGTGGGATAGGAGAGGGAATATTGTGTGTGGTGTTTTAACGAGGTGAGGAGATCAGAGAGATCATCTGAATACACTTAAAGAAGTGAGGAGGAGTGTACATGTTTTTATGTTGGAACTAGATCTGTTGACTGAAACCTGGTTACATACAGAGGTACGAGCAGAGAACGCCGCAGTGTGAAGTCATCGTTTCTCTAGCTTACTACTAACAGTAGTGACCAAGCGTTGCTTCCAAGTCCAACGAACAATTCATTAAATTAAAAAAGAGTTTGTGGTACTACAGTTTGCCTTTAGAAAAGTTCTCCACTGTGGTACTGTGTTGCCTCATTTTGTGGAGGCCAGTTCTGGAAGCTATGAGAGTTTAAGCTAATGTTAGCGCCTCTGTCCTGCTCTTTATTGGATTCGGGGTAGGTTACACCGGCAACTCCGGCCAACCAGAGGTCGCGTTAGACGTAACAGGCTGGAACAGGCGCAACCTAAGGCTGTAAAGTGAAACAAAGCAGAACTGCCAAGAACTGCAGTACCTCAAACTTCCACTTGAGGCTGGCTACAGAAGAAGTCAGTCTCCATAAGTCCCCATGTTAAAATGTCCAACTTCACAGCAGAAATAAACATGTTTACAGCCTGGTACAAAAAACAGTTTTGGTCTCTATAGATGATTTCCCCGTTCATGACAACTGTACTGAGGGTGAATTTATATACAACTCACCAGTTCAAATGATATTAAGGCTTAAAGTTATGCAGAATTAACAGCGTGGCCATTTTTAGATTAGCTGGGAGGCAACATGACGGAGGTGTGTGACAGATTTGGATAGCACAAACAATACTATTTAGATGGGGGACTTCTTAGATGTACATGTGTTAATTAAGCACCAAATTGCTCAACTTTGCTAACTCTAACTGTTGGGCTGAGTGGCAGGCTGATCCTCCTGATCCCTTACTGTGGAGTACTCAGGTTGTCATATGGATGTTGTGGGGACCCCTCAGCTTGTCTTCTCACCCACAGTAAGCCCTCAGCCCTGTTCTGTGTGTCCTCCTGCTATCATTAGCAACTAATGGGCCCATCGAGAATCTGTGCAATACCCTATGTACAGCCAACTCTCTGCAGTGCTGTGTTGTATTCTAAGGTTTCCCTACCTGTCATTTTAAGAGAGAAATATTGTGAATTAAATTTTTTCATTGTATCTACTTTTGGAATTTCTCTTTTTGGAGCTCTAAAGTGGTCAGACTTTCTAAGAATTCCTCAATATATTCAATGTTCTCTACAGTCAGAGGTGATCATCAGATCTATCAAAAATAGGATATATGAAATATGACAGATATTTTAAAAGGATATACAAAAACACACTGAAAATGACCATTACAAAGCTAACTGTTAAAGTAAGTATTAAAATAGGTGATCGCTGAGGTTGGAGGCAGTCCTGGCCCTAACCAACTTGGCGCCCTAGGCAAGATTTAAGGTGGTGCCCTTGCATCGCAGCACTGCCAATTTACATACAAACACACAAACTGAATAGCTTTGCCTTTGACATTTTATTTTATTTTTACAAAACAAGTTGCCCAATCAAAACAGTCAACACAAAGATAATAAAATAAAAATACAAATAAATAAAAAAAAACAAAAATAGGTAATGTACAAAAATACTAGAGTGGAGATAACTGGTGATGGTCCAAGATTGGCAGTGGTGGGATTCAGATATGTCAACAGCACATCTGAAGAGAGAAGAGGTGTGTGTGACACCACTGGGTGTTACAGTCTAATCATAAAAACATGATACCAAGAATAAAATGAAATGAAATACTAAAAATTAAAAACCTCAGTGAGGCATGATTTACCCTATTCTGTACATGTATCATATACAATGCAGTTATTTCTGAAATGCAAATTAGATTCAATCTTATCATCATTACACTGAACTGCTGATTAGCAGAATGCAAAGAAGCAGTAAACTGTAGTAGAACATATGGGAATGCTAAGTATTAACATTAATGATGTGCACTTTAACACTGATGTAAAGTTTAACATTATAAACACACAATATGAACTGCAACACAACAAACAACCAGCCTTACAGCTCTGATATGTGAAGGGGTGGAAAATGACTATTACAAGCAGAGCAAACGTTAGCTGACACAGTTAGCAGCCACATGTCAATAAACATGTAGACAGATGTAAACTCCTGCTGAACAGATCTAATCTTTACAAAAGACTCTGAGAAATGTAAGGTGGGAGTAGTTACCTACATTATTATTTTCCATAAGAGCTGTTAGGCCGCTCCATCACATTAACTAACGTCAAAACAAGCTAACTCTATTTATTGATTATCAAACCGTGTTAGGCTGAAAGTTACTATCGTTCAGCAGCAGACAAATAAATACATGACATCATCTTTACTGTACCTCTGTCTTTGTCTTGTTTTTCCTCCTCTTCTTTTCTTTTCTTCCTTCCCCCGAGCACCAGAGAGTTTTGGTTGTTTTCACATTATTATTGTCAATAAGAGGTGACATCAGAAAACTAAGAGCAGGTACAGTCTGATCAGTCAGAGGAGAGTAGGGCTTAGGAAAGTATTGTTGTTCTTATTATTTATTAGGCTTTGCTATTCAGTTAAATTAACGTGGGCTTATTTTTTCATATCAACAAATAATAGGACCAACGAGTTTCAGTATAAGAAAAGTGAAAGTTACTCTTTTTTTTCCTTCCCCCATTTGTGGCGCCCGCTGGATGGACGGCGCCCTTAGCATTTGCCTATACTGCCTATGCCACATTACTGTAGAGCTGAACACAAATATGTCACACTATACTGTGCAGGAAGAGAATGTGATGGCTAAAGTCAGCAAGACAACTTTCAAAGTCATGCATGTGAGATTAGACGTACGCAATCAACCAACTGGACATGGTGTGGTCTACTACAGCTGGTCTACATGTGGTTATTGACAGTGTTGCAACGTTAACTCCACACATGCAGCATTTAGAAACCACTCTGCAAATACACACACATAACGTCTGCATGTTTCATAAATGCTGTTTTCTTAATTTGCTTGTGTTTGACTATTTGCATGTGGTTTCTTAAGCTGCAGAGCGTTGAGCTCTCAGGGCCACCATACTTTTGTCTTTGAATGTTAAACCTTAGAACACACTGTTTAGTAATAAGAAAACAACATTCTAATCTCTGTCTTGCTTGTATGTAAGTCTGTAAATCAGGCCTGGCTGATTTATTGTCACAATTACTTCAGTAATAATACTTCATTAAATACACCTAACAACACACAGAACAGGTTTATAACACTCATCTTTTACAGTTCATCAGTAAAAGCAGCAATAAAGTAAAAGATCGTGTACACTGAACGTAAAATCTGAACTTGTACAGTAACTTGTGACTGTAGCTGTCATATTTAACCTATAATCATCAATAAGTTACTGTGATGTTCCCTTAAAGTACACCTCTCTGCACCTCACTGTCACTTTTTGCAGTGTTGTGTCTCCGTACAGCGGTGAACTCTCTGTTCTTGATGAAAGGTACCAGAGCCTCAAAGAACAAACTTTCTAATGTTACATATTGATCAAAAATTACTTATGCAGCAAATTTAGGCCGCCTTCCTTCCTTCCCTCTTCACGCTGTCTTAATTCCTTTCATCAGTCGGCGTGAAGGCTTTTCTCCATCGAGCGCAGCACAAACCTCCTGACGGGGAAGTGAAGGCAGCTTTTTTTTTTTAATCTTGAAATGACCTCATTAATTATGATAAAGAAAGCGAGAAAAGTTCATCAGCTGCTGTACTTCACGGTCTTCACTCTCATGTTCACGAGCAAAACAAGCGGAGAAGTTCACTCTTTAACTTTTCTCATGTGCAGATGTTTCATCTCTAACAGCTGTGGATCCATCAGCAGGAGGATGAACAACAGTACGGCTATTGTTAATGGTCGATTATAAATGATGACAAGTTCCCTCAAATTAAACAAATAATGTTGGACCTCTTTTGATTTTTTACCTTAAAAGGCCTTTTTACTACTAAAACAGCTTAATATATTATAATATATTAATATGATCCTTTAATTAACCACTAAACTGGGATGAATGTCTGAATTTGCATCCTAAATTACAAATTAAAGGACTTTTTTGGTCTTTTACTGTCTGACATGCTTTAATATATTACAATGCATTTATTTATTCATTCATTTGATGATTTGCCTAAATTCTATTTCATTTGTTTATTAAGAGTTTTTGGTTAAGTTAAGGGGTTTCTGTCTTTTTCCGAGGTAACCTAAGTAATAAATAATTCTACTTTAAGTATTTTTTTACTGAGTATCCAACAGTAAGAATAATAAAATCTAGTCTTAGTGAACTGAAGCAGACTGGGAAAGCAGCAGTGGTTTTTGATTTTAAAAAGAGTATTCATCAGATCAGCAGTTGTAGGTGTAGTAGCACTACCATTATAATGTATGTT
Organism: Miichthys miiuy; assembly: GCA_036365135.1. Classification (NCBI taxonomy): domain Eukaryota; kingdom Metazoa; phylum Chordata; class Actinopteri; family Sciaenidae; genus Miichthys; species Miichthys miiuy. The sequence continues at coordinate 3,168,246 of CM071619.1, forward strand.
ATAACAGTAATTGTAATGTTTTCAGTAGCAGTAATACTGGCAGTGGTATCAGTACTTTTCCTTTCCTTATTTCTCCTCATAAATAATCAGCTGTCATTATTTATTAATGATTTTGTGTGATTTTTTTATGTTGGTCTGAACTTGTTTCAGCTGCTGCAGGTTATTGAGGGGAAGAACAAGACGGCCGTTTTCTGGACTGACTGTTGACTCACAGCTGCTCCTGATCAGAGTCAAAGGACAAAGTCAGGACAGGATGAGTGAGGACGACTGTCAGGAAACACAACTGTCACGGTGTCCTCTGTACTCTGACCAGATAACCACAGCAACCCCCTGCAGAGTTTACACAGAGTCACAATCAATCAATCACTGCGTCATGACACACACACTCCGAAATTAAAAATAATTCTGTTTTTCAACTTTAACTTAGATTCTTAAATACTTTAACTTTAAAGTCATACAGCTACGTACAAGTGTGTCTATGTGTGTGTGTGTGTGTCTTTTTCTAAGCTCATCAGCCTCATAGTCAAACACACACACACACACACACATTTCTGTCTATTTAGACCATCCCACCTCCACACGCGTCCCCTGACCCCCCGGGGTTGTGACCTCTGACACCAGCTCTGCTCATCACAATGTCACCACATCCATCTGTGTGCATGTGTGTGTGTGTGTGTGTGTGTAGGAGGAGGAGGGAGGGAAGGAGGAGTTCCTGGAAACAACCCATCTGTCCCTTTTAGGACACACAGATTTGTATTTCTGTCCTTGTGAGGACCCTCATTGACATAATAGCATCTAACCAGAACATAAAACATTCTAAAAAAACAAGACAGAACTTATAAAACACAAAGAAAAAAGTTCAGTAATATCTTGAAAGGAAGAAATTCATTTAAAAACTGATGGAAGATTGAAGTTTACAGGTTTTATATTTAACGGACGTGAAAAAACAGTGAAAGTGTGTAAAAGAAAAGCAGTGTTATAGTCCTTTAATCGTAATCCTACGTTGGGATTTCAGATGGAAACTTCTCCACTTGCAGACCTTTATCCCTACAAACAGTTTTAAATAGTTCATTTATCCACCCGCATCTTTTCTCTGAGCCTCCTGACAGCAGCAGCACATCTCAACATCAGAGCCTTCAACCTGCTAAGTTCCCTTTAATCCTGAGAAAGTATCCGCGCATACTTAAACGTGGGACAAAGTACACGGTGTCAACGTTTAAAGAAAATACGATGGAAAGTCGATGTTAAGTGAGGGGGGTTAAGAGCAAAGAGCAGAGAGGTTGTGATTCTGCTCAGCTCCGGCGCTGACTTTACTGCTTAAAATACACAAAACCAACAGGGTGGTGCTTTAAACAGCTTCAGAGACCACTCAGATCAGAGGTTTAATCCAGCACAGGCTACTGTGGGCGCACCACAGCAAACAAATCCATTTATAGCCAGAGTTCTGACAAGAGTGCCACACTTAGACTGTAAAAACTTGTGCACTTGAGAGAGAGAGAGAGAGAGAGAGAGAGAGAGAGAGAGAGGATTCAAAGACAGTAATTGCAGTGAAAAGCACCAAAAGTAAAATGTAATACAACAAGATGTATGGACAACACTGCTTCAGTATATATACACTTCCAACATGATATCAGGTGCGTGGGCATACAGACAAAAACATCTCATGAGAAAGGAGCTGTACAGACTTCATACCATCACGTCTTCATGGTCAACACTGAAAAACTAAAGATTAATGCTCCTGCAACTGTTCTTCATGTTGGGATACATGTTAGCAAAACGTCCTTCATTTCTGTGCATCACTATTCACTGTGTAAGCTATTACACTGTAAACAAATAGAGCACACTGACTTTGTGTTTGACCATGTTTAGTTTGTTTAAAAAATTAATTCATTAATTAATATAATTTACACACACACACATTAAAGCAGCTATAGGGGATATTTTATATTAACTGAGGGGTGCATGGCTTAACCCTTTATCCGACGAGGAACCATATATGGTCACTTCCATGGCCTTTTAAAATGGTGCCTCACGTCTCTGAATGAAGGAGCAGAATCATGTGACTTTCTCCAGCCAATCAGTGAATGTAAGGCTACGTCACAGGTAGCATTGCTATGGCCTCTAATGGATCCCACTCTAACTCTAACGTTTTTTCACTGTATCACGTGCGTGATATTTTGAAATATTTTTTTTTACTCAGGTGGGCGAGTGACCGTATACGGTAACTTCTTTGACTTTGATTTGCAGCCTACAACTGAAACTTTTCAAAAAGTCAAAAAGAAAATGTCTATCCACCAACAACAATTTAAAATTTAAAGCTTCCAGGTATTTCAGTGAGTGCCCTATAAAGAGTTAAAAGGCATGAAATTGACTGTAACAAAAGGAATTAGCTGGAATTTACACCTTGTTGGACACCTTTATGTTTTTATCCAAGCATTCATGACATGAATTGAAGGATTGTCATTTAACATTGTTTAGTGACTTCAGAGGTCCTGCAAAGGTTCCTGGGGAAAAGTGAATAAGTTCTCTAGACGGATTTAAAACTCTTTTGATCATCACACTACATTAAAATAAGATAACAATGTGAAAACAGAAACGCAGCTGAATTCTGTGGTAACACAACTTTAACACTGAAAAAGGTACACTGTAAATTCTTAGTAGCAGAAGTTTTTAGTTTCATCTTTGTATTTCCTTTTGAATATTTCTGCATCGATCAAATCACATTTTGTCAAAACCGAATGAGGTGAAAAGAATAAAGAAACATCTTCAACTGTAATTTTTATTTGCTGGAGAGAATATGCTGATGATAGTTGTCAAGCTAACAAGTTACTGAAACGAAACCTTCTGACAGACTGGCTGTCTGCTGGTCACACCGTCTTGTAAATCGTCTGTTGAATCTCCCCTCATTCCTGACAGATGACTATTTATTATTATTCTTTCATTTCTATTATTATTTACTAATTATAAGCTCTATAATAAATACTAATTATGTTTTAAAGGCAAGTTGATTTACGTTTCAGGAGATTGAAGTTCCTCTGTGTCTTCATATTGCTAAGAATCATCACAGCCTCTCTGACCTCTGACCTGCTGGTGAACGGTGAAGTCAAACTTTGTTTCTCACACTGGAAATAATAGAACATTTATTATTATCATATTCAGGCATGAGATAAACTCTGTGCCTCTCCGTGTTCACATCAGTTTCATGATCGGTTTGGAAAATGAGATCAATACGTTCTTGTGTTTGATGTCTTGAACAAGCATCGGTACGATTCCGCTCTTAACCGCTGTGATTTGTACACCGGAGGGCATAACGATTGATCACATTTCCAAACCAAGAGCTGCTTGATGATAAATATTTTATTTCTGTGCGTATCGATAAACAACTCCCTAACAACGCACCAGTTGTTGTGAACTCATTCTGGACGGAGACGATCTCAGTGAGGATATCGATGGATTGTTTATGAGCAGCTGATGGGAGATGAATTGGTTTTGTGGCGTAGCATCCGCTCTGTGTGTCGGAGCTGCTGCTCATAATCACGCCTCAGATGATTGACAGCTGGCTGTCCTGATCCATATATGGGAAAATAAATGAAGAGGGAAACCTTGTAACTCCAGTTTACAGCTCGTTTCTCTTTGTATTCATCAGGGTCAGGATGTGTGCAGACCTTCAAGGTTTTAAAGGCTGATCTAACCGAGAAATGAATTGTTCAAAATTGGTAAAAAAGTGCAAACAATGAGACTCTTCTGCCTGCTGCGAGTCTCTGCAAGTTGATTTGAAAAGAAAATAACTGAATCTATTGGCTGACAGGAAAGACGGAAATCAATTTATAAACTGATGGAGGATTTAAATTATCAGAAGGGAAAGAAAGTCAAAACTGAACACAGGTTTGAAGCTTTAGTCCTGAAGATTTCAGGTTGATTTGGTGTTACTGGTTTATTACAGCAGATTATTTTATAGGTTTCTCATTCACAAACAAGTCATCAGTCACCATTGAAAAACTGATTTAGGAGAACAGAGGGGACGACATTACACATAGTGAGTAGAAATATATTTTTATGAATGAACAGGAAAATTACAGTTGCAGTGTACAGTCTAGGACTACTTGTGGATTTTTAGAGGAATCTCTTTAGAGCTTCTAAAATCTTTATGACTCAAACTACTCAATATTTTAACATTGACCATAAAGTAACTAGAAACTGGATCATATTTCATGGAGAAATCTTTTCTGGTTTTCCATCTGATGCGCATCAGCTCTGTGCTGCCGACTGTAGCTGCTGTTAGCTCAGTTTGTAGCCAGGCTGTCGGAAGAGGACGTTGACGGAGGAAGCTAAGAAGAGAAAAGACGAGGGTCACGGAACAAGAAGCCGCTGGACAAGAGTAAATCTGGGACTGACTTAGATGTTGTCGAGAGACACCACGCCTGTAATTTACAACAGGCGGACAAACTTTTAGATTTTTGCATTTTCAGCTGAGCTCTTGCATGCCGACTAAAAAGTATTGGTAAAAAGGTTTATGCTCTTTGTCCATTTTTACAATTACGTGCAAATTACTGAGCCTTTCATAGGAAACTTCCAGTTCTACAGTAGGATATTATCAGGAAGAGGAACTGTGAAATAAAACCTCACCAAAAATGACAGACTGCAAATACAGTGAATAAAACATGCTGGACTTGAACATCACGTTTCAAGTCTGGCAGGAGACCTGCTCGTTTCCTGTCATTTCTATACTGGCTCTGTCTACTAACAGCATGAAACACATACAAAAAAGAAAAATCATTTTAAAATATGATTTTATATTACTGCAGTTCTTATGGATCATACATAGAGACATGTAAAATAACTAGCACAGTTTTTAAAAGTCTGTTTTCACTCTCAAAGCTGCTCTGTTTGATTCAACCTGCAGAAAATGTGTTATTAGAATCTTTTGGTGAGGAACATCGAGGTGCAGCGCTCCTGAAATTGAAAACCCCTCAAAGTCCAGTGGAAGCGAAGCAAAGACGGATTTATTTTCACTCTGCTAAATGGCAAATGTCAATTCTGTGATGCCACCACGTCTGAAACACTCTCACAGTCTGTAATTTCAGTTCAGAGCGAGCACGCGGAGCGAACAACAAAACTAACGACAAACAATAACAAATAACAAACCCCACCGTCTGCAGCAGAGGCGAGGTTGTCACCTGACGGCGGTAAATCGCCTCCAGACCAGATTCCTCAGGTCTATTAAAGCCGGAAGCCGAGCAGGAGAGACGGCGGCGAGCAGGATGTGACCGGCAGCAGCATCGACTGGTTAAGGCTGAAGATTGGTGAGAGCGGACGGATCGATACGCTCGGAGCCTGGACAGAGAGCTGGATTCTCAGAGAGAGAGAGAGAGAGAGAGAGAGAGAGAGAGGCCTGTGATTACTGCAGAAAGAGAGAGAGGCCTGTGATTACTGTTTCTTATATTCTGTTTGTTTGTCGGAGAGTTCAACCCTATGTTAAATGGAGACTGAACCTACAGGTGAAAAACCGCCAGTCAGGTTGTTTTCTCAGAGGTCAAAGTCTTGGATTTTAAAGTGAGGGTTCCCTGTAACTTAAAATGAAGTTACAAGAAGCTGCGGTGATTTAGGCTGACTGTCACATAAAACTGCACCTGATGCTTGAAATGTTTGTAGCTTTGGAGGACAGGGCCTGCTGGAGTGACCCCCGACCCTGAATCAGAGCAATGATGTATGTGGTAACCATTGACTGTATAAATAATGGACATCGTATCCGTGACATCACACACAGGTTTCTGAAGAGCCGTTTTGAAGCTGAAAATCTGTGGCTGTATAGCCTCCGTGATGTTGGTAGTCCAGTTAAGTCAAGTGACCATGCTATTAATTCAGCATAACTTTAAGCCTCAATTTAGAGAGTTCTAAAAATCTACACTCAGTGCAGTTGTCATGAACGGGAAATGACACTGTTAGAAAAAGTATTGTTTTTATGGTAAAAACTGGAAGCTGTGGTTGCCAGAACTAAGGTATGACTTTTCTAATATTACAGTTAAAGGATGTTAGTACTGTTGATTTCACATAATTGTACAGTAAAACACAGTAATATTTACAGTATTATTTCGCTTCAAGCCACAGAGGTTCCCGCTTTGTGGTAACTGAATAAGAGGCATGAGCCTTATAAGCTGATGACCTGCAACATTTGTTTGTTTTGAAAAGACAATTTCAGACTGATGAAAAAAATACTAGTTTGACTGAATCATTAAAGTCCAATCATAATTATTTATGGTATGGATGGATGATTGTTAAAGCAAGGCGTGGGTGGTAGTGATGGGAAGTTTGGTTCTTTTTAGGAGTCTTTATCTTACCACTCATTTATGATTTGTATGTTTACATATATGTCATGTATATATTCAACACATTCTTTGTACTGAAGCATTCAAAAGGAAAAATGACATTTTGCAATATCAATAAATTGCTATAACCAATTGTTTTCATTGCGTTTACAGACCATTTTAACTCTCTGAAACTGCCCAATGAATGCACTAACGTCCTTGTAGAACCACTCTGCTACACAAAGCAGATAGAGACACCTACAAAAACTACAAAAAGCATAGAAATGCTGCTTCTTTTTTACTCAACGGCTCATGTACCGGAGCTGGCTCCCATCATTCACTTAAAAGACTGACACATCACTAGTGTGCGGCTCTATGAGATCGAGTGGACGTTTACCCGTCAGTCAATGTTCACTTTGGTTTCCTCTTCTAAATTGTTAAAAATGAATTCTCTGCTGTCTGCTGCTGTGTTCCACACATCTCTGAAAAACAAACAGAAGCATCAGATAATAGTTCAGGAACCACCCTGCGTGAGTTGCTGAAGATGTCAGGCTGCGGTTAAAGGCTATAATGTGCAGTGAAGCAATTGGTCAGCTGTAGTCTGATGACGATTTAGCCTCTAGTCAATGTTTTTGGGCCTTTTGGTGTAGCCAGTGAATATCTGGATAACGCCTGTCATTGTTTACAGTCTGATGAACAACTTAAGATGCAAGAATGGAGTTGAGAGACAATCAGATTTATTAAATTTAAGATATTTTTAAGTTAATAAAAAGCTAAATCTTCAGACAATGGCCGATGAATTCCATTTTGGCCAATGTGTTCATAGAGATTAGCAGAGAAGCTGCGGAGTCAAACTGAAATTATGACAAACGTAAAACAGAAAAGTCATGATTCTTTCAGATCTGTGCAGCAAAATGAGATAAAGATTTAAATCCTGAAGAACAAATGATGCTCTTTACAGTGTGACACGCTGTCCTGCACAACAAAACAACTACTGAAGGTTGTGATGTTCATTTAAGAGCTTTTATGTCATGTGATTATTATTATTTATTGTATATATTATTATTAATTGGATGATGAAAGTCCACATTTGTCCATCAGCTTGTTTTTGTACTTTTTGAACCAAATGAAACTCTGTGTGTGTGTGTGTGTGTGTGTGTGTGTGTGTGTGTGTGTGTGTGTGTGTGTGACACTTTAGCCTTAGGCTTGTCCTTTGGCTAGAGGGGAACACAAACACACACACACACACGCGCACACTTGCATACAAATACATGTGAAATACATAACACACATGCCACACACACTGATGGAGCTAGACAGAGGAGACACATACATACAGATGAATGTATGCACAGATATCAACGGTAAGACACACACAGACACACATGCACAGTTCCCAGTGTAGCCAGCAGGGCTGTGGCTCATTAATATTGCATTGATTGGACAGAGAGGAGCAGTGGACTGGAAGAACTGTGTGTGTGTGTGTGTGTGTGTGTGTGTGTGTGTGTGTGTGTGTGTGTATGTGTGTTAGGTCACAGGAGGCAGGAAGGACAGGCGTGGAGGACTGACTGAAAGGTCTCTGTGTGATAAACACATTTCATACAGTAAACTGATCTCAGATCAGAGAGAAATACTAAATTCTACCACAATCTTACCTTAGAGGATCTTAAATCTGACACACACACTGCAGCGAGTCAGATTTCAGCAAGTTAAGACAACTTAAAGCCACTTAGAATTAAATGAAGACAGATCTCTCTAACAATAACACTAATTATTTAGTTTGTCCAAACATGAAGCTGTGACTGAACATTATAATATTCTAAAACTCTTCTGACTAAACTTTCTTTCACACTTAGATGTGATTTCTGTCTTTTGTCTTCAGCTTTGTCTTGCTTCTTTTAACACAGTTTTTCCTCTGGATCTCTTACTCAGCGTGTTTGGTGTCATGGTCAGCTGTTCCGCTTATCTGAGACATATTTACAGTTCACACTGTTTGGCAGAGGTGGAAGTACTCATATTTACTCTAGTAAAAGTAATAACACAGTGTATAAATACTCTGTTATACATTCAAGTTTTTGCTTATGTTAAAGTACAAAAAATAAAAGTCCTCATTATGAAGAATGACCCATTTCCTAGAGCTAATATTATATTATTGCACTATAATTATGAATGTGCAAACATCACTTTAATGTTGCAGCTGGTAAAGGTGGAGCTAATTTAAACTACTGATATCTCCCGAGGATCAATGAAGTCTTATCTTATAACCTATAATAATGCATCATAGTTTATTTGGGCTTTGGTTGCATGCAGGTGAGTCAGCGTGCTCCATCGTTATAACTGAAAATAAACAAGCTGAACCACGACCTCTGTGTGCCGTTACGATCACAGGAAAGAATGCGGTTCCAATTCATAATAATGTGTTGTTAAACATTTGCCTTAAAGGACATGGGAAGAAATAAAGACATGAAATATAAAGAAGAGATGGAGGAAGGGAAAGGAAGACTGGGGTAGGGAAGATGGGTTAAAGGAAGGACAGAAGGGAGGAGATGAGGAATGAGCGAGAGGAGTGGAGGAAGTAAAAGAGTGTGAAGAATAAAATTGAGAAAGCAAAAGGAAGGATTTCCAAAGAGTAAAGAAAGAAAATGGGAAGTGAAATGGAGATAAAAGAAGGAGAGGAATGACGGAGGAAAGAGAGGAGGTATGGAGGAAACTAAGGATGGGTGAAGGAGAAGAGAAAGGATGAAAAAATAAATGGAGGGAATGAAAGAAATATGAGGTGAGAAAGGCAGGTTGGAATAAGGACAGAAGAGGTGGAGGGAAAGGGGTAATGGAGGAGGAATATAGAGATGGAAGAAGGGAGGGACAAGTGTTAAAAGGGAGATAACATTATGAAAGATGAGTGTGAGGAAGGGAAGGAGGAAGGCAGTAGGAATGAGAGAGGGAGGGAGGAAAGGAGAGATGAAAGGAGCAACAGAGTACAGTAAAGAGAGAGAGACGAGAGAGGAGGAAGGGATGAAGGAGGTAAGGGAGGCGACAATTAAAACAGTCAACAGGCACTTTGGAGTCCCCCGACTGCATCTCATCATTACATTACATCACACACACACGCACACACACACATGCACACACAGCTTACAGGCGAAGTGAGACAGGCGGGCCAGACACGAAGCTCTTTGGTTGCCGCTGGAAACACTTCCTTGTTTGCCCTAACGCCCTCACTTCCTGTCCGCTGAGACGTTTAGAGAGCCGTGTGTGTGTCTGTGTGTGTGTGTGTGTAGTTTTTATGTTGCATGGCTAATTTTGACAGCATGGGAATGAGAGAGTAAGTAATGGTCCCGGCAGACTGTGTGTGTGAGTGTGTGTGCGTGTGTGTCCAGAGAGTTCCATCCATTAGTGATAATGGGGAAACAGAGCTGCTATTAGCTGTTAATGGACAAACACACAACCACACTGCACTCTCTCTCTCGCTCTTGCTCTCTCTCTTTCACACACACACACACGGTTGCTTCCACAGTAAAGTGAGAGCTCATTCAACTTAGTAGTTTCAGTAACTCATTTTTAGCGAGATGAAAATGTGTTCCATCTTCTACGTATCAGATTTTTGACCCAGCAGACCCACAGAGTCCTGGAGCCTTAGGATGGCAGTCTAAGCAAGTGCTTCTCAACATGATTGGACTGGACTCTCCCTGATGAGCTGACATGCTGCTGTTTTCCCAATGTTTCCCAAGCTGCATTTGTGACTCCACCTGTACATAGAAAGTTTGTATCTGCCACATTGCCACATTCAAGTCACTTAAAGGCTGTCTGATATCGACATGCACAGTTTTAATGGGGTGGCCTGTGCCACCTGATCAATCAACCCAAAAGGTCACATGTTACCGTGCTACTCATCAAGCTCCACTGGCTACCTGTAGCAGCCTGCATTAAATTCAAATTGCTAATGCTCTCCTACAAAGTAGTCTCCCATTCTGCACCCACCTACTTGAATGCCCTTATACAGACATATATTACCCCCTGACTGTTGCGCTCCTCCAATGAGGTTGGCTCTGCCACCACGCTCAAGGCAATCCAAACTTTTCTCGTCTGTTGTTCCTCGTTGGTGGAACGTCCTACCAGTTCCGACAAGATCAGGGGCGTCCCTCTCTACCTTCAAAAACCTCCTGAAGACCCAGCTGTTCAGAGAGGACCTCCTCTCCAACACTACCAACAACTGGACATGTTAAATCTATCCCCCTCTACAACTGTCACAGTGCCTACCACAGTAGCACTAACATGTCCTTGTCGCACTGAACCTTTCTTGTAAGTCGCTTTAGATAAAAGGTCAGCTAAATGTAAATGTAAATGACATGCCACCCCAAATTTCGGCTACATCATTGGCTTCCACTTCGCTTTGTCTTTAAGAGGGGAGTTTTTTTGCTATTGGCCAAACATAAGTCAAATGAATCTCCACTCTCTGCAACAACGCAAACACATGCAAGAACCAGAACCCCAGCAGGACAGCAAAGTTCACAAATGATAAGTACAAATGGCGCACAAGAGACTCGTCTATAGTGGCTGGGTGGAGGATGAAGTTGATATTGAGCGTACAGTATCTTCTATCTTCTATCCCACATTAGACTGTATGGTCGATGAGTTACAGTGCTGCTTTTCTAAGAACAGCAAAATAAAGAAAGGTATTTAAGCCCTGCACCCTAAGTGCGCATTCAGACAGGATCAGGGAGACCAGCAAAACCAGAGGTCTTTCAATTCATTTCAGTGGGGATTGTGCGTTTCTGCACCGGCAGTCCGCAACGCAGGGGTTGCCGCAAAAAAACGCACCAGAAGTTGATCCAGATTCAACTTTTGGGAAACCGGAGCCCCACATCATGTTCCGCAAATCAATCAAAAAACAGCAGTCAAAACGGAAGACGTCCACGGGAAGATGGGAAAAAAACCTTGTTTACCATAGAGCATAAACATTTTGCATTCCAGTAGCAATCGCAAGAAAAATCCATCTGTTTTGGTTCGAGTATAGGAAATAAAGGAAAAGCTCCCGGTCAAAGTTCTTATGGGCGTCTTCTTCTCTTCTTCTTCTTCTTCTTCTTCTTCTTCTTCTTCTTCAGGAAAACAGATTTGGGCTCACTACTGCCACCTTCTGGTTTGGGGCGGTAATGCCACCCAAATTACGTAACGCACCGAGCCAAATAGCGACACTCCCCCCCCACTGCACTCTCCCACCACCAGTTGCCGGTTTCCCTATTCCTGTCTGAATGCGCGCTAACCCCAGGATCCCACTGGGAACAGCTCTGTGACGTTGCAAATGTGATGCTGTTTTAGTCCATTTTCCACATGGCTTGATACCCCACCAGGAGCGGTTTAGAAGTGGAGCATTTTGCCAACCAGACTTGTGTCTTCACTTGCTCAGATTTGGTCATTGTATTATGCAGGTTGCAACGGAACACATCGCAGTCATGCCTGGTGGGACTGAGCTGCAATAGGATCACTGATATTTAGATATCTAGATGAGAGCTTGTTTGTCTTTGCAGAAGCTTATGATTCCAATTTGGAAAATCTGAATCATGAGGTCCATCAAGTCAAGAGGCTCTTGGAAAGAAAATAAAACATCTAAAGCATCTACATGTCTTGAGTTTGTAGTTTTTCAGGAGTCTTTCAAAGTCTTCTTTTCATGAGCTCTTCATGTTAGCAGTGCCTCGTGTGAGTTTCTCTAGCCTAAACCCGATAGTCTCAACAATGACTGTTGGAGCAACCTTGTGCTTTAAGCCATCTCCACAAAGAACCTTTCTTTGTGGAGTTTGCCCAGCTGAGGTTCAAAACAGTGAGGCATAGTGTTGTAGTCAGGACCAAGATCAGAGTGCATTGAGACCGGTACAAGACCAAGACTTTGGGGGTTGAGACCAAGTCAAGACCAAGACCAGACAGTATATAGCATACTGAAACTTATACTTATATTCATGAGAACTCTTTGGTGTGGTTGCTACATTGAGTTACCTCTTTAAGCGTGGCCTCGAAGTATTTATGAACCTATTTTAACAGCTTTATCGAGCTCTCTCTCTCTCTCTCTCTCTCTCCCTCTCTGTTATTGTTACTCTATGTCTCTCTACCAAAGCGCTCTCCCTCTCTCTCTCTCGCTCTCTCAAATCATCAGACACAAATCAAATTAAACTTCTTCGTGTTTATATTTTGCGGCGTAAATTGCGAGTCGGACTCAGATTTAGAAGCTGGTACATGAAATAAACAAAGTGAGAACACACACACAAGTGGATTATCAGAGATTAGTCTGTGAATCCACCTGGATAGTCTCTGCATCAGAGACATTTCAGGCTGTCTGTGGAGGTTTGACTGATCTGAGTGTCTGATTGGCTTGTGGGGCTCCGGTTTCCCAAAAGTTGAATCTGGCTCAACTTCTCTCCCGGACGCCGGCGACGTTTTTTGCAGCAACCCCTGCGTTGCGGACTGCCAGTGAGGAAACGCACGACCCCCACTGAAATGAATTGAAAAAACGTCTCCGGCGTCCAGTTTCCCTGTTCCTGTCTGAATGTGGCCTTAGGCAACCAAAATTTATTCCAGAAGATTTTGCTGATGTCTCCTTCCAGATAGTTAACAAATAAGACAATGCACGGGCAATTAAGGGAGTGGTCTTGGCTGGTCAGTGTTCTTTGTCCCAGACCAAGATGAGGCTGAGTAAAAATGCAGTCGATTACTACAACACTGGTGAGGCAATAATGTGTGCTGATTATGTTCACGGGTAATGTTTTCTAACTGAGTTCTTGTCCTGCACTGAAGTCATAGTGAGGAGGTTGTGGTGGGTGGTTGAATATCGTGCCCTGAGTCCTGCATGTGGTTAGTTTAAGTTTAGTGAAAGATGGTGGTTTGGTTTTGTCTTGTGTCACATTGACTTTTTTACAGAGAGCCAAAATCAAGAAACATAACCATAAAATCATGAATCATTCATTAGTTAGTTCTCCTCCTCCGCCCTCCTCTCTCACTTTCTTTACCCTCCATCGCTCATACTTCTCACCTCTTCCTCTTTTTACCTACTATTACACCTACCTTTACCTCTTTTGCTTCCTCTTCCTCCCATTTTCTCCTTCTCTCTCTCCCTTGCCTTCCTTTTCCCCCAACTGCTTTTCTCTTTCTTCATCCACATTTTTTTCCTGTTTCCTCTCCTCTCCAGTGCACTCTTCTACTTCTTTCTCTTCTTCCTTCTCATTTTCTTTCTTTTCTTCATTATTTTACCATCTCTACACTCTTCTTTCTCTCTTCCTCTCTGTTCACTTCTTTGCTTCTTTTTCCTCCATGTTTCCCCCCCATCCTCCCTCCTCTCCGCCCCTGCCTCCCGCCCTTTCCTCTCCTCCCTCCTATTAAGGTCAGGATGGTGCTAAGTGTCTATCAGCGCTGATGAGGCTCAGGAGACTCCTTTGTTCTCAATGAGGGTGAAAATTCGAAACAGCCACAAGAGCGAATAGCATAACCCCCACCCCACCCCACCCCACCCCCACCTCCACCCCTGTCCCTCCGTCCCTCATCCCATCGTCCGATCAATCGCCCCTTCTCCCTAACAACTCTATTGATCAGATGCACTAACAACATCTTTCATTTATTAATTATGAGAGAAAGTCTTCCTGGGATTTCTCCTCTCTCAGTTTGTTCTCCTGACCTCCCCCTCCCTCCCCTCCTCGTCCTCCTCCTCTGCCCTGCTCCCTCCATCCATCTGCCCATCCCTCCATTTTAGAGCTCTGATATCTCTTATTTTTAATCCCTATGCGAGCATATATTTTAGACAGGCATTTCACGTGTCACAAAATAGTTTTAAATACTAAATATTTGAAGGTTTGAGTTGAAGTAAACTTATTTTTTTAATTATTTTTTCTATTATTCTGCTATTTTCTCCTCTTTCTTTTTACTCATTTCCTCTCTTCCCCCTCTTTCCCCTGCTCGTCTCATCTCTTTTATGTTTTCACAGTTTGTCTGTTTGTCTGAGTTTGACACCATTGAGAAGAAAGCTGTGTCCAGATGTCAAGCTTCTGATCTATGACATGTTCAAAATGAACTTTTTTCCTCAGTGTACTGAAATTGTCTGAGCAACATTGGTCTCCATGATTCATTTTGAGTCTGTAAGTGTGGGAGTAACATAGCATGGAGCTTCACATTTTTTAAATATGAATGCAACAATTTCATTTATAATGATTCTCATTTTCTCAGCTTTTATCAACAGAATTGTCCCAGACACCATGCCCCAGGGCCGAGGTGCTATTTCTATGGTCCTGGGAACACAGGGCATCCGTTTGAAGGTGTCCAGGTGTTTTTTTGGTCCTGCTAGCACACCCTGTACAACTCACTTTGACAAGCCAACGAGGGACCATCCCTAGGGATTTTGTTTTGATATCTCCTTAGTGTTAAGGATAACATTTTAATGTCACTCCATGGTTTGTTATGCAGAACCATCTGTGAAGTCACCATTAGAAACTGTTTGGAAAAGTGCAGGCACTTTCAGGTGCAAAAATACTTGGCAGGGGATTGGATGAACCGTCTATTTATCACTGTGTATCATGGATGAACTTCAGCCATTCAGATGAACAAACCTATAATGTAGTCACTAAAGAATTACTCTACAGTTCTCATATTTAACTGATGCCAGCAGCATTTATGCTAACCTCTTTAGCAGTGTGAGGGACCGAGTCAGTCGGCAATGAGGACAACAGGTAGTATTTTCAAAAAGAAAAGAATTGGGCCCATAAAAGAGGTCAAATTAACAAAACTGTGCAAACGTCAACTAAACAAGCTAACAGAAGACAAAACAAACAGACCTGTTGACTGAACACAAAAGGGGAACTTATATACTGGGTGATCAGCCCACACCAAACACAAGAGGGGTTAACATAAACACTAAACACAAAAGACAACAGCTAATTTGCCAACAAAACAAATCAGGAAAATTAACTCATTAAAATAAACATAATCTATATTCAACCAAACCAAGTGAAATTACCAGCAGCAGCACCGGTAACTCAAAAAGAACAGAGATTAGAGAACTATACTAAATGAAGACTGTACAAAAGCTAACTAAATGTGCGCGCTTCAAATAGAAAACCAATGTACTGTCAAACAATAAAGTGTGTTATATGAAACAGAAAATCCCTGTGTGATTTATTTCAATACCAAATGTTAAGCCAATGTAGACTAATAACTTAATTAAATGTATAATGTGTATAAACAAAATACAACAAAACTTAACTATAGAAACAAATGTGTGAGTGCAGAAGGTTACCGATATTTATGGTTGTGTGGCCATCACAAGCAGCCACCGTTGTTTCAGGGCAAACAAACACTTCACACACATTGTCACGCACACCTAGTGATAAACCACACACCTAGTGTTAAACCACACACCTAGTGTTAAACCACGCCCGTAGCTTTCAGTAGTTCCTTACAGGTCATTGATGACCAGCTGTGACTGATAACATACTTTGCTTGGACACAAACACATATCCCGAAGCCTGGCAAGATAGATTCTTGTGTGTTCTCATGAGTCCAGTTGTAGTGTTGTGTCATGCCTCCTTATGCTGTTCAATTTGTCTGGAAAGTTTTTGTCATAAAAGACAAGAGGGAGCCAGAAACAGCAAGGGTCAGTTCCTCACATCAAGAGGGACTTTAACTACTAGCAGTCTGGACACTTTTATGGACAGTTGGTACACTAACCTGGTATTCTGATGAAGGCAACATGTTTCACTTGGGATGTACTTTCTGTTCGAGTTTGTGACCTTATTGTTCAATAATGTAAATGCACTGTTTGTGGTTGAGCAATGGCAATAAAGGGGAGGTTTTGAAAACTGAAACTAAAATTTAAGAGGTCACAAGTTCAAATTGTAATATTTATGCCAAATATTGACCATAAACCTGTGAATTTACACTTTTTTATGTCGACAAAACCTGCCCCGTCATGGTTGTTGATGCTGTATTTAGTTGTAATGTTGGGTGAGTATGTGTGGATATAGAACCTTGATTCCAAAAAAGTTGAGTAAATGTAGCCCAGAAGTCAGAACATACATGAGATTTCAAAACATTTTGAAATGTGGGCTTGTCAGACCACAGCACACTTTCTGTCAGTCCATCTCAGATGAGCTCAGGTCCAGAAAAGTCAGCAGTGTTTCAGATGTTGTTGATATCTGCCTTTCTCTTTGCATGGTACAGTCTTAACTTTTTTTTGTAGATACAGCGATGAACTGTGTTTACTGATAATGAAGTGTTCCTGAGCTGATGACGTATATCCTTTATGGCAGTTTTTAATACAATGCAGTCTGAAGGGTGGAAGCTCACAAACATTCAATGTTGGTTTTGTGCCTTGCTCCTTATATACAGAGATTTTATTGATTGTTGATGGTGAAATCCATAATTGTGATTCATTGCAACTGCGCATTGAGAAGTGATGTTCCTGTTGTGTAACTGTTGGGGCATTTTCATTTTTTTTCACAAGGTGGTGACCCTCACAGTGGTCACGAGTGATGCCACTTTCATACCCAGTCATAATAATGAACCTGTTTACCCTTGGAATGTTCCAAACAGTTTTTTTTAAAGATATTTTTGGGCATTTTCTGCTTTATTGGATAGTGACAGTTGGAGAGTATTACGAGAATTTTTCAAGAAGAGCTCTTGCATAAGGAAGACTGGATTCAAAGTATCAAAGTTTAAGTTGAATTTATTATTCTTGTACAAGAAGGAGCGTTTAACAGTGCAACACACAAAAGGGGTTACAGAGAAAAAGGCTCCCTGAGGAGCTCTGTCAGTTGGTTCTTATACATTTTTCATAAAATGGGCTGTCTTGGATATCTCCCCACTAACAATTTCCTTTTTTGGTCTTCCGCTTAGTAGTGAACATTATGTTTCTTTTCCAAAATGATGCCTCCCCGAACCTGTCTCTCTTGTCCTTGGTCCGTTTTTTAATCATCTCTCCCTTCCTGCCTCAGCAAGCACATGCCTGATAAGGGGAGTGGGAGAGAGACATGCAAAGAACAGAAAGCACACACACTCTTCTACAAGAATTAAAACATCTGAACCCCAGTATAATCCTAATTTTTATAACAGAGAGATAGATGGGACATTTAGGAGAGAGAATGATGGGATGGCATGCAGCAAAAGACCAACTGTTGCTGCAGTAAAGACTTTAGTCTTGATACATGGGGTGCAAACTCTACTAGGTGAGCCACAGGGGCACCACCAAGCAGTTGTTTTTAAGCATTCCACAACGTTCCCAGTCTTTTATTGTCCAGGTTTTTTGGATTGCGTTGTAGGCATCAAATTCAGAATGAGTGCATATTTACAAAAATCAATAAAGTCTGAACATATATTGTCTTGTACTGTATTCAATTTCCGTTTTACACATTCACACAGTTCTACATTTTTTGGGGGGGGGATCAGGGAATACTGTTAAATTAAGACGAGGATTCCTAGACAGAGAACACATTAACGTCCTTCAGTGGCTGGCTCAACACTCCTTGATGTTTCCTTAATCTTGACCTCTACTTGTTGCCTCCACTGTTTGATCTCCTTCTTGTATTCACCTCTGCGCGTTGGGTCCTCCATGTTGTCTCCACCTTGCTTCCTCCTTGTTGACCCCTCAGTGTTTTCTCCTTCCTGGTGTCTCCTCCATGTTGTGTCCTCTTACAGTTGCGTTTCCAGACTCGGCGAGTCTTCATTGATTGGAGGAGCAAGCGCTGACAGACTGACAAATAGCCTTTTTATTAACGGCCTGTCTGTGCCTGGTAGCCAGAGATCGCAGAGAACAATTCAATTCAGTTCAATTCAGTCAATAGACTTTATGTCTCCCTGCAGGGCCATTTTCATTACAGGCATAAAAACACTGATTAAAGACAGAAAATAGACATCACTCTCATGAACTCTGCCTGTACCACAGAGCAGTCTCTTCATGTGGTTTACCTGCTCGCTCTCGGTCCCCGTGTGTTCATATTTTTTATGGTCAGTTTATCCTGCAGGATGAGATGTATCAATAATGACGGTCAGCAGTCTGATTTTTAGCATGAGGAGTCTATCAGCAGTGGAAACGTGTTCAGTTTGATTACTGCTAACATCATCTGATCTTCAATGTGTTCTCCAAACATCTTAAATGATATGTGTCTAATATTAGCTACACAAACAATAGCTATAGTCCTGTCAGGACTGTGCTTCATTGGTGATCACATGACTAGTTAAAATAGCTTCAAATGAATATTGTAATGTAATGTATGAAAAGTGAGCGATTTTTTCTGATATTTTCTTTGTTTTTGACTGACTTTGGCTGACCTAATGTTGTAACATTATGCCCTTGTGCAGTCTGTAGGCTTTACATATTCACATGATGTGGGCACCCCTCACACTTTTGGTAGTGTGGAGCACAAGCCAAACACACACACCTTTCACAGATTTATTGCCATAACGTGGTGTAAAAGGCAAAGAATAGTCCCTGCAATCAAAACTACTGGTATCATAAACATAAACTTGATATTATATCACAACCCTGATTCCAAAATATTTGCCACACTGTGTAAAATGTAAATAAAAACATGATGCAAAGATTTGTAAATCCTTCCACCTATATTTAATGAATACAGCACATAGAAAAGATATTTAATGTTCAAACTCGCAACACGTTCCAGTAATACTAAAATACCACGAAAGTTGTGGAACGTTCTAAAAACACTTATTTTGAATGTTGTGGCTGGGAAATGAAGCCAATGCGGAAGTGCTAAAAACTTGGTTGAACCATCAAACAGTTTTGGTCTCTATAGCTAATTTCCCTGTTCATGACAACTGTACTGAGGGTGAATTTTTATACAACTCACCTGTTCAAATTACATTAAAGCTTAAAGGTGCACATAATTAACAGCATGGCCACATTGACTGACAGGTAGGTGTGGCTACAGATGGCTTATTAGAGCACCCAGGTTACATTCAACTCGCCTTAGGTCAGCTGATGATCCACGTCTTTGCTGATATTTAGATTAGCCAGGATGCGGAAGAAGCAGTACATCCAACATGGCGGCAGCCATATTTTCGGCTTCAAGACGGAGCTTTGGAAACCTAGGGGTGATGTCACTCAGGCTCTGTCCATTCTTTATACTGCCATTGAATTGAACTATGCAGTCTACTTACTCATGGTGGAACATATACACCAAGGAAAAATGACTAAATCTGAACAAGTTAATCAAGTATGACGGGCCAAATACTCCACTGCTGGAACGCTCCTGGTGAGATATAAAGCCAGCGACGTCACAGAGCCGTGCCCGGTGGAATTTAGGGGTCAGCGGTTCACAAGCAAGGATGGTGCAACGATCAGCACTTTGTGAAAAACTGCAAATAGTCCAAAAGTTTAAGAACAGCATTTCTCAACGGACATTTGCAATGAATTTATGGATGGATCCATAATATCACTGAAAGATTCAGAGAGATCTCTGCATGTAAGGGGCAAGGCCGAAAGATCAACATGAAATGCTCGTGACCTTCAACCGCTCAGGCAGCACTACATTAAAAACCCACATTTTATAAAGGATATCACTACATGGACTCAGGAGCACTTCAGAAAACCATTGTTAATAAACACAGTTCATCTCTGCATCTACAAATGTAAGTTAAGAGTCTACCATGCACAAAGAAAAACGCTGCAAACATCTCCAGACCCGAGTACCCAATTTCAAATAGTTTTGGGAAACCATGATGTTTTCGTGTCCTCCAGGCAAAATTTACATTTTACACAGCATCTTTTTGGAATCTCTAGATTTAGATTACAGTGACATATGCAGTGACTTTTCAACCTTAAGAGAGTGGGTTAAATTTAAGTTATAAAACAACTGTACTTCTGCTTTCTTTGTCTTTTCCTATGTACACTGTTTTTTTGTATTTCTCAAACACATGAGTATATGTGTGTGTGTGATTCTTGTAGCAGAGTGGTGAAGTATTGTGTGTTTCAGATCGTTTTTCCTCCTTGAGGACACACATTTGCTCTTCCTCCCTCTCTCCCTCTCTCTCTCTGGTGTCCTCTGCCTCACCCGGCCCTCAGGGGTGCTGTCACACGATTGGTCAGTGACATGACAACCAATTAAGGACTAATTAATCAAGCTCCAGTTGATAGGTAATATCCTGAGCCACTCGGGGTGAAGCTCTGTGTGTGTGTGTGTCAATGAGTGTGTATGTGTGTGTGAGAGAGAATGAGTTAAATTGAGGGGGAGAGCAAAAGAGAGAGAGTGAAGGTGAGAAAGAGAAAAATGGCTTGTTTAAACCACACAGGAATGTGAATGTGTGTTTCCATCGCTTTGTGTGAAACGCACATTTTCAATCTAACAGCAGAATAAAAGTCTCTGTCTTCAATACATTTCTTTAATTCCAGTAAATTAGTTTGTCTTCTCAGTTCACACGCTCTGTATTGTTTCTTCTGTTGGAGTGGAGGCTGAGATTTTAGTAAGCACACCTACTCATTCAAGGATCACACTGTAGCATGTGTCTGAATAAGGATGTTATCTTTTTGAAAAATGAATTTAATATTTGCATATATTAAAGGACCGTGAGTTGCCAAGTGTTTAGTTTGTCAGTTCTGGGCTGCTGTGGAAACATGGTGGACTCCATGGAAGAGGACCCACTGTATCTGTAGTCACTCTAAGGTAACAAAAACATAAAGATTCTTATTTTCAGGTGATTACACACTAATGAAAACATAGTTATGCATTGCCACTATATTCTGTAGAGGGCCCCCCGAATCTTCCACACTGTTCTTAGTGACAAACACTGATGTTTAGCACTGTGTGATTGATTTAAAATATCCTATATATCCTATATCCTATATATTTTCTGTAAACTCATTGAATGAATTTTGTGGTGTTTATGATTCAATTCCTCATTTTTACACACTATTTACAGACCTCTGAATCACCGTCCAAATGTCAGGCTTGTTTGGTGATTCAAAAGGGTCTGGTGTTGTGCTCTTGGACGGCCATTTCAATCAGCTGAAGAAACAATCGGAGAATGGGGATGCCATGCTCTTACATTGCTAGCAAACCACCTTGCAGCATCCATGTAAAATGCAGCTCTAAAAATGGTTTAGAAGATAAATCAGGCTGTACAGGTTGCTGTAAGTTAACCTGCAGAAAGAACAAGTCTTAAATCAACACGTTTCATCAATAAGCTGAAGAACTTAATACTAATGGCTCCTAGCATACGCTATCACGCCTTCTGTGTGGACTCAACATGACTTTGGTGCAACAGATTCATGACAGCAGTTGATTATTAGGCTAAAACATGTGTTGTGTATCATTTCTGCTGTGATGCTGTGTGTACTTAAACCTATTGACATGGATGCAGTATAAATACGTTGACTGTATACAGTGCTCCTGCAGTACAAACACATGGAGCAGTAATTTGCCCTGCAGTGAAGCTCTGTCGGCCCTCTAAAAATAAATGTGATCACTGTGGGGGGGCCCGGGGCCCTCGGGTTGACCGAATGGAAGTATTGATGAGAGCAAAGGAAAGAGAAACACACACACACACACACACACACACAAACAGAGGCAGAGTGTTAGAGCCGCTGGCTAGAGGCCACAGTAAACCTATTGATCCATTGTTGTTTTCAGCCCATCTCTACACGCGCCAACACACACACACACACACACACACATACTCGAGGTAGGAGATCTTGCTGTTATTGTGGGTTCTTTTTGTTTTGTTTTCTGCTTTTCTCTCCATCCATGCCTCCATTTAAACCTTTCTAATACCTGCCTTCACACGGACAGAACACACTGAGACTCACACGCATGAAGAGCTGTTCTCTTAAATTCAACTCTGCATTAATATTCTCGGAGGTATTCTGATACAGGAAAACATCGGATGAGTTGCCTGAACACCTGAGTGCATTATAGCTCTTACATCAAGTAACCCATTGGGTTAGTTCCACCTGTGGGAGTTAACTTGTGCCAAATGGAAGATATAATAATAGCATTTTAACGATGGTTCTGTGTCCCAGTAAGCCATGACAGTATGACAGTTTATTATTTATGTGCTTGTGCTTATCCTAATTTTCCTATTTCAGTTTTACTTTAATTGACGCTGCCTTCAAATGCATCACAAGAGGACATAGATTACGTTTCATCCTTAGCTCACGAGATGCAGTCAAACTGTCTCTCTCTGTTGTAAGTAGACCTTGACTTTAAATTATTTTGTCAAGCTGGTGAGATTAAACAGAACCTTCACGCTTAAATGTTGCTGTCTTCAGTCGGAAAGCAGTTGTGTTAACTAATTTGTCAAACCAATATTTATTTACTCTTGACTGTCAGGCAAACTGTGTTCATCTGATGGCATGTGGAGCAAATTTTTAAGACACACACACACACACTTGACCTTTATTTGATTCGATTTTCCCTCAGTGGAATTAGGAAATCCAGAGATATGACTTATAATCAAGTGTAACCCCGGAAAGATCATCGCGCTCAGCAGTGTGCTGAAAATTGGTTAGTTAGGACGGCTTCACAACAATTTATGTGTTAAAAGAGAAAACACAACGACACTAACTCTGCGGCTCACATACAAACCACCACACTGGATGTGTGTGTGTGTGTGTGTGTGTGTGTGAATGAGCGTGTGTGTTGCACTCTCCCTCCCGTTGTGAAACCAGCCCTCATGCTCTATTTGCAGTGATTCCATCGCCCCGTTCCCATGCCCTCGCTCTCTGATAGGGAATTAGCTGGTTCACACAAACACACACAAACACACACAGACACACACAGAAAATACCTTGAACAGGAGCTCGAGCGGACAAGAGGACCAGGGCTTCATAAAAGGCGACACAGCTTCCACATGACTGATAGCCCAAACTAGAGGTCGGCCGAGAGTGGATTTATATAAAATAACGACGATAGTTTGGAGCTGGAAAAATCCAATAGATGATTCATTGGCTGATCACACCAAAACACAGCCAATCTTTTGACTTAGTGAATAACTGTTGAACTGAACGTCAAGGTAAGAGATACCTAAACAAATAAATAAATAAATCAGGAATTTAACATCAGAACATGATATGACCATTTGCAAAATGATGATGTAGTCTGACAAGGATATTTCAGTTATCACTAAACCTTGTTTTTCAGTGAATGGTTCTTATTAACCAGAAACAACCAGGTATTTCAAAAGACACCAGCAGACAACAAGAAGCACAAAACACAAGACTTTGACGTCCTCCACAGTGTATGTATACAATGTGTACAATATGAATTATGGGCCAAAGCTAATTAACCGTTCTTTCTTAGGATAGACTGGGCATCTACCACTGGCAATTATTCAGCCAAACTAATGAATTGGACCTTCTTGCTTAAACACCCTTAAACTGCTGTAAAGCTGCACCACGAGCTAATGACCTTTAACACCTAAAATGACGAGGCTGATGGTGTGTTCACATGTAACATGAGTGTAGGATATTTACCAAAATGACAGCTGAGATGTAACAAACACAAAGTCAAAAGACTCTCCAGCCATGTGGTAACCAGCTCCCATGTTCCCGACTTGTATGGCTCCATTAAAGGACAATTCCAGTTTATTACAACTTGGGTCATCATTTCTATCACTTACAATAACTTTGTACTCACCAAGTTAATGTCAAGGTCCAAGCAAGATGTTCTAGGGATAAGCAGGAGTACCAGAGTACTTGATTTGGAAGTATTTTCTTAAGGTAGAGTAGTCACATTTTCCTGTATAGCATAAAGATAAAAAAACTCAGCGATTCAGATGATCGGTGGTTTGATCCCCAGCACCTCCAGTCTGCATGTCGAAGTGTCTTTGGGCAAGATACTGAACCCCAAGTTGCTCCTGAAGGCTGCGCCATTGGTGTGTGAATGTGTATGAATGGTTAGCTCCTAAAACTGATGGTTTTAGAAGCATGGTAGCTAATGCCATCAGTGTGTGAATGGGTGAATCAGATATGTAGTGTAAAAGCGCTTTGAGTGGTCGGAAGACTAGAAAGGCGCTATATTAGTACTGTCCATTTACCATTTACAAAACAGCAGAGAAGATGCCAGCTAATCAGGCGATGGTGACAAGAGATATGCCCCTGTTAAGCTTTGCAGAGAGAGAAGGCTTCCATGTGATGATGCCATTTCTTGAGCCAGAGTTCAAGCTACCATCTTGGTGAATCTCCACATGTGCAGTGCAGAAAGGATGGCTAACTCTAACCCCACCCACAGGAAGACACAGTATCAAGATTGCCAACATCCATGAAAAGAGTTTGTGGTGGATGGGTCAAACATAGGACGTTCATCCTGGAGACTGGGTTTCACGACCTGTACAGACGTGCAGATTTTTTTTACTCTTTAGATTTAGTTTTTATTTTCAGTTTTCAGTTGCAGTTTGATTAGGAATCAGAACTGCTTAGTTAGGTTTTGGAAAAGGTTTGGGGTAAAATAATAAGTTGAGTGATAACTTTTTGGCTTCACACGGGACATGAACAGCAGCTTCCTGGCAGAAATCTCTGAAACAAAACTTCTTCCTCGTGCAACACCGACAACTCTCACAAGAGTTTTGCAAATCTATGGTCACCATCTAGATGCAATCAATCAACGATTAAAGCTGGAAACATGTACATGAAGCTCATACTGTTAAATCTGACTGCTTATTACACGTATCAGTCATTGGTATTCACAAACAGACTAGCATTAATGTCTGTCACTTAGATTAGCTCATAATAATCGCCAGTGTCGTCCCTGCAACATTACCTTTACACACCTTCCAGTCTGCAGTGACCTCTAGCAGGTAAAGTAGCAGAGTTACATCTAAATAACATCACGTCACAGGTACAACTATACAAAAGGCTATACGCAGAAAGATTCAGGAAGACAAATGCAGAGACAGAGACAGACATAAAGACAGCAGACAGGCAGACAGACGGGAAACAGGTCCGGTGACAGTGAGTCTGTGAGCGAACAGCAGTGTCACTCAGAGATTCATTGATCTAAATCACATATGATTGATTCTATTTCTGTCTTTCTCTCTCCATCACATCTGTTTCTTTCTTTCTTATCTGTGTCTCACTCTGTGCTCTGTTAACTCTCTCTCTTTCTCCTTTTCTCGCTCTCTCTCTTTCACGCACACACACACACTTTACACACTCTTACTTTAACATGGCCTCTGGTCTGTTCTCTACTCACAGGCCAATCAATAGACAACATGTTGAGCTCTATACAGGCAGAACTACTATGGATCCAAGGTCTAATTGCATGACTGTACAGCAAATATAGTGTGTGTAGGTGTGCGTGCGTGTCTGTGTGTGTGTGTGTGTCTGTATATTTTGACTTTCATTCGGTTCTTATCTTAATCTTTTGACAAAATGTTTGTTTTCATCATTTGATTTTCGTTGTGTACAGTTACCATGGTTACAGATGGAAAAGGCACTATTTACTTGTTGATACGCACAAACTCATGCACACACAGTATTCCTGTTGCCGTAAAGTAATACAGACGCCATCATTCTTGCTCGCTTAGCATTAGCATTAGCATCGTCATTGCTATCAAATCAAATCAAATCAAATCAAAGAAGCTGATTCACTCATTGTTTATTGTTCATAATATTGAATACTGTGTTGGAGGTTGGTTGATGGTTGACCATCAACATTAATCCTGGATCTTACTCATTACTTCCAACAGCAACACTAAAGACATCCAACTGTATCAGGTATATTTATAAATGTCAGCATGCTGCCTGTGTTTTCCTAGCTGTTGGCTATAGCTATAGGTCAAGGCATTAAATCCACTTCTCAACAAAGTCTTATGTGCAGCAGAGAAAACTATTGAACTAATCATGTGTATAGACAGTCTAAATATGGATGTCGTATCCCTGACGTCGCCCACAGGTTTCTAAAGAGCCATTGTGAAGCTCAGTGTGGCGGCTCTGGCTGTCACCATGTGGGCAGTCCTGCCTCTGCTGTGCCTGGGTGTAAGTGGCCAAAGACATGAACAGGTTCTATAAAAATTCATCCTCAGTGTAGTGTGTAATTCTCCAAATGGATGCAGGCCATTGAAAAGGACAATAAAACAATAATGAGTCGTTGGTCTGTCTTTTCATATCATTGTGTCATCACAGTTCCCTTTTCAAGGGTTACTTCTTACTGAGTTCACATCTTTGTCATGGAAAAAAGCCACATATTTTTCATCATAGTTTTTGTGGATTAAATGAACACTGGTGTCTATGTGAATATTATTTTATGAATAGAAAAGATGTTGAAGAGAGTTTCTAAGTTAACCTTCTAAGTTTAGTTTTGTGCTACATGAAGTCACGGAGCAGCAGCTGTGATCAGTATTTAGATTTCGGATGTGAAAGGTGTCGTTCATAGAGACTCTGTCACCTGACGTTGCAGTTGTCCTCATCTCTGCAGACCATTATAGCGTCAGCTTGTGTGTCATCGTTTGTAGCACAAAAAGGCGTAAAAACCTGCTGTGGACTATCTGTTCAGCACCAAACAACAGACAGACAATGTTAGTATCTAGCTATCGTAGTGTAGCATCTAAAGCAGCAACTGAAGAAATATTTCCCTCAGGACTTAAAAAAAAATCACAAAGAGGCTCCAGAGTCTGTAGAGGATGTGACACTCTGTCATCAGACCCTCAGGATCAGGAAAAATTCCCCTTCTGTTTGATAGAAACCTCAACTGAGGAAGCATCCTTATTCCCAGAGGAACAGACACGAAATATATGTTGTGTGCCCAAAACAGACCAATATAATAAAGACATAGTTAGAATGCAAACATATTAGCATTAATATTCTTATTAAACTTTCCTCTGTGTGTCCTGTAGGACACAGTGTCATTGAACCAAAGAGGACCAAATCAGAATATAATAGGAAAGGTCTCTTACCTTCATATGTGATTCTTCTGCTGTTATGTGATGTCAGTTTTGCAGTACTTCTAATAAATGTTCATGTTAAAGTCAGTGTTAAATATTACAGGTGATGGCAGAGGTGAACCATCACAGATGAACTCCCGTAATGATTTTTGGTCTGCCCAAAGTGTTGCAGCAGAAATGGACTGTTTGTCCAAAGCAAGGTGACCTTCACCGTCAGACCCATCCCGATGATGTCACGGTGATGTCATCTGTCAGGAAGGCAATTGTGCGGTGACGTTTTTAATAACTGAAGCTTATTTCAGAACGTCGTCTGTTCTGGCCTGACCCACAATCTGTTACAGAGACAGAGACAGGCAGGCAGACCCCGGAGGTGGAGAGAAATACTGACAGAGCTGGAGATGAAGAGAAGCAGGGACAGACAGGAGGAAACTACAAGGCCGACAGAGAGGGAGAGAGAGAGGGAGGGAGGGAGAGAGAGGACAACTGACGGAAAGAGACAGACAAACAAGGCAGACAGGTACAGAGACAGACAGGTAAAGTGACAGAAGGGTACCTCTTTCTAATAAGACATCCTTTATGAAGGTTTTATAAGTGGTTAAATCATAATTTACTAAAGCCTTAGAGATCAGTTATAAGACATTATTAACAACAAATTTTGTGTTGCCAACGTTCTGAAAATCCCTTTCACTGATCGTACAGTGACCCCACGCCTTCAGGAAATCAATGAATGACTTATTAACATTTATTTTACGTCATATTTGGCTTATTAGAAGTGAGAAACCCATTCACTAATAGATTACAAACATAACTGCATTATTACCAAATAGATGGCAAAACCCAACCTGGCAACCCAAAGTTAGTTTTTCATTTACCTGATGTGTGATGCTTTTCACAGTCAGTCAGAGTTTCTCCTTCACACCGGGAAGGAATCAGCAATCAGCAACAACACCGATAAATGCCCTCTACTCCGTTAATGATGCATTGTTATTTTTTCCTGATTTCGTCAACACAAACAGCAAAATGAGTTTTGTAGTCAGAGAGAAGAACAGCCAAGGGATGGAGATGACTGCTTAAACCTCCATCCAGTCTCCTCCTGCTCTCCGCGAGCACCGTCACTGTGTTTTTAATGCGGCCAGATTCATCTCACAGTCGCCCTCTTTAACATATTTTTTCTGTTTCTGTCAGAACAAACATGAAATTTGATCCCGGTTCATAAACACCGTGTTGACCAGCAGTCATTACCGAGCTGCTGAGCTGCAGATAAAATCAGAACCCTGTCAGACAAATGAAACAAAAATACGGAGTTTGCTAACATGTAAAATGAGAGATGACAGAGAAGATTAGAAGCAAGAAGAAGGTGTCTTTACCAAAGCTAAATGACGTGCAAATGTGAATTTATGCTTAAAAAACATGTCGCAAAACCAACTGCAAATCTTGTGTTGATTAAAAAATAACGTGTCAGACAGAAACATTCATTCAGTCAACATTTGGACAGCTTTGTAGAAAGACAAACTGTAGAGACTAGACAGGCACAGAAAGACGCCGCACAGATAAACACAGACAGGCACAGAGAGAGAGACAGGTACAGCTGTTGACCCCTGCAGTGTCTCCTCATGTATCCGTCCTCCTTCGTCTCCCTCCTCGCAGATCAGCAGCAGGACGAGACACAAACTTATGATTTGCCCTCTCCATCCAGGGCCCATAACTCACCCCAACGTCTGCCGCTTGCTGTCACAGCACGCAGAGCAACGCCGGTTTCACAGTGAAATACGGCCGCCCGGGCCATCCCTGCGGCCCTCTCCAAAACAACGTTAGGTTGGAAAAATGGCAGGAGGAGGCACGGGGTTAATAGAGCGGTCCTCCTCTTTTAATTGAAAAAGTTAAACGAGGCGACGGGGCGAGGATGTTATTACAGGGGATGAGACGAGAGCAGAGAGATGAATGGCGGCCTCTGAGGTTGGGTTAATGAGGACACAGGGGAGCATGTAGGACTCTGGACATGAGGGTCAAACGTGAGTATGTGTGTGTTGAAATTCAGGGTTCACAAGGAGAAAAGCTGAGTTTTCAGGCGCTTGGCAAATAGACCATCTCACCAGTTAATGTTCCAAAAAATCCTTGTACTGTTCTGTACAACAGGAAATGATGGAGGAGGACAGGTGAAAGTGACTTTGGAGTAACACCAATTCAGTTTCATAAAGGAAAATCTAAATTTCATTCTTTTTGGCTTGGAAATGGTAGTTTGAGAAAACAGTATTGGCACAAAGACTACAAACCTACAAGCGTTTTTTAGGAGGAGGAGAGTGGATGGAACTTGTTCAGTTGTCATGGAGACAATTCACTGACAAGACAATGCTGCAAATTCTATCGGCTGATGAAGCCTGTTGATGATGAACGTGTGCTTGAAACTCACTGTTAGAGTTCTCCATGTATTCAAGTGTCAAGGTCATTCTTGACTTTGGTTGGAGGATTGTGGTTTAAAGCTCTGTGGTAGTTCTTCATGCATAGGGCTGCACGATGTGACCAAAATCTAATGCACTGACATCATTTCATATCCAGAAAAACGATACATATCCTGATAGGCCTATATCGCATTTTCTGTAAATTCAACGAATGAACATGTTTTTATAGTTTCTATGAAATCATTTCTCATTTTAAAATATCAACCTATTTCTATATTTCATCTCACAAGGCATGTGCAATACTTACATATGCTATTATTTGTTGCACCATAATTTATTTTGTATTTAAGTTGATTAAGTTGATTGTAGCACAGTTGCCCAGGTGAATACATTCTATCAAATCTTAAGTAGTTTATATAAGATGACCACATGGAAAGATCTATATCGAACAGTCCTTGCAGATGTAAGTTGCGGTGGCAGCCATTATCGCCTTCTATCTTTTCTTCTATCATTTGCAAAGAAACGTAACCGCTTTCTGCTCCATGTTGGACTTTTCATACTCAAACCACATCCGTGGGACAGAAGTAGCCCTTCTTTTAAGTACAAGCTCCTCGTTTTGTCTTGGCTGAGTTCTTCTCCTGTTCAGAATTAGCCCGTTCTGTGTCACGTTCACTGTCCTCCATGTTTGTATTTGTATGCAAATATCTTGTTTCCTGTTCCTCCCTCCGCATAATGGAAATATTGCTGTAAAGAGTAACTTATGACACAACAAAATACACTAATCTGATCATATGAAAGAACATTTTTCTATCATACAGCACATCATATCACACAGTCAATACTTGTACACTGTCCTTGATTTTTTTTTATTGATGTGAAACTTCCAGCACTGTAAGTTTGTCATCGAAACACAGCTGGAAACATGGACATCAACAAGTGTCTAAAGTTTTCCTCCTCAGTCAGCTGTGCACAGCAGTGAGCACAGGAACTCCAGCAGCCTCTCAGGTTTAGTTGCTCAGCAGTTCAGGGGGTGTTTGATCCAAAAGTTGTTATGATCCATATTCAGACCAGCCAAAAGACCCAGTTTGAGAACCATATTTTCTCTTCAACACACACAGAGACACACAAATGTCCCATTAAAATGTGGGCCATTGATTTATGGTTAATTTGACAGGGATAGACACAGTATGGACAAACTTTGAATGTACCACAGTGTTTATAGTGGACGCTATCTTGCACCACCTTTCCCGAGAAAGGCTTTTATGAAAATACAAGATTAAAACAGTAAAGTAAAAAGAAGGTAGTGAGGAATTAAAGGAAAGAATAACTATTTTGAGGATAGATGTCTTAATTGATAAAACAATTTATTGTTTATTTATTTGTACAGTTGGCAGACAAATCATGGCTGAATTCCCCACAAATTAGTAAAAAACTCCTGAATTCTTGAACACCCACAGATGGCGAAAACAGATTTAATCACCTCATCGCCACAAAATGAGACAAATCAAGCGCTCCTTTTTCTGTTTAATATCTGAAACTGATCCAACTGTCCCCCTTTAGGCCCCGTCAGCTCTCACAGCACCCCTCCCCCCTTTTACATGCCATCATTTATTAATGGTAAGAGGTCTGCATAAAGCATTAGCTGTGTTTGTGATAAACCATTAGTGATGTATTTCATTTCTCAGTAGGAAACGGAGGAGCGTTGGGGGCCGTTAATATCCGTTAATGTTAAGAGGCGGCGGAAGGGGAAGAGGTTCCTCCCTCTGAGGTGATTAGACCCGTCCATTTAGTTAGAGGGCGCGCACGCTCACACACATACACACTCACACACCTACACATCTACAGCCTTGTGTACATGTGCACACGCTGAATATACACGTTTTTATAAACAAATACACCTCTATGAGCAAACACACACCCGTGATTGTGTGTGTATTTCTGTGTGTATGTTTTCACACACGTACACACCAACACACACACATGCACACTATGCTTTTTTCAGTTGGTAGAAAGTAACTACATACAGCATTAAGTACTTGAGTAAAAGTCCATTGATTGAAGTACTGTACTTGCATACAATTTTGAGATCATTTTACATATTTTATAATATATAGAATTATCTCCATCTCCAAATAACCACCACAGGACTGTGTTATATATTTTAATAAGCAAAACACAGAAACAGTGTAGTAATAATGTATATATATGTATAACAATAATGTAAATTGATTGTACAACCAGAAACACAGATGAGTTATGCTCCATTTAAATATTGTACTTTTTATTCCATCACATTTGTTTGGCAGTTATAGTTACTTTGCAACTTAAAACACATTAATGAATCAGCAGTAATTAATCCATTTATGAAATTATTAGAATAATATAACACAGTCGGCGTTCCAGAACTCTGAATCATCGCCCTTGTCTTTAATTTATTCTGGAATTCAAATAGTTTGTTCTGTGCCCATTGATGATAACCACCGGCAACAACCATTGATGAGTGACATGAACGTGAAAAACGTTAAAAACTGCTTCCAAACGCCACTGCACCTTCCATGTCAATGAAAATAATGTCAGTGGGTGGATTTGTCACTCAGAACGACAAACAAACGATGGGTTAACGAAGTGATGGAGCAGTGACTTGGTGCATTAACTCCACTGCATTTATCAGGCAATTAGTATTATCTAATTAATCATTTAATAACTTGGTTATTCCTAGATAAGGATTTTACGCACAACAGATATGACTAGTAGATAAAATATGATGATCCCATTAGTCATTCATTCAGACAGGCTTCTCCACAGGCTCTGTATGTCAGGGTGGGGGCTGCGCTTTAAAGTCAGGGAACAGATATCTTTTGTTCACTGTAAACATCACAGATTACATGAAATAGTGTCAAATGAATGCCCGTGGTCTTACTCTGCAGCAAATGTGCACTGATACGTGTCCATGCTATTTTTAGGCAGGTATACAGTAAATCCCTCTGGCCTGAGGTGCCTACACGCACCGCTACACCTTTCTGTTAACATTAACACAATGTCAGGCTAAATGTAGGAAGTGAAAGGAAACTGCAATTTACTGTGATTATCAGGCTAATTAGCTCAGGTCATTTTGACATGGTACAGTATAAAGAACAGGTATGAATGATTGATGGATGAATTCCATTTAGCTGCTTGAGTTTCATGCATTTTGGCTCTCAGTTTTGTCACACAATGTTGTATTTACACCTGCACCTGCGTTAACAGTTTGTCTTTGATCCACATAGGTTTCACAGATGGCATGTTCATACAGGGAAGAAATGGGAACTGAGGCTTGTTCTCTGGTTCGATGAAATAGTTTGAATCCAGCCTTCCCATTGGCTAATGTCCAGCAGTGTCATCAGGTCATACATAGAATCTATAGAAATCAAACTGTGACCAGGAAAGACCAAGAGCCTATCCGTCATATGTACTGTGTGTGCGTGTGTGTGTGTGTGTGTGTGTGTGTGCGTTGGTCTCTGGAGTTTTAGTAGACAGGATCAGATATAAATTAGTAATGATGAGCATGCAGCTGGTGTGACTCAGTTTGTCACTACAATGTTCGTCTTCACAGCTCACTCGCATTTTAAATCTCTTCAGAACAACAGAGGACAGTCTCTGTTCTGTCCGAGCTTCACCTGGTTTACGAGTGTTTCTTTGTATTATGATCCATCACAGTGAGACAGCTGTATATAAAGCAGACACTGTATAAAATAACCTCATCAGATATGATACAGCTTCATAATTCACATACAGTATTTACAGCCTTTATTTAACACGTCTACACTGATTGTTAATGAGGAGACATTGATCCAAACTGACTCCCATGATTCTATCTGATGCTGTCGGACTCCATATAACATTTTCTTTAGCGCCAATTTCCAGCTGACATTTTTGGTGTTGAGTGTAATGGATTGCTAAGAAATTTGGTGCAGACAGACAGACAGACAGACAGACACATGAGATCCTTTGATTTTTCCTGTAATCTCTAGAAACAGATATCTGCATATGAATGCAGAATCTGTAGGCGAGGGACCAAGATGCTGGCACCAAGTGTTCTGGTTTCTGTTTGTAGTCAGAGTACTATTGACCAGTCACATCTGAGCGGGCTTTAATTGCTACAGTCTGCATGGAGAGCAAAGGAAACACAACACATTGGCCAAAATGCAATCTTGGAGCTAATGTCTGATGGTGATTTAACTTTTCATATGCAAATATATGTTTATAGAGATTAGCAGAAATGTGTCTTTCTCGTCACTCTCATGTTCTCAAGTTGCATGCTAACATGCTAAACTAAGATGGTGAACGTTGGAAAGATTATACCTGCTACTTTCATACCTGTGAGCATGTTAGCATGCTGATGTAGTCTTATTAATGAACACTCGTGCAGAGTCACAAAATGTTCATACAGAACGTATCTGCAAAACATTCACTGATAACATTTTATTGGGATAAGGAGCAGCAATAGTAAGTTGTGAGTTTTAGTGTTGCATGATGGTCTAGCTGATCTTTTTCTGATGTCTAGAATACTCTGTAGTTTCAGCAGTTTGCCGCATCAGGCTGAAATCGAGGCCACGGCAAAAATAAAACAAGATATCAGCATCGGTCAGGCCCCGTAGCTCTGCAGTGTCACAGCCTCACTCTCAGTGTAATAAGTCAGCTGCTAATTACAGAACAAGTGAGCTTACAACCTGAGTGTGTTCCAGCTGCTTGTCAAACACCCCTCCAGCAGAAATCAATAGGTCATCATCTCTACATATTACTACATATCAGAAGGGAGGGCTCTGAGATTAAAGGCAATATGCAACTTCAACTTTCAGTCTCATGCTCCACAGCAGACGGCTAATTACAGCAGTTAGTATGAGCAAAAAAAAAGAGCTAAAGGCAAAGTGAAAATTCCCTAGGTGGCTAGACACATCTCAACAATACAGCAATAATGTGTTCAGCATGTTAGCTTAAAAGGTGATAATATGTCAGTGTTGTGTTCACAGCTTGTTTCTGTTGTCCCCAAAGATCAGTTATTGCAGGTTAAACAACATTTTAAAGAGAAAATGATTATATGCATTTCAGTGGTATGCCTGGTAGATGCATAGTGTTCAACTTTGGTGGTGATGCAAATTTGTGCTATTCTAATCGTAAACTAGCATTGGAGAGGAGTGTTCTGCAGAGTCCAGACAGCAGCTACATTCAGTCATTTAGCTGTGTAGCATTATCCAAAGCAACTACAGGAGCAATTTGTGTATCTTTAAGGACACTTTGACATGCAGACTGGAGGAGCGGGCATCGAACCACTGATCATCTGATTAGTGAGACACACAGCCATCTTAAATTCACTATCTATTGGCCAGGTACACACACAGAATTTGTGTCTGCTCCACTTTACTTTCAGTCGTACTGAGAGGAACAAAGCCACAGTTCCCATACCGAGTCAATTTGGGTGAAAACCAGAATCCTAACCGCTAGACCATATGGGAACCTATGGGAACAGTTAGTATCTATTGAATTAACTGATTGTCTGTGGATAACAACTGGTGATAAATAACTTGGTGACCAAGCTTGATTGCTGTTGGGTGGCTAGCACGCCTTGCTAACAGACTATTATAGCTGTTGACCATAAAATAACACAGTTTAACACACACACAAACTGCAGTACTTCAAATGTCCATTTGAGGGTGGCTACAAAACGAGGCATTCTCAGAACTCACCTGTTGAAATTACATTAAGGCGTAAGGCGTGGCCGCTTGGATCAGCAGGTGGGTGCTGTTACAGATGGCTTGTTTGAGCAACCAGGCTTCATTCAGCCTGCCTCAGGTCCACTGATGATCCACTTTGTCTTTGGATTAGCTGGTGGCAGCAGAGCAGGACAGCCAAGATGGCGGCACCCAGAGCCACCACACTGAGCTAACAGTGACTCTTGAAACCAGCGGGTGACATCACTGAGACATCCATGTTTATATACAGTCCATGATCATGGGTCCATCAAACTTGGTTTATTGACAAAATGATCAGCCCCAGTTTGAGGGTGGCTACAAAACGAGGCATTCTCAGAACTCACCTGTTGAAATTACATTAAGGCGTAAGGCGTGGGCGCTTGGATCAGCAGGTGGGTGCTGTTACAGATGGCTTGTTTGAGCAACCAGGCTTCATTCAGCCTGCCTCAGGTCCACTGATGATCCACCTCTTTGCCTCTTTTTGGATTAGCTGGGAGGCAGCAGAGGCAGGACAGCCAAGATGGCGGCAGCCAGAGCCACCACACTGAGCTTCACAGTGACTCTTAAGAAACCAGCGGGTGACATCACTGAGACATCCATGTTTATATACAGTCCATGATCATGGCTCCATCAAACTTGGTTTATTGACAAAATGATCAGCCCCCAGTTAAAACACATATACGTTAATCATGGCTGATTACATTTAGATGAACAAAGCTGAAAATCTGCAAAGCAGCCAGATGTTTACAGTGGTAATGACATCATATGATATGGTTGCCAGAGGGAGAGTTGCACCAGTGCAGAGCTAACCGTGGATCTCAGAATACATCAACCATTGATCATTGTTCTAAAAGAGAAGTGATAGCAACAATCAACAGTCAGCGAACAATCAGGATGTCAATGGTTAAACTGGTCAAACTGGCTAAACTCCAAAGCGGTGTGTGTGTGTGTGTGCGCGCCAACAGACAGACACACTCTTTACTGAAACCCACTTAAAACCTGAGTCACAGTCAATGATTAAACAATTCAGTCTGAGAGTCAGAGCAGTGGTGGGATGTGTGAGCTAATATTTGGATAGATATTGATTGTCATTTTTACAGGTCATTTCCTCTGAAGATGATTAATATGTCTGTTTCTCTTTCATCCTGCGGTCCACAGTCTGTTTTTAACCTGCAGGCTGGCTCAGTCTCAGAGGACACACAGGAACAGGGTGTCAGCCTTGTCTCTAAAAGAGTATCTTTTTATTATATTCTAATTTGTAATTCTTATAGTGATACACGTCACAAAATGTTCATATTCAATGTATCTGCAAAATGCTCACTGACAACTTCCCTGCAACTGTTTTTTCTGTAGCTTCCACTTGTGGCAACTGAATCGAAGTTTAATTTCTATTCAGGCAATCAGATAACTTTGTGGTCTTGGTTTGTGGTCTTGGTAAAATATTAATAATATTTATAATAAGAAGTCAACACTGACTTGAAGTGTTTTAATAATCTAAACTTAACCACATTGGACACGGACATGGACATGTCATTTTGTATGCACACTGCCCACCATGATCGCCTTTTTATGAATTCTGTGCAATACATTAATGTTGCCCTCCCTGAACTTGATCGCTGATATCTGTGGAATTTGCATGGGTCTGTCAGTCAACTGATTTGGTCACAAAATATCCTAACAAAACCTTTGATGGATTGCCATGACAGTTTGGTGCAGATAGTCAAAGTACCCAGAGGATGAACCGCACTAATGACTTCTGACCTTGTGCCACAAGCAGGCCAAAGTTCAGATTTCTCTATGGTAATGACTTTGAAAATAAAAATTGTTGTGTCCACCATGTTGAATAACTTTTCTACTGTAGTGCAGAATGGACAAGCTAAACACTGGCTCCCAGGCCTTTTGTGTTTTACAGTTGTGAGGCGAAGGGACTGCAATCAGCAGCTACGTTGTTGAAATCGGTCCAAACATATGTCGCCATAAAACGGTGAAACAAATATCCTTCTGCACTCAGACTGAATTTGTGTAAATACACTACAGAGAAGGTTTTTTTTGTAGCTACTATTTAAAATTATTCAGCTTTTCATGTATTCCGCTCAAACACACATTGATTGTATCTTCTAATATGAATAGATTTCTTGTGGGATTCTGGGAAATGCCTGATGGAAATGTGAAAATGTGAATTACTTCATCTCTTCTGTGTATTCTGTTCTGTTGTCTCTCTCCCACTCCTCTGTGTCACCGACTCTGTCCATCAATCACATTTACTTCCATTTTCGCCTTCATCATCTCATAATCAAACATCCCAGATTACATTTTCTGAAATGAAGTCCGTGTCACTCTGCCTCATGTGTTGCACTGTCCCTGTTTATTCCACCTGATGAGCTGGGAGGTTGGTACACTGTAAAAAAAAAAAAGAGTCACACAGAGTCGATGCTCAAATCTTAATGTGAGCTGCCACGGGTAGAGATGGTGGTTCACTAGAGACCCAGTAATCAATACTTCAATACTCAAATACTACTCATTTGATTTGGTATTGAAAGGAGAATTATTGGTGAGAGAAAGTATTTTTAGTTTTCTACACTATAAGTCATTTAGCTTTATTGAAATTGCACATGGTTATTGTTTCCATCCAGTAAAGTATTAGATATTAATTTATCTTAGATGTACAGAAACCAGTAAGACTGATGAATCACAGAGAATGAATTGCAGATGTCTGCTTTTGAGCGGATGCTCAAAACAATCTTTCTCTGAGCTTTGCTGTGTTTCAGTTGCCTAATCTTAACAATACAATCATCATTAGTGTAACGAGATTCTACGGGACATGCTTGTTATTGTCCACCAATTCATTTGAAAAACCGAAGCCAACAAGGTGTCAATCAACCTCTAAACACTGGCTTTCCAAAACAGTTTTTTCTAAAACAGAAGTAATAGTCAGATCTATTTTCAGCGGTGGATTAATACACATTTGGTGCTTTAATGTGTATTTCTAGCAGCTGCAAAGCAGCAGAGATCAAGCAAGCTTCCGTCAGACTTCTGTCCAAACCACAGTGGTTACGGAGCAGTCAGCATCCTACGGCATGAGCTATAGCTGCGTGAGATGTGACTGTTCACTCAAAAACAACAATGGCGGGTGCTAAAGAGGTTAGCATAGATGCTGCTAGCATCAGTTAAATCAGAACAGAGAGTATTCCCTCAGTAGAGTAGAGCAAAGACGACTTCTGTTGATGGAAGACATATTTTCTCTTCTCCTGACTGACTTTGGTAACAGTTTGACTACGTTTTTTTGGTTCATTGATCTGACAGATGGTTCATCCAATCACCTGCCAAGTATTTTTTTGAAAGCGCTCTTTTCCAGACAGTTTCCAAGACTGAAGTCAGACTGTAGCCACTATGAAAAAACAAACAGGACTTTTTACTTCAGGAACTCTTGACACCTTAAGAAACAGTTTCATATTTCAGTGTAGTGAAGACAGTTTGGCTGCTCTCTGTCTGGCCTTTTAGCACCTTTAGTGGCTGTGATACTGTGATGAAAGCTGCTTCCCAGGACAGATGTAACAGAGGATGGAAGCTCCTGTACTGCCTACACATCACTGACAGTCACTTCTGGTCTGACTAGATGGAGTGAAATGATTTGTGGGGCTTGTCATATTTTACAGTGTTCATCTCATGGGGTAAAATCATCCTAACAGATCAGATCAATGGTAGCTCATATAAGGACGGATCAATACTGTTTAGAGACAGACTGATCAGTAAAACTGGCGAGTTCTGATGTCTGGGAGCCTCAAGTTTAATGAAGGAGACAGACAGAAACAGACGGAGTGAGGAAGAGGAGGGGGATAAAGGAAGGGGGAGTTTTATCTACAACTCTGTAACAACTTCTCCTG
This sequence comes from Miichthys miiuy, assembly GCA_036365135.1. Classification (NCBI taxonomy): domain Eukaryota; kingdom Metazoa; phylum Chordata; class Actinopteri; family Sciaenidae; genus Miichthys; species Miichthys miiuy. Next base: position 3,207,425 of record CM071619.1, read on the forward strand.
GAACTTCTCTCTCTTTTTATTTCATTTATGTTATATTGTTTCTAAAGGGACTAAGTACAATATTAAACATATGATATATGCAAACTTTGATGTCATATAATGTTATGTAGCATAATATCCTTGTGTAATTTGGCAGGTTACACTTTAAAAATGTAATACATCCATTTTAAAAAAATGCAAATGTATGAAGAAAACCCAAACTGACTCATAACAAACAATATTATATATATTATATACAATATACATATTACAATTATAATTACAATTAAGTATTATGTACTTAATTAGGTACAAAAAGGCAAAACGTAATAATACAGCAAATTCTTTTACACCTTAAAAAAAAAAAGTGTTTTATGTTTTGTTTTGTGTTTTATGAGAAAAGAAGGTGAGAGTTCCATAAATTAGGACCCCATTAAAACTTCTGAACTTAAAACTACTGCTTCTTGTCACAACTCCTGGTCAGTGCAATTACTGCGTTTACCAATTTATTTCTCTAAAATAGAAAAGACAGAAAGAAAAAAGTTAAAATAAAATAAAAGAAATACATAAAACAGTCCACACGCCTCCATCTCCACCCCACCCACACCAAGCTGCCCTACCATACCCACTAGACCCAAACAATACAACTTTTGGTATTCAGTACAAAGAATCCATGGCACTAAGGATTCATACTCGGAGTTCAGTAAAAATAAGACAATACTGAGCGGGTCCTCAAACGTAAGTTATGTACCATATTTTGAGATTTTTACTCTTCCTGTAGAGAACCATCGACCTCTTTGCTTGTGTAATATGTACTGGCTCTGTCTGATGTCCAAATGCTTTCAGATTAAATGTAGAAGTTTAATATTAGTGCTATCAGAAGTTGTGACATTTTTCCATCTTTCTGATTAATTTGGACCTTTTTTATAGAAGTTAAAGCTGGTACAACACATTATTTCTCTTCATTTAAAGGATAAGAGTGTGTGTGAAGGAAGCTCAAAATTTAATATTAATTATATGCAGTATATTTCAGAATATGGCAAAAACATAACTATGTTTTCAATATGTATAATGTATAATCACCTGAAAAAAGGAATCGTTATGTTTTTGTTCCTTTACAATGAGCTTTATATATCTAAGGATGTTGCAGGTCCTCTTCAACGGAGTCTGCCATGTTTCTACCGTAGCCCAGAACAGACAAACTAGACACTGAAAACTGGCTCTAGATAAGACATTTAATGCTTTTTGCTGTTTCAAGGCCACCATAGTTACACCTTCATGCTTGGAAGGGGAGGGTGAAGCGAAGGGGCTGCAATCATCACCTACAACGCAAGATGCCACTAAATCCTTCACACTGGACCTTTAATGTCTATTACACTACTTCTACTTCTACTGCCGTTATAGCATGCTGATGATGTTATGTTGTTGTTTCTATTACTGTCTGAGCTCTTCCTGATGATTATTAATGCGTATTACTGTAATGACCGTGATTGATTAAACATAAACTGAATTCGTTTGTGGTGTTCAGCTCGATGACAGCAGTAAAATTTTAAAGACATACAGATTAATCTGAGACCTGGACTCCAAACTCTGCCCTTCATTTCTTCTTCTTCACTGCTCAGCTGCTTCCTCTTCTTCTTTGGTGCACGCACACGGTATTTCTGTTTCTCTCCCTGTTACTTTCCCAAATTCCTCTGTAATGAATGAGTTTTCCCCTGTGTGTGTGTGTGTGTGTGTGTGTGCGTGTGTGCGTGTGTGTGTGATTGATGCTAGACAGCTCTGGTCACGCACCTGCTGAAATTGATTGGCCGGAGCGACTCCTGCAATCAGTGAGCAGTGACCACCACCATATCCTCCCCCCTTCCTTTCTTCCTCTTTCACCTCCTTCCTCCTCTTCCTCCCTATCATCATCTAGCCCTCTTCCCTCCTCTCCTTCCTCCCTTCTCTCCCCTCCTTCTCAGTCACTTCATGTCCTCCCCCCTAGGCCCTCCTTCATTTTACCCCCTCCTTCACTTCTCCACACCTCACTGGTCAGCCAGGTTGCTTGGCAACAGCTGCTCTCTCTCTCTCTCTCTCTCTCTCTCTCTCTCTCTCTCTCTCTCTCTCTCTCTCTCCCCTCACTCTCACCCAGGTATTGTGGATGTGTGGGAGGGGAAAGAGGAGAAAAAGGAAAAGATGAATGATAGAGGGAGAGAGGAGATTGGAGGAGGAGACGAGGGGAGGGCTGGATAAGGAGAGGATAAAATGATAGAGAGAGGGAGGAATGGAGAGAGAGAGGAATGGAGAGAGGGAGGAATGGGATAGAGTGAGATATGATGTGAGAAAGAAAGAGAGAAAATGTGGGAAGGCTGGCAGGGAGGGAGTGGATAGAATGGATGGAGGGATGAATGAGAGAGGAGCAGAGTGTATGTTCTGCAGCACAGGGACCATCTCCTCTCACCTAATTCTCCCATTTATCTTTTCTCTGGTCTGAAATAGAAAGAAATTGACCTTTCAGCCTCTGGACATGTGAGCCGCTGGTCTCAGACCAGAGCGCTGCAGAGTCAGAGTTCAGCCAATGGACTCAGACCAGAGCCTTGTAGAGTCAGAGTTCAGCCTCTGGAGCCGGGCTGTGCCGATCCGAGGAGCGCTTGTGATCAAATTGCTGCTCTCCTGAAGAGATGATGTGCGTCTCCGTCGGGATTTTATGCTCAAAGTTCAATCAGTTTCATCCGTTTCAGCTCTTTACCTCGTTTGTTGGTGCCCTGAGATCTCAGCCGCCCACTGAAAGCATCCCACGATGACTGGCACTCTAGATTTGACTCAAAGTCGGCTTATTTGCTTTTCCTTGAGCTTTCAGTCACATCCTGTGGCTTTCATCAGTGGATGTCAAATGTGGAAATACATAAAAACACCTGTCTTCTGCTCACATCAAAGCAGATCTGTGTTTGAGTTTGTCCATTGCCTACTATGGGCTACTGTAGAAACATGGTAGTTCAACATGGTGGACTGTGGAAGAGGACATTGCATCTGTAAAAATAAAAGGCTCATTCTAAGGTAGCAACAAACACTCTTATTTCAGGTGATTATAAACTAATGAAAACATAGTTTCTGCCATATTCTGTAAATAGAGCCCCCACAATCTGAAACACTGGACCTAAGTAATAGAAAAAAGAATTAGATCTGGGGGTTTTAACAGAGGCTCAGACAAGTCAGGTGAGCTCAGTGTCAGATGAACTCAGTGATCACTGGACAAGATTTTTCTTAAAAAACTGGAAGCTGTGTACGTATTAATGGGAGGAGCTCTGAATGGAAATAAAGGTGGTCTGAAGTTTCTACAATAATGAAAAGAAGCTCTCTCGGGCATTTTTCGATGCTCCCTAGTTTCTGCTCATCGTTTTCCCGAGCGTAAGCTTCCTGTTTTGTCAAGAAACCAGACAAGAAGCCTGAAAAAAAAATAAATAATGGATTTTGGTTTTGTCCTGGTGTGGAGGTTTTCTCAGAGGCCAGAACCAGTTTGGCCCCTGAGGTTAGCTCAACAAGAATAAAAAAGACAAACAAACAAGTTGACCTGCAGGTTCTTTAAGTTGCAACCTGATCCAACTCAGTCTGTGTAAGGCTCTGGCTCTGGGCAGTTTGGCCTATTTGGCTTGAGCACAGTCCTTCACTGCTGCCCAAATACACACACACGCACACACACACACACACACACACACACACACACACACACACACACACACACACACACACACACACACACACTCACACACACAAATACAGAGGGCCCATTGCTGTCCAGTGTCTGAACTATGAGTGATGTACAGTCTGTCTGCTGTCCTCCATCGATACAGTGCACATAACAAAGCACTGCAGCCTACTCCATTTACACACACACACACACAGCTCATCTATGGAGAGGAACAGGTTCAATCTCGAGGTTGTGGTGATGAATTATGAAATGTGGAAACTGGATTCTTCAATGTGACCTTGGACGTTCAGCAGAGGCTTCATTTACACCCGCTCTGCTCTTTACCTGCTGAGCTCACCTGACGTCCACACTCCAACACAAATACTGACTAAAAACAGGAATGAAAATGAATGTATCAATCACACCTGATATTAATGTAGAATTGAATTAATCTTTTAATCAGAGCTAATTGGGCAAATTCAATTTTATTTATAAAGCGCTAAATCATATGAGAAGTTATCTCATGACAATTTCCATATAGAGCCATTTACTAATTGTTTGTTAAACATGTGTACACTGTGGTGCAGTGAGTGGTTCAATTTGAAATTACATGTGTATGTATGTGACTTTCACACATGTACACACTCAGATGTAAAATGTGTTCAACATGTAAAATTCATACGAGCTTTTTGTCAGAGCTGCTCACAGGCAGCTTACCCACATCATGTTAGGACTGTTTCTGTGTGTGTGTGTGTGTGTGTGTGTGTAGTACACAGCGTGCAGTAATTTCACGCTCCTCTAGCCCAGGCAGAGCTGCAGCCTCGGATCGTCCACCCTCCTCTCTGCTCTAATGACTATTGATTATTAATTGACTCTCATGAGATGTGAGCTCCTCTGATTGGTTTCATATCACAGAGTTCACATGAAAATCTGATCAACCTGATTCATTCTGCTTTTATTGAAGTGCTCTGTGGATTGCCGCGGCTGAGCGAGAACAAAGCAAACTACACTCCTCATCCTTTCACAGTAAAAGTTTATGGGTTGTTTTTATGATTCTGGTCTTGTTCATATTATGACAATAATTCTTAGTTATACTGTTATTATACTGTCAGGTGTGTTACAGGTATTAACCTGTGATCTATATCTGGACAGGTTATCTAGATTGTGACATCAGATTCATTTACACCTGGTATTAAAATGTATTCTTGTTATCTCGATTGTGTCCACATTGTGATCAGATCTAAATATGCAAATTAGGTAGCTGGTGGACTTTGATTTTTCAACTGACTGGGTGGATTTTATTGGACCTATTGCCTTCATTTAGAGAGTGAAGATCAACAGGGAACTGCAGAGAGAAAGAGAGGGAACGCCATGTGTTGGAGTCGAACATGGGCTGTGTTAAGGACTCAGGATGAGTGTATGGGACACACACTTCACCAGGTGAGCTACCAGCGTGCCCTCTATCAGTATTTTTCAGGTAAGACTGTGGTCATCCTGTATGGATTACATTCACACCTGCTGAGATCTGATCACCTCCAAATGTGATCTGGCCTATCCAGTATCATTCTAATCCCAGTGTGTTCTGCGCGCGTTTACAGCTTCGTTAACATGTGTTTATTTAGATAGAATATCCAAATACTGACCACATGTTCTCGATGCTTAAACAAGGGTTTGTTTGAATGAATGAATGAATAATTCCATGTTGGATTCATGTTCCATGAATGTTTTCACAGTGCTGACTGTGGAGCTGTCCAAGGTACTGAATCCCACCGAGAGACCAATGGCCTTGACTGATCAAATCCATCATCTGCCTCATCTGTTAACCTCACTACAGCGCTCCAAGTACTCAAAACCTTCACTGAAGTAAAAGTAGCAATACAACAACATAAAAATACTTCATTAAAATTACACTATTATCTGTAACATACTTAATTTGTCAAAAGACCAACATAGCATCATTTTTTTTCATTTTCTAACAATTATTGTGGTCTAATGATCAGAAAATGATTGATATATTAGGGAAAAGTTGATTGATTGCTGATCCTAGTTGGTTATTTTCCTAGAAAAATATTTGGCTGAGTGGGAGGGGCTATGACTATAAAAGGGCTCTTACTGGAGTGTGATGTGTTTGGTTACAGAGGTAACATCTATTGAGCTTGTCAGAGAGTGTATTGGTTTTCTTGTGAATTTGAGTTATTGAAGAACTCATTTTGTTTGTTTGTTGTTGTTTTTAAACTTGTACAGTATTTTGTTTCATTCACTTGATTCATGATTATTTTTCCAACTCAGCCTGGAACTTTTGCAAATATCACAGAGGTTGAAATAGAACCCCGTGACATGTGGTTAAATAGCATTTTACAATTGTATGTACCGCAGCTGGAGCTACTTTTAACTACTGTATATACAGTTGGTTAGTGTAGCGTAGTCCAGTTGTTTCAAACCAAGAGCCCCTCTAAAGACTAACAGGATAAATCTATCAGGGTTCAGCAACACGTTCATTGTTTGTAATATTTCTCCACTCTTTGCTTGTTGTGAAATGTATGTATATATAGATTTGACTTCTTTGGGCCTCAAACTTCAAATGAAACAGAGAAATTCTGAGAGGAAATCACTCAAGAACTCAAAGACGTCTGAAACCTGTGACGCAGGGTCCCGAGTAGACTTTTTTTTTAATTATTATTATTTTATCATTCAATTATAATGTAAAATCTCACTTTTATTTAATTATTACAGCTGTCGTACATTTTTAAATCTGAAATATAGTGGGGTAGATGTAGCATAACATGAAAATACTCAAGTAAGCTCTAGCTCAAATTACTCTATTACTATTATAGTACTAATATAAATGAAGTTAGTGACTTTCCACCACTGCTATAGTACATCCTGTTTGTTTCGGTCCTGTAGACACCAGCACCATGCAGACAGCGGTCACTCATGTCTCTCATGCTTAAAGAAACAGCTCTTGATCAAGGCATTGCCCCCGCGGCTGGCTCAGAAGTACTGCACACCCTCAGCTGGTTTTACTGGATGAATATTGATGACAAACTGATCCTCCACATACCTCCAGATGAGAAATGAAAAAACAGGGAATCATCTTTCTGTAACTGGAGCAGCAGTGAAGCTCTACCCTACTTTAAATCTGTCACCTCGCTCTGCGCTAAACACTCGTTACACGTGTACCTGTCCTTATTTTGAATCAGCAGCTGCTTCCAGACTACCCCTCTACTTTTAAAAACTGCAGTACAACTGTAGCTACACACAGAGGAGAGAACTGAGGCAGGGAACATTTAAAATAATGCTTTGGAGCAGGTGGCGGTGTCAAAATATTGTGATACGGTGAACACACAGTGTCAAGTTTTACCCCAGAAGGCTTTAGCACAACTACAACTGCAACCTCATGCTGTTACATTTCTAATTTGTTCAATTATGGACATTTGCTCATGCTTGTTAGGGAGAATTTCTCTTGATGATACAATAAAGTGAAAGTCAATTAAAGTTCAGCCAAGTGCACTGAAGTGCAATGCAATGAAGTCATGTGAGGTGAGGACAGGTACAGTACACTGAAGTAATGTGAAGTGCAGTGTGGTGGTGCAATGCAGTATAGTGGACTTGTAGTGACAGGCAGTGCAGTGAAGTGAAGTAAATGCAATGCAGTGCTGTGAAGTGCAGTGAAATCAAGTGAAATGAGTGAAGTGAAGAGAGATAAATTAAAATGCAGTGCAGTTAATGAAAGTAAAGTACACTCAAAAACAATTTATTAAAGTTACTTAATCCAGTTATGACAACAATTTCCACCAAACTGAGTTTGTTAGGTATAATTTGATGATAATATTAACATGCCAATAACTGACTTCTGTGCAACCAACATGGTTATATCAGGTATTTCCAACGTTATCTGGTGAACTTGGATCTCACATATGTACATGTAACTTACCTCTGTTACTTAGCTGAATTTAGTAAGACTAGACTAACTAAACTACCCTTTGTAGCTCCAACTTAACTGACTTAAATAAGTGTGCTTTACTTACACGGTTTACATCGTTATTTTTTAAATAGCTTTAAGTGGACTTGCTAAACCAGATTATGTTAACAATTTCCACACAGTGTGGTGTATATATATATATATATATATATATATATATATATATATATATATATATATATATTATTGATATCTTTCATATATTGGTTTTAATTTCTCGTGGAGTTCCAAAGATACCAAATATGTCAGGCTGTGGCAAAAGTCCCTGATCAGTCAGACCTGTAGACACTTTCTGGACAGACACAGTCACTCAGTTCTTTTTTGTTTTTTAATGTAGCTTAAATACGATTTTATTCATCTCCATTGTATCGAGTGGAGTCAGTGTAGTTTCTGTGGTAGATATGTGAAAACCTCAGCAGATACAATGAAAACTCTTTACATCCTCCATTATGTGCTATAATGTGACAGCAGTAACACTTCCTGTTGGCAGGCAGAGTGTAAAACAGTGACAGATGGTGACTCTTCAGGGGTCAGAGAGATGAAGAAGCATCATGACAGAATCAGCTGCTCCCCAAAGAAAAAAGAAATCCTGATGGCCTGTTTATCTATCGGAAGCTGATATGCCAATATCTTCATCCTGGATCTCTCCTCATCTCCTCCTCTCTCCTCAGTATCACTTTACTTCTCGTCTATCTGTTACACTCACATCTCCCACCCTGACTCCTTTCCTTCCCTCATCTTGTTTCCTTAATTTGACTGATTCCCTCTTACTTTGTCTCTTTTGTTTCTCTTTCACCCATTTCTGTTCTTCCATATTCCTTCAAAAAATGGATGATGGCATTAAATTTTCATCTGTGGTTAAATGAGGTGAAATGAGGCAACTGATTATTTATAGTTATGTACATACTGTTTCTTTAGGCCTGCTGACCGTGTACAGAACAACACATTCCATAACAAATGAAGTGACTGTTTATTCTTATCGGCACACTGTTTACAGTTTATGATTGATTTGCTCATATTGTATTTATAATCAACATTGGAACTCATGACATCACATTCTTTTTTGGGACCAAGTGTGTGATGATAAACCTTTTCTACACGGTGACTTGTCTTGTTTGGGCCATTATTCATTTTATTATTTACACCTGTTTCTGTCACATGTGGAAAGTCTTCACTGCAAAGGCCCATTTTGTTGAATGGAAGGATAAGGTGACCGTTGTGACAGTTGACCCTCATGATGGACATTCTTCCTGTATCCTTAGTTCATACAAACTAGCTGCATTCAGTGTGTACTACACTAATCTTTGCATACACGACAGACAAAAAGCATGTGTTGCCAGAAATCAATCAATACTGCACCCATTTCCTTTGTGAATTGTGCGACAATAATGTACATTAAAGGTCCAGTGTGTAACATTTATGGGGATCTACTGACAGAAATAGAATATGCTAACCATAACTATGTTTTCATGTGTGTACATTAAGCTGAAAATAAGAATCATTATGTTTTTATTACTTTAGAAGGAGCCTTTTGTGTCTACAGAGGGAGCTTCTTCTGTGGAACCACCATGTTTCTAACCCAGACCGGACAAACTGACTCTGGATAGGACCTTTTCTGTTTCACAGCCACTGTAGTTTACCCTACATGCTTAGAATGGGAGGGTGAGGCGAGCGGTATTCAGTTGGTTGCAATATGCAGCTTCACCACTAGATGCCACTAAATCCTACACACTGTACCTTTAAAAATACATCAACGTAAACGGACTGTTTGGAGTGTATTTAACTAGAATTTGAACATGTTGTAAACCTGATTAGAATGTCATTGGTATGAAGTAGGGACACACACTATTTGTCACACACAGCTCTAATTACTAACATTACTGTAATAATACAGCTATGATGATGTGTTTACGATGTGCCTTGCTCCACTTGTCTCAGGCACTGACTTAAAATGATCAATCATGTTCAACGACGCACATCAACATATCTACTTTCCATAAAGGATTGGTGCTGTGCAGGAGTCATTTGTGTCACTCAGCACTGAATGCACTGTGGAGACTGAGACTGCTGCTGTCTGTGCTCTATGTGTGCTGTGTGTGTGTCGCAGCAACAAGATCTTAATCTGTGTGTCTGTTTGACAGCCTTTACAAAGCCTGAGACCTCCTCTATCTATCTATGTGTGTGTGTGTTTCTATGTGTGTGTGTGTTTGTGTAGGTTCTATCAGGCCTTAAGACCAGTGGAAAGGTCACTGTCGAAATGCCAGCAGCTATGGCAGCCTGTCTTTCTGTCTGATGTCTTTATGTGTCTAGAAAGTGTCTGTCTGTCTGTCTGTCTGTCTGTCTGTCTGTCTGTCTGTGTTTTGCTGCAACAGTGCTGGGGTGAGGTGTGGATCATGAACTGGATCTGCTTAACCACGTGTAATCAAACTAACCCATTGATTCAGTGATTGGGATACACTTTATCCTGTTGAGACAGTCCAATAAGGAGAATCCAGCATTCTTCTATGGGAGCTTCATAGGTTAGGTTTGACCAGTGCTCTTCACTGAGCTGATCAATAATAATTCTTCTGGTGTTAGAGCTATAATATGTATGTATTATGTATGTATAACATATATCCCGCATGTAAGATCTATCTATCCACCAGTTTGGATTAGGCCTACATAATGAAGCTAATGTGATTATTTTTAGTGTTTTTAGCCATGCTAGCAGCATGCCGGGATCGGTGATCCCTTAACTTTTCATCTATCATCTTTAATTTGGTTCATGACCAAAACAGAGAACCAAAACAGCGCCGTGACCACGACGTGAGTGAGACGTGCCCAGTGTGGTGCAGGACTCGTTTTATAACCAGCCTGAAGTGGCCTTTTTAGGGAACCGCAGTTTTTCTGTGTTGGTTGCCATTTGCTTCAAACCTTGCTGCAGTGATGTACAGGTGTACACCAGGGTGTGTCAGTACACCATGACATCACTGTTGGGTGTGGTTAAAGATGCAAAAGAGCACACTATTGAGCATACCCAAACACAGCATCAGTGAGGTGTTTCCATAAACATATTTGGATGAACATTTAGAAGTACTGCATTCAAAACTTTGATGGAAATGGCAAAATTTGCCTTTTTCAAAACACAGTTAATGAGAGATTTAAGTCACATGGCTGATCAGCTGTTTTCTCATTGCTCCCATGATTCTTTACACCTTTGCTCCACCAAGACATGAAGCAAACAGAAGTCATGTCATACCAACATGTACATCATAGTGTATCCTATAATCTTTCCACAGAGATGTCTCATGAGGGAAACTGACATAATTCTGCTTTGACATGAGCAGTAAACATGTGTGTGTATGTTTATATGATCACATGTTTGTCAGGAGCTCGGACTGACACTTTAACGCCCATGCAGCCCCTCTGCTGTGCCTGAGCGCCGGGTATCCTCTCTCTCTGCGTCTCTCTGCGTCTCCCTGCCTCCATCAGGACGCAGAGCTCCGCCTCGGATGCTGCTGCTGCTGCTGCTGCTGCTGTTTATCTGATTACCGCGATACAGAGCTGCGTCCCCCTTAAAGCGACACTCCGGTTTAATTAATTAGACGACCGGACAGAGGAGGACAGAGACGCCGAGGACGGAGCAGCATCCGCCGGGTCGCCACCATCTTCTCTCTGCAGGACGTCGCGTGTCGCCACTTCACTTCATCGCCTTGAGGTTATGAAACGGGCTGTAATCTGACCCTGCATGCCTGCAGAAAAACCTCCAGGACCCCCTCCTCCCCCATTCTGCGATTCATGGACTACCAATGCATCGCACTGGTTCTTCCTGCCTTTTCTTCCGCAGACGCGTCGCTACCTCCTTGCCTCATATTTAGGTGATGAAACCGGCTGTAAACCCGCGGCCTCCCGCTCCTCACTCCTGTTCCACACATGGACCCTGTAGTCTTCATGGCCTCTGTTAAAAACGTACAGAAATATGCGCTCTGCGTGTCCGGCCTATTGCATTTCCGCGTTCCCTTTCGCCGCCCATGCGTCGCCGCTGCCGCGCCACCGCGTCTTCACTTGCTCCCCCCATGGACTCTGAAATCTGCGTGAAGCACGCGTCCTCTTCGCGTCTACGCCCTCCATCTGCCGCGGATGCGGTGCGCTTGGGTGCTCGCTGTCTACTCGCCTTGGCCCGTCACTGATCCTCTGGTCCGGGGGGGCTGGTGCCCGCAGAGAGGCAGGATGGTGCGGATAGCCAGCGCGCTGGGGCTCGTCATGTTCAGCGTGGCGCTGCTCATCCTGTCGCTCATCAGCTACGTGTCCATCAAGAAGGACTTCTTGCTCAGCACCCCCAGATACGGACCTAATGGAGGATCCAGGATGTCCATGTTCCACACAGGGTTTCGGTGAGTCCAGGCCGGGCTGTGCAGCTGATGACTGTTGGTTTGCATCATATCAGCTGTGGTCAGTGTTTGGTTTGTGTCTTTAGGTATTTCAGGTGTAAACATGCTGACAGTAGCAAAAAACAGTTGAATGTAAACTAGAGTTGATGCACAGTGTCTTCTAATGTGGCATTTATTGATTGTTTATGTTTGGAATGAGTCTTAAATCCTCATAAATGATCTTACTCATTGTTAGCTTTCTAATCCCTCAGTTTGTGCTGACAGGATGAAGCAATCAGATCAGAAAAATACATAAACTTTGTCCACAGAAACATCTTTTTAAGGATGTCAGGTAGGTGTCAGAGTGGTAGACTCAGATGAAGGCCTTCCTGCTGTCTGAGGCCTGTCAGCTCACACACTGCTGCTGGAGTTTGATGCAGTATTTATGATTCTCCGTAGTATGAATAATCATTGTAAGGATGGTTTTTTGTTCCGATCATACTTTTATAAAATGTTCATTTATTTTATACACTAGGCAAAAAAAAAAAAATGAAGTTCTGGTCCAGCGTTGTCTTTCATGGTTTCAGCTGTTGGTCCCTTTGTTCTAATGGAGAAACTCTGTAGAGTTACAGTGTGCAATGATAAGGTAATCAAAAGTCTTCTAATATATTTTAGTGTTCAGTGCCAATGTTTTAAAAAATGATTTATTTTCAACAAAATCTGTGCGCGGCAACTTTACGGTGTGTTTATAGATCTTAAAAAGTGAACATTAACTTAGCGTGGATTGTGACGGGATGCAAACTGCAGCGTCTGCACCAAAGTTGTGTGCGCTACATGCCAAATCCACCATCCACCTCCACGCTTCCTAGCCCTGACTACAACACTATCCAACTTCTTTGGGATGGATTGGAACAACGACTGTGAGCCGGGCTTCATCACCCCCCATCGGTGTTTGGACTGTTGGAGGTCATTTGGAATCACATGATCATCAATCATGTGATTGTTCAGGTGTCCATGTACCTTTGCCTATACCGAGAAGAGAGAGGTCACAGTGAGGAGAAAACACACAAACTGCTAGCATTGTCTGCAGCGGCAAGTTCAGGTGGCCATGACAACTTATTAGCAGAATAAAATAACCAAGTTACATAAATCATAAACAGGTTATGAGGTGACGAGCCACTGGTTCCAGATGCCTGAACCCTCGGTAAGTGCACTCAGCACTGGCCTCCCTGTAGATGAGGATGATGACATAAATTTGTGATTATATTAAACTCAAAAACTCCAAAAATAACATAGCTAAGGTGATCATTTGTACAAAAAACCTTAAAGTAATAGTTTGATATTTTGGGAAATAAACTAATTTAGATAATAAACTTACTGTATTAAGCTGGTAGCCGGAGGCTTTGTCCAAAATTCAATTTCAGTTTCAACAATTTCTTTGTGAAACAGCGATTGGAAGTGGTGACTTCCTGGAGTCTCTGCTGGTTACCTCCCAGTGATGACGTGATATAGTTACAGCACGATATATTCATTAGTAAGCTATGTGGCCCTTTCAGACACAACAGCATCATTGTGCTATGAAACTTATTTTTAACAACGGCTTATGCCGCATTTTATTCGCTGCGTCGAGCAAAGCGGGGAACACAGGACAGCATGCCGCCGGTGTTGATCCCAGCTGTGAGGGCAGTGCCCATCACACTGTATGAAAGGGACATTATACATGTTGGTCGTTGTATGTTTGAAATTTGTACAGAGCCAGGCTAGCTGTGTCCCCCTGTTTCCAGTCTTTATCCTAAGCTAGGCTAATTGTTTTCCAGGACTAGCTCCCAACATAACCCTAACACTAACCCTTTTTAATGTTAATCTCTTACTTTCTACTAGAACTGCTACTTCTAATTTACAACCACTGCTGCTGTATCTGTTCGTTTCACAGCCGACTAGCCACTCTATGTTTGTTTACATGTATTAGTATCGAGCACCTGCTTGAATTCAGAGTAACTTGCAGTTTTTATAATAAAAACATCATCAGATAAAATGATTATTGACAACCTCATCATTTAGCAAGGAAGAAAGTGAAGTTCTGTGCTGAACTAACAAACGTCAAATCATCAGCAGCTTCTGCTGAACACAAAACACACTGATCAAAACGTCTCAGCAGAATCAGCTCATTGTTAGACGTTCTAACAGACAGCATGGCTCTTATCTTTTATCATAAACACAGAGCATAAGAGGACAGACTACATCCTATCTCTCATGTCGGTGGTGGATGACACTGATTGGCTGATTTAAAAAATAAAAAAACTAAGGAGACAGCTTTGCCCTGATAAACTGGTCTAAATGTAGTACATGTCAGTGTGTTTACTCAGTGAGTGTGTATCAGCCTGAAGTAAAATAGGGCATCTGTCACTTAATCCCACAGCTGTGAACTAGATCAGCTCATTAATTTACAGCTCTTCTGTCCCTCCTCAAGTCCGCGTATCGCCACGTTTCTATACAGTTGTTTGATTGATGACATGATGAAGAATTTAGTCTGAAAAGATTTCAGGAATGCAAATTTTAAATTTGGTACAACAACTTTAGTACTGAAAAACTTTTTTATAGCCGCTCAAGTAGATTTCTTTGCTTTTGTAGAATATAGACTCATTGTTTGCATTTGTTTTAACAGCAACTGCATCAGTAATAAAATAGAAGTTGAGAGCTGCAGATTGATGAGTGTACCATTGTTATAATGTTGTACTGATGTAGTTGTTTTGTGGAGATGCACATTATATTTCAAAATGCCTTGTGCTCTTTCCAGTTAAGGTAAATGAAGGTCAGTATGCAGACTAAATTAGAGTTAATGGACAGTTCTCTCCCACAATACAATGTACAAACTAAATAGAGGTTGTAAAACGTTACAATAAAGTGTGAATTGTGGTTCAAAAGCATCAGGAAGACCTGAAGCAAGTATCCAAATAAAAAAGTATAAAGTATCCCTCTAAAAATAACACGGACTCCCTCATATAGGTTTATGTTTTGTCCATCAGTTTGGCATGGTGGCTGGCTCTAAAAACTACAATATCCATGAATATCAATCATCGTTGTCATGGTGAAGAACCCAGTCAGAGGCTTGAATATGAGTGGGAGCAAATTCAAAACAGTTTGTTGTTGCAGTTGGGAACAGACCAGGTTAGGATAGGATGTTCCTTGGGAATCGTAACCATAGTTACCTTCTCCCTCGAGGTTTTTATGTCCACAGGCTTTGGCTTGTTATCACCCAGATATGTTCAAACATAACAATCTTTTGTACTGATGTTTCAACCAGGAGAGTTTCATGCTGATCCAAGCTGTAGCAGTGTTCTACCTGTGAGTTACATAACACCGTCTGTGAGAAAATGAATGGACTTCCAGAGTCAGGGGAGCCCAAAATAGTTCCTCTCACTTTAAATTTCACCTCCTTCAAGCCTCAATACACTTTTTTCCACAGCAGCCATTGACACAAAATAGTATGTAAACACAGGTGTTACAAATGATACTTATAAAGGTTCTGACAGAGTCAGGGTGCTGCTGTCCTCTGCTGCTAATATCATTGGTACCACCTGCATTTACACTACTATTTCATGTCAAAATGGCCGCTGCGAAAAAAGTCTATTCAATTACTGTATGTTTAGAACATATAGTAACAATACAATTTGAGACTACATGTACTTATGTTACACAGACACACATATACACACATACACATCCTCACCCCCTTGCACCAATGTAAGGTAGAATGCAAATGAAATAACTATTCCCCAATATCGCTTACAATTTCCGTAAAGGTCATATTTCCATCCTTAATAATATTCATGTATGGTTTCCAGAGATCGACAAAGTCTTTCCAGACCGATACAATGCAAGAGTTCTTTAGTCCACATCAGTAATGATGGTGCTTCTGTACTCTTCCAGCACAGTGCAATCGCCCTCCTGGCTTGAAGAAGTCCAAGATCCAAGAATTTAGTCTGTTTCAATGTTTGTTTGAGATCTTTCGGGTATATTCCAAGTCAACAGAGTCCGGCATTTAAAGGAATATTGGTATTAAACATGTCTGACAAACATTCTATAACATCTTTCCAAATATTTTGGATCTTTAGACAGTCCCATAGACAATGGAATAGGGTACCTTCTTCAATGAAACATTTAGGGCTTTCAGGAATATTAGCAGACATATGATGAAGCTTGACAGGATTACATTCTCACAAGCCATTTATATTGAAGTAATTTAAACCTTGTATTTATAGTCTGAGTTTGTGCTTTTAAACAAGCTTCCTTCTGATCTGTCTCATCAGTATCTTGTATATCCATTTCCAAGCATTCAATTTATCTTGTGTTGATTCATTACTACTTGCAACCAATATGTTGTAGTATTTACTGTAGATATATATCTTTTCCTCCCTAGATTTACAAGTGTAATTTCCTCAGGTTTTGGTTACACTCTTAAAGATTGGTAATATACCATGCAATGTCCTCAAAAATGTATAGAAATGAACTATGAACCATGAACATACTTACTAATGTTACCCGAGCTGCTGAGGCCGGGGTTAGTGAGCAGCACCTCTCCAATCTGCACAGTTCTCTTCTTCTTCATCGTCATGTTGGACTGAAGGCAGACTAGACGTTACTCTGACTCACTATCGTCTCTCAAGGAACAAGTGGTATAACAAGAAACTGCGAGCTAGCTAGCTGGTTAGCATGCTAATTTCAGTAAACATTGCTGCACATAGACGTGTTTGGCATACTGTAGCTGTTATCTCCTCACATTTTGTTTATAATAGTAGTTTAATTTTTGAGTGTTTAAACATTCATGAACTATTAATTCTGAACACATCTAACAGATCACTCCGTTAATGCATTTTTACTGCATCTGATTCCAAACAGGATGTCTCTTCACACCACTTGAGCTCTCTAATACTTTTTGAACAGGGTCCAGTTTAGCCACTGCAGTACAACCCTGATGAAAATCATTCTGTAAATCTCAGCTGTCCGACACGTTCGGTGAGGTCCGGCGTGTGTGTGACGCTAAAACAGCATCGTTCTGATGAAGGTTCTGGAGGCCAGAGAGCCGTCCTTGGCTCTAATTTACGGCACAAGAGCCGAATTCATTTTCCTCCCGCCTGTAATCATTTTCCTCTTTGCTCACTGTCATCGCAGGCCAAGGTTATGCTCAGAGTGAGTTAGATGTGGGAGCAGCGTTTTGAAGAGAAAACACTCTGCTGAGGGACAAATCTAAATTTCCTGCTGTGTTGTTGTACAGGGGGAGTTTGTCATCAGGAACATGGTGATTCAGGGAAATCTTTGGTTTTGTGCGTGGTGCAGGGTGTTAGTCCGTCTGATGAAAAGGCCACATTACAATGAAAACTCTATATTTGTGCGCTGGGTTTATTACAGTTCATCCTGAGGGGAACATGAATGTCGGAGTGAATGTCTTTCACATTGTATTGTAAATGCATTCTGTGCCCAACTGTTCCTATTTTACCAGCACTTTGCAGTAAGTGACAACACAAATGTTCACTTGCAGAGAATACAATCCCATGTATTTTTTTGTTACAATAGAGTAAGTATTTGAAATGCACTTTACCTCTGCATGCCAGAGTCTACTCTAGGTGTTCACAGCTGTCACTTAAATGTCATTTTAAAGCCGCTGGTGATGATGAAGATAAGAGTGAGTGAGTTTCTTTTTTTGTTTTACATTCCTCCTGCAGCGAGAGGCCACCTCGCAAACCCGACCTGAGGTGAATACAGAGTGCTGATGTTTGAATCAACAACACGAGGATGTGCTCTGTCTTTCCTTTCCCCTTTATTAATATATAAAATAATCTATCTATCTATCTATCTATCTATCTATCTATCTATCTATCTATCTATCTATCTATCTATCTATCTATCTATCTATCTATCTATCTATCTATCTATCTATCTGTCTATCTGTCTATCTGTCTTGCTGTTACTCTTGACATTTAGCAGCAGAGTCTTCGGTTTTTCTCAGCAGCTTCTGCTTCAGGTGTTTTCTTTTCTTTTCTGCCCAGCTGAAACCTGCAGCCACTCAGCTGTTTGTGTCACGAACGATACACAAAGCAACGAGTCTATGACCCTGAATCCTCTCTGAAGCCTTTTGGATGGTGCAGTGTTGATTTGGAAACAGCATAAAACACTTTAAACCAATACAGTGAGAATAAAACTAAACTAAAAATCAGCTAAAAAGTCTTGATACAAATTGAGTTCCTTTCCCAACTCACCTCTAGCATTTCCACAGTGTTCTTCTAGGAAATTATTATTAATAATGATAATTAAATAGGTAGTAGCTGTTTCATGCTGATCCTGATTCAGCGCTGCACCTCTCTGGCTGAGCCTCACTGACAATAAAGATGGCGGATGCTGCAAGAACAAAATAAAGCTGCTGAAGGTCTGACTGCCATCAGATGCAAGTCAAATAGTATTTACATCTACTCTGGGTTTGTTTTACACTGGCCGAGCATCCCACAGGTGGAGTTTGCCATGCAGGACAGTAATTCTCAGGGTTCAAACCTGTGACACTGTCTGAACTGTCCTGCAGGAAACTCAGCCAACATTATTCTTCATGCGAAATGAACCAAACCGAAATGTACTTGCAAACACTATTTGACCAGTTGAGTCTGCCATAGCAGAGTCTTGACCTGAAACCTTGACATTTTGATGTTTAGTCTGAGTCTTTAAGAGTCAAGTTCTCTGTTTAAACCAACTTTACAACGTTAGAGTAAATCATTTTCTCTTTTCAGAGAGAGATGAGAAGATTGGTTTCATCCCTGTGTGTTCATTATGAGAAAACTTCCAGTTTACATTCCAGGTTCTTTTAATTACGTCTACATTACTCAACATTTGCTTAACATTTTGCATTACATTTGAATCTAAACACGGCTAACATTTCAATGTTTCCAATGATTAAGAATGCAGAGTGAGTGAATTATCTGGGTTCCATGAGAAGTCGATCCAGGTCATCATGCATGATATGATGGTGCTCGACCTACATAACCAGCTAGCTAATTTTAGCTACTCAATCATTTTCTGCTGTCTATATTAGCTAACAAGATAGTCCCCAATCAGTCCTGCAGTCAGCTGGATTTTGTTGACAGTGGAGTTGGTTAGAATCTTTGATGGAATTAGGCTAACAGTTTCCCATTGCTCCCATTCTTTGTGCTAAGCTAGGCTAAACACATCCTGGACCTTTTTTTTGTAACAGATGCACAGAGATGAAACTGATGACTATTTTCTCAAAGGAGAGTTGCTTTGACAGGAAATGATTGAATGCTAGCCTGAGAAGAGAGTCATTCTACCAAGAAATGGCAGCACAGACTAGAAATACTCAAATACATTAAAAATGTCAAGGTTTACACTAGAAAAGCTTACAAAGTAGTCGGTTAATCTCCAGGTTAAGTCTTGGTTTTACTAATGGAAGAGTTAAGGCTTCTTGCACTGCCAAAAGAGCGTTCATCTTATCAAGTATGTTGACATCATGTTCAGTCGTAACGAGGTGACGTCAATTGATTTCTCATGCAGTTTAAATTTATTGAAATGGAGTAAACAAAGCATGTGAAATATCTGGTTGAAGAACAAATATATATAATTCCACAAACAAAGTCTCAAATGAACTATAACAACTTGCTAAGATGGACAGAATCCTGCAACAGTTTGGCCTTCCTGCTCCTTTTCCCACAATACATTGCGTTGGTTTTTATTTTATATTCAAGAGTAGGAAAGAGGCTGAAAATCATTTACACTGAGCTGATAGTGTAAATGAAACAGTTTGAATCCGATTGTCACTGCAGCTGCTTCCCTAACAGAAGAAAACGGTCTGTATTTGTTGAACGGCTCCTCAAACTCTTGCACAATTCATCAGTTTCTTCTGGAGGCATTTTAGTTTTGTTCATCTAAAGAACTGATTTATTACATCTTGGGTCTAATGTTTGACTACTATGACATCAAGAAATACTTGCAGTCAGATGGTCTCACTTAAAAAAGATGTTTCCACGCCAAGTTTACATTTGTAAGATCTTTAAACAAAACCAAACAGTTATTAAATCTTCTGTTTCTGTCACTTCTTGCAAACAGAGACATTTTCACATCATAGAAAAAATAATATGAATAAATGGACAAACTCTATACTTTCTTTTTTTGTTAAGAAACATGAAAACCAAAATATCATTATTGCTGCTGCCCAGATGTGCAACATAAAAACTTAATACAACATATATAATATAGTTTTATGTCTGATTTGGCTAAATTTATACACACATTTCAAAACTAATTGTAGTTCCAGCCTGGTGTGTAACATCTTTTATCGGCTTGTTTCAACCTCTCTGATCGTCTGACTGCTTGTGTTTCTTCGTCTGTAATGATCCTTTTTAATGCTGGTGAATGAGGATGTGTTGCATTACCCACAAATCTAGTTTTAAAATAGCTAAAATGCTCCTCAGAACATCTTGAAGTGCAAGTGGATGAAGCCACCCTCCTAACACAGGTAGACTGAATAAACCTCCATGTCCTCCTTCTCCTCGTCTGTGTAGCTCCCAGCTGGCGATGAAGTATCTGGATCCAGCTTTCACTCCTCTGACCAACGCTCTCAGCGAGGACCTGCAGAACTCCTCTAAATGGAGCTACAACCGCACCGCTTTTATAAAGCTGAAGTAGGTTACGCACGCACACACACACATTCTCTCTCTTTCTGTGGATTTTTAAGATTTTTTGGCCTTTTTCAAGCTTTACGTTTGACAGAGACAGCTGAAGAGTGACAGGAATGTGGGGAGAGAGAGATGGGGAACGACATGCAGCAAAGGACTGCAGGTTGGATTCAAACCCTGCGCCACTGCTGAGCCTTCATACATGGGGCGGATGCTCTACCAACTGAGCTAACCGACACCCTTTCTGTGGATTTTCTGATAGTCCTGAAGCTCAGTGTGCTTTTAGCGCTTACAGCAGTGAGCAGCAGTGGTGAAAAGCTAACGTTGGTGTTTCCCTGAGCAAAGAGTTCTTCAGCAGTGTAAAACTAACAAAGTGAGGCAGCATTCAGATCGTGTGCTTTTATTGAATGTATCTAATCCGATTCTCATCAAGTCTAATTTATAAATAACTATACCTCAAAGAGTCATTTGAGATACATCTTTTTTTTTAAGTTTCACTTTCATGCAATCAGCTGATTGTTTCACAAAAACACAAAACCTTTGGACAAGTACATGTCAAGTTCTGAATTTTATCAAGTCTGAAATAGCTGAGGAAAAGTATAAGTCTAGTGTCAAGTCATTTTCCTTTTATTTATTTTTTATTACTATTATTTTGCAGGTCAAAATTTCACTTTAAATCTTAAGAACGTAAGATCTCACAGCAGTCAGGTCCAAGCCAAGTGGACTTAATAGAAACAGAAGTGGGGGTCATATTCAAATAAACCGCTTCAGATAAACAGTTTAGAGAAAGCATCAGTGAATGAAGTGCTTACTTTGATACGGATGTATTTTAATATCTCAAAATGTGGTTTAATCGGATTTGTGGGGTGACGAAACATCAGCAGTCTGCTCCTCCATCATCCACATACTTAATCTCCATACTAATTATATTAAATGCAGATTGAGAATTATATACATTACATCTGAGTCACTGTCATCATGATCATTGTTTCTAATTAGACTGATGGACAGGATTGAAATGCAGAACTGAAATGGTATCAGCTTCTTTTATTGTGTTTCACCAGGTCTGTCAGTACTGGATTTAAAGCCCTCATAGGCTTTTTCCTTTAATCCACAATAATGACAATTACATTTTGATGTGGTCACTGTTCTAACTGTCTTATCCAGAGTTCTGACCATACAGAGCTATAAAATAAGCTTAAATTCCTTGACGAGCAACATAGCATTACAAATGAAAACAAAACATATTTTCTTGCTTCCCTCAGGTGTTGAATTTGTTCTGATTACATTAGTTATGATCAAAACTGCCAAACATCAACAAGGTCACCAACACAAGACATAGCAGCCAGCTAATATTACTGACTAGTCCAACAGCAGTCAGCCCAGCTCGGCGTCTGTCTTTCAGCCTTTTATTTCACCAAGCTCTCACCAACCTCTAAAAGTCAGTCCCACATTTACTCTTGTCCGGCAGCCTCTCGCCCAGTCATTTTCTTCTTTGCTTATCTTAGCGTCCTCTGTCAAGATCCTCTTAGATTTAGAGCCTACTTACATTTCTCACTCTCCTGGCTCCTGTTCTGGTGCCCATTCTGGTGTCGCTCCCCATCTGCATCCCCCAACGCCCTAGAAAACCTCCTCCCGGAGGTGGGCCAATGCACCAGTAGTATTCAAATGTTAAATAGTCCTATGTTTCCATGTAGATTCCTTTCTTTCAGTGACTTCCCTTCGTGTTTAGAACTGCAGGCGGTGAACATATTGTGATTTTCACATACTGGTTCACTTTATGTTGGAAGGATCATGGTGTTTTGTCCACCTGGAACAACCACTGTTCAATACAACACCATTACACTACATAGGTGTTGCTATTTTTGTACAGCCCCTGTAGACTTCCCTGCACGGAAGAGTGTACTATGTCGTTTTATAGGTTAGGTTACATAGGTAATATAGGTATAGGTAAGGTTGGTAAGTGTCTAAATTTGTGGATGCTTACATTCGGTGCAGTATTAAACAAAAATGTTTTTATGTTTTACAGAAAGGAGATCTCGCAGTACATCGATATCCCCCACAACTTCACACTGACACGAGGCTCGGTCCGAATCGGGCAGCTGATGCACTATGACTACTCCAGCCACAAGTACGTCTACTCCATCGGTGAGAACTTTCGCTCGCTGCTCCCTGAAACCTCGCCGATCCTCAACAAACACTACAATGTCTGTGCCGTGGTCGGCAACAGCGGCATCCTCACCGGCTCCCGCTGTGGCCCTCAAATTGAGAAGTTTGACTTTGTCTTCCGTTGCAACTTTGCGCCAACTGAGATATTTAAGAAGGATGTTGGACGACGGACCAACATGACAACCTTTAACCCCAGCATCCTGGAGAAATACTACAACAATTTACTGACTGTGCAGGACAGGAACAACTTCTTCTTGAGTTTGAAGAAGCTGGACGGTGCCATTCTGTGGATCCCTGCGTTTTTCTTCCACACATCAGCCACAGTGACGAGGACGCTGGTCGATTTCTTTGTGGAACACCGTGGTCAGCTGAAGGTCCAGCTGGCCTGGCCCGGAAACATCATGCAGTATATCAACAAGTAAGACACAACAGCAAAGACCCCATCTCCACCTATATGGATATGTCATCTAGTATCTTTATTTTAGCACTGTGATCAGATCTCAGTATGCAAATTAGGTAGGTGGCGTTGTCAAGTCGGTCGGTGATGCCGCTGTATGGCTCTACCTATTGTTTCGAACTTTTTATAGGGCTTCTTTGCAATAGTGGTCAAGTTCCTTACGACTGCAGATGTGTTCTGGCTAGACCAATTGCATCCTGATTGCAGTGCATTCTGTATGTATTTACAGCTGCGTTACCGTACGTTTTTCCAGCTCAGATAAGACATCCAGATACAGATTGCATTTCTAAATGATCAACAAATCCCATGAAATGATCAGAACCAACAATTGACTTTTTAAAAAAGTTCAGTAAAATGCTTTAAAACAGCTGGACACTGTAGGAGGAAATAGTGGAATTTTTATGGACTATTTTCAGCAGCGGATTGAAACACATTTGGTGTTCTAGTGAGCTGTGAATGTGACACACAGTTTATGTGTTCTTGGTAATGAAGGAACAGTTTGTGAGAGCAGCAGGGGTCAGTTAATGGTTCAGTTTTGGCCTTTTTTTCAGCAGGATTTGTTGGTGATCTATATCATCCATCCATCTTGCACAACCGCTTATCCTTATCAGGATTGTGGGTGGCTGGAGACAATCCCAGCTGGCACTGGGCGAGGGGTGGGGTACACCCTGGAGAAGTTGGCAGTTCATCACAGGGCTGACACATAGAGACAAACAACCATTCACACTTTTATTCACACCTACGGACCATTTAGTCATCAGTTGACCAACTGAGTACCTGGAGAGAATCCAATCAGATACGTGGAGAACATGCAAACTCCACACAGAAAAGTATATAAAGAATATCGATTTTTTAACCTCACGCCTGTTTCCTATTTGTCACATTTAATTACTACTTGGCGTTTTTTGCTAAATATGTTTTGGAGGAAACGTAATTGCTTTTTGGATTATGTTTACTGACAGTTTTTCCAGTCCAAGAAGTGCCACGTAGGTTATATGAGAGGGACTTACGTAACAGATGTTTTATTCACCTGCAAGTCTCAATGATTTAGTGCTCACACACATTTAGGCCGCATTTACACCCAGTAAGGATCAACATTTTCTTCTAAGGAAGGATCTCTTAGGATCTTTCAGTCTGTAGACGTGTCTCTCTCTCTGTCTTGATGTCTGTCCTGTCTTTCTGTCCTATTTGTAGCAGTTTGTGGAAACTACGCGTGGTCGTATTGAATTGAGCTTTGCTCTATATGGCAAAGAGAAGATTTAGGCTCCAAAGCCGGATTATAAGGCAACAGCTATTTAGTGAAAGGTATGGCACAGAGTTGTAACTGTGTGTGGAGAGGGATTTAGGTCTGGTGCTTACTGTTGTAGCAGCAGAATAGGCTATTCGTACAGTAGCCTAATCTTCACCAATCCCATTAAAACTACCTGCTCTGGAAGAATTACCACGTTTAAGCAGCTCAGGCGGCTTTCAGCACCTCGAGGACTCTCAGAAATGCTTTTGTTGAGGCCAGTTTGGAGAGTTCTCCTCTGTGACGCTCCGGAGCAGGACTCGCTGATGAAAGCATCAGCAGTGGTCAGATTAGACCCATTTTTTTTTTTAGATTTTCCTTTTATTTAATCATCTGTTATCAGTTAATTCAGAATTTCTGGAGGATGTGACATGTTGTTTTTATTGTTTGGCAATAAAGAACCACATGGAATTACCTGTATTTAATAGGTTACATGATTACATACATTATTACAATGGGCAACAGTGTAAATAGGTGATTTACCTTAAAGGCTACCAGGAAATGGAGAAAGAGACAGGAAGTGTTGTGTTTCACTGAAAGTATCTTAACAGTGATCAAGCATAACTAAGTAGAAGTGATCTGAGTTAATTAGTGAATGAAGACAGTATATCCGTTAGAGCAGACAGAATGACGTGACTCTGTTGTACTGACGTCGTTCGTGAGGGAAATGTTGAGTTTGCGCTAATTGAAGCAGCATCAACAGCAAATAGAAACAGAAGCAGAACAGCAAATACAAATGCAACAGAAATAAAGCTCTGTCTGATAAATGATGAATTGATAAATTCCCTTTTTCTAACACAAACCCCCAAATCACAACCCTTAAAAGGGCATCAAGTGAAGTCATTTAAAGCCTAAATTATTAATGTATTCTTTCAATGTCTAACTGTTTTCTCATTTGTCCTCAATAGTTACTGGAAAACCAAGCATCTGTCGCCGAAGCGCCTGAGCACTGGCATCCTGATGTACACTCTGGCGTCCTCCATGTGCGACCAGATTCACTTGTACGGCTTCTGGCCTTTTGGCTGGGACCCTAACACGGGCAAGGAGCTGCCGTACCACTACTACGACAAGAAGGGCACCAAGTTCACCACCAAGTGGCAAGAGTCCCATCAGCTGCCTGCCGAGTTCAAACTCCTCTACAAGATGCACATGCAGGGAATGCTGAAGCTTTCGCTTTCCCACTGTGCTTAGGCCTGAAACTGCATCAGGAACAGACTTCACTCCTCTCAACGCTTCCACAGGCCAGAGTAGTCAAGATGAAGAGGCAGACAAGGGGAAGGATCCAGGTGGTTTTGCCAAAAGCAAAATCTTGGCTGAGTTGGTGCAATGGGTTCTTAAACTGTTTTCAGCCAAAGATCCCTGAGCAAAAGCCCACAATCCTGTACTCATGATGAACCAATTGTGCAAGCCTCAACAGTCCCAGAAACAAGGAGGCTCTTCATTTCTTCAATAATTTCAAGAAGACAAGGACTGCTGCAGCTGGACTTTTAGGCCGCATCACTCTTCAGTATAGTATCACAACCTTGAATTGTTTCATGGTGTTTTTATCCCTCATCAAGCGCACATTGCTCGTAGATTCAATCATAGAGAAAACTATTGTCACTGATAACTTACCAGGGTTGTAAAATCCTGTTTCATATTACTATAGCTGTCCAGTCTATTGGCATCTGATAAGAATTCAGACTCATGGATGTGTTACTCAAACCGGACTTCCCACATTGTATTTCATCATCTCACTACATGACTTGTCATCTTTCACAACTTCTATGACGCACAAAGATGATTGGTTAGGAGGTTCTGTGGATCAACTTCACTCTTCCACCTGAGAGCATCATGGCAACATCATTACTCTTCAGCTTCCCCATGTTGTTAACCAACAGGTGGAAAAAAAGAAAGAAAGTTCTGTTCTTTTTGTTGGGACATATTTAGATGTCGCAGGTGCTGCACGAGTTGTTTTCCACATTACAAGGGATAAAATGAGAAACTGACTTGCCCTATACTCATTTTTGTTTCCAACCTCTCATGTCCAGTGTCATTATCGGGCTGATTTCATGCAGTCTGGCTATCAGCAGCTGGCAGCAGGCTATCATCCGACGACAATATAGCCTCTGGGGCAGCGGCCAATGTTTCTGGGCGTCTAGTGTATGGATAACGGATAGCCAGGCCAAGAATTCCCCTGCAGTCCGATTAGCAACTTGATACGTGAGAATGACGAGAAAGGCACAATTATGCTAATCTCTGTAAACGGATATCAGCATATGAATGCTAATGAAGAAGATCGGTTTATAAAGATTAGAAAAGGGAAGAAAAATGTCACATGGGTGTGTCAGCTACGCTGTGGGATGTTAAAATATTTCAAACTACCAGGAAAGTCTTTTCCTTCTTTGTCTGTTTAACAGCTCAGAACACTTTCTCCATTGTTACATTTAATAGTGACACACTTCATTTTAGTGAAACAGATTTAGGCATGCAGCAGAAACACGTATACAATAACCTACAATAAGTGACAAATTAAGGTAAATTAACCGTAGATCTTTCATGTGCATAGTAATTTATTCGCAGGTTGATTAAAAAATCTTCATTGGTTCCCCAAACTTCATTGCATTTATTCTTAAAGCGCAATTCCTTGAATTTTGGGGGGGCAGCAGAACAATTGAAAATGGAACATTGACATATTAACACCTTTTTTTCCCAGCTAATGTGTAAACAAGCTTCCTATATAGTCATCCAGCAGACACAGAGCAACATCACCATCATTTGAGTTGTGTTTGAGCCCACCTGATGAATGTAAGTCAAATAGTCACACACTTTTAGCTCTGGTTTGGTTTCCACCAACACCCGAGGAAAATATCTGCCTTGTTAGCTGCTAAATGTTCCACTTTCTTTACCTGCAGATCACTAACTTTGCCTGTCTGTCATTTGGTGTTGGGCAAGTAGTGTACAGTCAGTTTGTTTGCTGGGGGGGGGAAAGGTTGATACAGTGGTACTGTAAAGTTTAAGACCTCACGACAGCAACAAGCACAACCATAATCTGTAAGGACATAGGATGAGTCAGGTTGTGTCTCCATGAGACATCTAACAGCTGGAGAAGCACACAGAGAGATGACGACACCAGATATGTCAAAATTGTGGGCAAAGGTCGAACTGTCTGTCACTTTGTAAGACGCAAACTTGGCCACAACAAATCTGAGGAGTCGCTGTTAGCGCGTCACTCAATGAAGGCACCATGAGTGAACGTGAATTCTACAAAGTAGTTTACAATTGTCTGTCGTGTTCTGATATATTTGACCAAATTTCACGTTAAGTCTCTTTTTTTTTTTTTAAGTGACAGCCCTACTTTGTGAAGATTGCTAATGTTAGCTAACCAGCACTATGCAACCTATCAGGAAGATTCCCTTTTCAGCCAGTATGCTGCCATTTTTTTTCTGTGCTGATTTTTGCCCCCATTTTTGTGTGTTTTAAATAAATATCAGGGTTTAAAATTTAGTTATGCGTGTTAGAATATAGCCTCACCTTCCCTTAGTGTTATGAATCGCTACTTTAGCCAGGTGGCTTCATGTACACACACTTGTTTTTTTAATATTTGTTTTTATATTACTGAGAGAATTTAGAGAGTTTGAAAGGGTTTCATCCTGAAGTGCTGGAAGGCAGGTGTAATCGTAAAGTGATAGTAACTGGAGAAGATATCTAGTGGACACAAATCTTAGAATTGGTCTCTCACCTGGAGGCTCAGGCAGCACAACAGTAAAAATTATAATCCTGATTGTTTGGATATTTTTTGATCAATATTATTGGTATGTTTCACATTTCATATTCAAATGTAAATTTAATGAGAAAAATCTTTTCCCTGTTTTAAAATAGTTTTATTGTAAATCTTTAATATGATGTTATGAATATGACAAGAGCCGAGGATAAAGATAGCAGCATAGATTATTGCTACTGGATTATGAATCTACAAGGAGGCAGTGATGGTGGGCAACCTGCACAAATATTGGACACAGTACACACCATCCACCCTGACCTCCACACCCTTACTTTCTGCCTTCGCTACATAAAGCACACACTACTTCCTGCGTCAGTGTTGAACGTTGGCGTTGGCAAATTTGTTAAATACCAACAGAATTCCTGGAGAAACTGAAGTGGAAGTTAAAACCTAACGCAACAACGTAGGAGTTTAGAGTCAAAGAGTCTATAGACGACTAATCACAAACATCACCTTTAAACAAAAAAGAGGACATACAGCAACTGTTACTGAAGCACACTGCTCTCATGTCGAAGAAGTAAAAGAACCATATCGATGAGAAAATGTGAGTGTTAGTGTTTCATTTGTTAAGAGAGAGAAGATCTCGAGTTCCACTTCACACTTTGTCGGCCTGCGATGTCCAACATGAGACAACATGACACACAAGGCACCTTAGATCATTAAAACATAGAGCAACATATTCTCACAGCCATTTTTGTATTCCACAAAATCAACAAGTACGTTTTTGTAACATATCCTACAGCAGGCCATCTATTCATGAGAGAACTGTAAATTTGGGGAGTTAAGATTGGATTGAATTCTTTGGGATAAATTAAAGTTTTCTCTGAATTGAATGAGTTTGAGTCCACCATTTTCATAAATGTAGTGACAAAAATTGTTGGGCCTCTGGCCTTCCATAATGTGCATTTGTATACTCAGGTTTTTGTGAATGGGTACAGTTGTACAAACTACATTTATGGTTGCTTTCTCTCTTTGTGTGATTACAGAGACATTTTTGTGTGTTTTGTGGTATGTCAAAGTTTTTCAAGTCCATTGAGTACATGTCATTCGTATATTATGATTATTACTGATTTGAGATGCTCAGTCATCTTTGTTTTTTTTTAATTAAATTTTTATTTTAAATGAGAACTGATATATATTTCTGTTGCTACATAATTCCCATCATATCGTGGAGTGTTCAAATTGTTCCACACATTGCAGTCTGGCATTTGCATCTGGGCATTTTACTTTAAGAAATAAATATACAGCATAAACTTTACAGACGAGACAACAGACAAGCGGTCTGGTAGTTCTTCATCGAGGAACATTTAAGAACCCTCAGACCACTAAACCATTGTAAAAAAGAAAATGTGAATTTCTCACATATGAAACATCATTTTACATATGCTAAATTCACCTTTGATGCCTGGTTTTTAATCATATCAAATCTGAATTATTATATTTAACATGCTTTTTGGAAAGGGAGTGACTCTTGTCTCTTTTCAGTGTTTTGTTTTTTCATGAATTTTCATGTTCGCTGCAAAGAGTTAATGATACAACAAATGGAGAGAAACTGGGACTATTTTTGTAATCTGCAGCTGAATTTTAGCTGTTTTTGCCTTGTTTGTTGTGTTTGTTTGTTTTTTAGTCTCCGTCTACAGTTTCATTTCAATCTGACATATCTATGAAATGTGACATTTTCAAGACTTTGACAAAAAGATTGTTGGCATGAAGGTTAAACTCACAAAGAAAAATAGAAATAATGGTATTTTTTATTTGACATGAGCACATTAAAAACTCAATAGGATGTCATTTTGTTTCACGTTTTTGTCTTCTTTTGCGACCTCATATTTTTCTTACATAAAATATAAAATATAAGCGTCAGGTAAAGTTTTTCCAGAATGTATTTTTTGCATTTTGAATGATGCTGGCTCCATCCATATTGATATGTCTTTAGAGATGACTCTTTTAAGAGTAATATATACTAAAACCACATTTAGATATCATACACAATATGCTGTAGAATAACTAACATCTTTTATTCATCCAATACTTGAAAGAAAATATATCTACTCTGTATTTATTTAATCATTTAGTCATTAAAATGAATGAAATTATGAATTTGACAAAGTGAATCCTGTCTTGTTTTGGGTGGATTTTGTTTATAACAGTATTTTATGTACTTTGAAGTTTGGTATGTTTTTGGACAGGGTCAGCAGAAAACATATTTTTGCCACATAAAAAAATCAAAAAAATCAATATCTGTTTCAGTGTACGCTCTATTATGAATAGTCTCACTGCTTTACTTTACGTGATTTTGTTTTGCTTTGGCGCTAAGTGCAGAAGTTCATTATTCTTACATATAAGCCCAACTGTGTTGCAAACTGTATAATGCTGCAGATCAGCTGTTTGCAGCCAGTTACAGCAGCACTGTCTTTGAAATCTTTAGAAATGTAGAAGTGATCTCACAACTTTCTGACTCAAACAGCTGATCTGTGTGTGATTTGTGGTGCAATAGAATAGTGTTGTGCAGTTGGAAGTTCTATAATTAATGCTATAAAAAGAGGCTATATAGAAAGAGGTTGTGTTGCAGCAGAGCAAACCTATGAAAATATTCATGATATAGCATACAATTGAACAGATATTGAATTTTTTTTAAAGATTTTTTTTGGCCTTTTTGAGCTTTATTTTGATAGAGACAGCTGAAGAGTGACAGGAAATGTGGGGAGGAAAGAGCCACAGGTCGGATTCAGGACTGAGCCTTCGTACATGGGGCGGCTGCTCTACCAACTGAGCTAAACGACACCCAGATATTGAATATTTGAGTTGGGTCTTTTTTATGTGGCTAAAATATGTTGTGTACTGACCCTGTCCTCAGCAGTGCTTTCTGTGCCGGGATCCCTGTCTGCTTCTCCAAACTGACTGTCATCTACTGTAGGTAACACACTGACTGTGCATAAATACCTCACACCACCCCACAAAATATCCAAACTACTTTGGTGGCAGGTGACCTGAATTATTTTTTTTTACACACACACATCAACACCTACCCTGTGTTTGGCAGTCGACAGGTACTAGTATTAATTTCAATTTTTGTTTCTGTTTCTGTTAATTGCCCTATTAATATTCATAATGTGGTTATGCTCCATCAGCATATTGTGACCACAAGGGAAAATAATGAACGTATAAGACGTATTAAAGCAGCATGACCCATCAGGCATCAGTTTGTTTGTTTCCATGTGGCTCCATGAAGTGCTGATGATTCAGGATGACATCACCAAAACTCTGGTCAATAAGTTAGCTCTCGGTCCACATGACGTCTTGTTTACTCCTCGTGGTTTTCTTGCAATAAAAGTCTGTGAAAGCACCCTAAAGCTGATGACTGGGGTAGTAACGATGAGGTGTATCAGAAAAAGTGTGTGTGTGTGTTTGTGTGTGTGTGTGTGTGTGTATGTGTGTGTCTGTCATATTATCAACAATAAACAGTGATTTGTCCACGTTGCACAAGGGTCGGACCCCTTTCTGTGACCTTTAACCTTTGTGTGTGTGTGTGTGTGTGTGTGTGTGTAGGGTGTTCACATGTTGAAAATAGACTAACAGAATAGAATGTGTCCTGCTCGTTTATAATTGTTCATATAATTATATATCTGGCTACAGTTAGAATTAGTTATATTATATTTTCTAATTGTTTTCTTTCTCTTTTGATCATTTGTGTTAGTTAACCCTAATTAATCTATTTTATTCTTCACAGAAATGTTGTGTAACAAAGCCAAACTCCCAAACCATGTAATCTTCAGTTAGCCACTCGACAGGCCTCAGATCAGTGTTTGTATCGTTTGTGTATGCTGAGACAAAGTATCCTCACTTAAAGGAGCAGTGTGGAGAATTTAGTGGCATCTAGCCACGAGATTGCAGATTTCAACCAACTGAAACCTTTTGACTGAACCAAGCATGGAGGTGAAAGTGCAAAGGACCCTGGAGCCACTGTAGGAACATGGCAGACTCCATGGAAGAGGACCCAAAATGTTTGTAGATATAAAAAGTTTGTTCTTATTTTCAGGTGATTATAATAATGAAAACATAATTATGAATATTCAGTAAACAAAACAAAAAAATCTAACACACTGGACCTTTAATTAAAATGTTATCACTGAAATACAGATCTAAAACTAAACCCCACATAAAGATAGAAGAAGAAGAAGAGAGCACACACACACACACACACACACACACACACACACACACATTTTCTGAAACACAAACAGAGATGAAGTCAGTCAGCTGCTGGTTTTATGGAGTGTGGTGCACTGATCATCCTCAGAGGTCAGGGAACCTCCAAACCACTGCAAAAAATGATGACAAAGAAAATTCTTCTTTTTCAACAGTTTTGACTGTTGTCTTCAAAAGTTTCAAAAGCCGACACATCAGCAACAAACACGAAGAGTTGCAGCAACATACAGAAAAATCTTTGCAACGAAATAAAAGTAAAGTTTTTTTTTCCACTAACAAAATAAATACATGTGCAACCTTTTTGCTTTTTCACAAAATGCATGTGTCTGTGTGTGTGTGTGTGTGTGTGTGTGTGTGTGTGTGTGTGTGTCCAATCACTATCTCCCACTGATGAATGATGTCATTATTTATTAGCACATAAATGACAAGCAGTTGAAAAAAATATATATAAAATGTAGAAATATACACGGAACAGAATTTATTTTTTATGTTAAAATTCAGAAAATCTTTCGTCTTCTTCTTTCCTTTAAAAGATACAGAAGCACAAACGCCTGTCACGAGGATGTAGGTCAGCACGTATGTAAATGAATGAGGTCAGATGGCGTGCGCCGGGGGTGGCTGACCTCTGACCTCTGACCCTTTTAGCCCCACTGCTCCATGTCAGCAGCTGGTAACAAAAGAAAAGCTGCAGGAGTTAACATCTCACAGATTGGGATTATTTTTATTTGAATAAAGCAATTTATAAACTTTTATACGTTTGATATTTCACAGTCTGATGATGAAGATGTCAAATAAACATAAATATTTTGGATTCTGAAAATTAAAGATTGTAAGAAAAATGGAACGCCTACCATTTTCACTGTATTTGTGTTTGAGTTCCTGTAAAAACACTAACGTGTAATTAATGTGAGATAGTTTGGTGATGCTAACTTCTGATTTTTTAATGACTCAGCAGTCAACATTATGTTTGGAACGATGAAACTTTATTGATCTGTGTGAGACAAAAAGGCACCGCTGAAATATGACCAGAGAGTAACAACGAGCTCGACTGAAGTCCAGAGAATGTGAAAATAAGATCATGCAAACGGAACATTAACTGTAAATGTTCTTTACATCGCTGTGATCGTCTGGGCTAAAAGATAAAAAGAAAAACTTTATTGACTCCTGCAGGAGGAAATGAGGTCAGTGCAGTTAAATAAACAATTAAGAAAGTAAGTCAATGAATAAAAATGATTTGGCTAAAAAGTTAAATAAACATAAAGAACAAATAGCTTTAATGATGTTAAAACACAGTCATATTTCATAGAAAACCTATATTCATGCATCATTTTAAGGGAATTTGTACAGAATAAAATATTTTATATTAGAGACTGTTAATTGTACAGTGAAATAAACAACAACCTTAACTGTAAAATCAACAGTACTAACTTAAAAAAAAGTTGTTTTTATTGTTTGTAATGATATATCATACATATATCATAGATAAGCAGATAAATGTTTACATTTAGTATTGTAAACATGAAGGAGATGAAGTAAATAAATAATCAATAAATATATCAATTCATTATTCAAGCGAAGAAAGAGAAAAAAAAATCTAGAAATTGATTTTTTTAAATTGTGAAATAATGCCATGTTGAATCATTTTAGTGTCTCTGAAGAATGCTGAGGAAAAATGACAATTTAGAATTATAGTAAATAAAATAACACGGTCCGCATCACATACAGTGTCATGTGCTAAAATGAATTCACACTAACAAAATAAAAAGTTACAAGCAGTTATCATAAACTCATAGAGGACGGGACATCAGTCGGGTCTAGAGCCACAGAGAAATGGTCTGAGGTGATTGGCTGAATTGAAAAATTATGATTTTTATCACATACGATCAACACAGTGTTTCTGTAACTGTGAGGGAAAGATGTGAATCTGTTCTGGCACATAAAACAGCTCTGCTAATCTGCTGTCCACTCTGATTCAGCTGTGTGGAGATATGAAATATTAATGCAGCTCTTCTTCTTCTTCTTCTGCTTCTCTTTGATCACAAGTGTGAAAACTCACAAACCCTCAGTCTGCAGCCTGATTGTCGGCGCAGTCTTTGGTCTGAGAGGAAATCAATAAATCAAATGTTATGATTAAAAGAGCAACATGCCAGAGGACATTAAATAATCATGCAGGAACGGTCATGTTCTGTCACCAGTTTATTAGAAAATAATAATTCTAATAATTTAAACAACATACACATCATGTGTGGGAGCACTACATGTTCATGTTAATGTTTAATATGCAACAGAATTTGATATAATATATGTAGTAGAGGGTCACTGCTCCGTCTCTCTATCAGCTAAAGGTTCCTGAAAATGAATCCAGCTGACTGATCAGAGTGTCTGTTTTTATTCTGCAGACTAATGAAGTTATTGACGAGCAGTGTTTAAGGACTAGGACTGGGCCAGGACTGTACCAAGTGTCTGATAAAACAGGGGGGGGGACACACTTCCTGTTTGTGTTTAATGAGGTTCATTTTGCACGTTTAGTTCAGACACATTTCTGTGTTGTTCTCAGTGAATGTTGAGTTGGCTGCAAACTGTGTTTGTATTTGTAGTTATTTTAGCTGTTGTGTTTGGTTTGTAATCATTGGCCAGTCAGTAATATTTCCCTCTTTGTGTCATTTAGTTTGTTTACATCATTTGTATCTTTTAGTGTTTAATTCTGATGATACTGACTTCGTCTTCTTCAATGTATTGTTCACCTTAAATCATCAAAACTAAAATTCCAGGATGAGATCTGGTGTTTTGGTAGTAGTGTCATAGTGATGTTGTTGAAAAGACAACAGAGATGATGTAATAAATTATTAACAAGAGAATATTATGTCATATTTACAGAGTTATGGCTCTCAGTTTAAAGTTCAGACCTTCATTTAACCACGAGTCTTTCTTAAAATATGTTTGTCAAAATATCAGAACAAACCGACACACACACACACACACACACACACACACACACACACACAGCATGGAGAGGAATAAAGGATTAACTTGTATCTTTAAATAAGAAAATGGAGGCTGCTCTTCTCACCTCAGCACGGTCACAAGACAGTAAATTCACATTTTTACCTGCTTTGGTCCGATCGTGTATTTACACCATATATACTTGACTGTACACACACACACACACACACACACACAGTATTCTGCTGTGTTGACTAATGTGCACAGATGAGGAGTAAAGCTGCCCTCAGATCACTGAGCTACTTCTCTGAGAGGAAACTGAGCTCACATGGAAATTCATCACTAATATTGATCTGAATTAACATGAGCTGCCTCTGCCTGTGGCCATGTTCTCTCTGATGTTTGCTAAAAAATATATACGTGTGTGTGTGTGTGTGTGTGTGTGTGTGTGTGCACTCAAACTGTCAGCTGAGCTTAATGAGGGAAGACGATGGAGCCCTTTAATGATGTGAATATATCCTGACTAAAAATGATTATTTCACTTGATATATTTTCAGACCTCCATCTTGTTAGAAATGACAAACATACAAAGTGTTCAGTCTTTTTGTTTTCACATTTTTTGATGTGTTTCCTGTTTATTTGAACGTCTGCACCAGGTTTTTAAAATGTCACATTAAATTAAAGCTTTACTGTTTGTCTGTGGTGAAAACACTGTAAGTGATCTGTAAAGATCAAACAGAAATATATGTTTTAATAGTTACACAGTGCTGAATTAAATAACTGTAGCCGCAAATTCATTCTTTTGAATGGCCCACAGTTAAATCATGTCCTGTGTCATTTTTAGGGAAATTTGGGGATTTTACAACTTACATTACAAATTTAAATGTAATCAATTCTAAACTCATAAATACCCGTTTTTGTCGATTTTTAATTTTGACTTCTTCAAAGCCATAGCCATATGATTTGCCAGGAATTAATTCTTTTCTTACAAAAATAAATAAATAAATGGTTGCCTTAAATACAAAATGAAAATGAAAAATCCAAATGATTGAAACACTTTTTTTTAAATATATTTATATATTATGAGAGAGGTGAATGGGGTGGCCTGCCTACAGCTGGCCTGATGAACCTATATAAAAAACACATTTTATAATATGAGGTTTAGTATTAGTCACTCAAATTATGGAGAATAGATTTTATTATTGTAAAGGTATTGATTGTATTGTATTGTACTGTATATGTATGGACATATTTATTCTACTATGGATGGCATTAATATTTCTGCATGGCTTGTTATAATGTGTCATATTATCATTTTACCAACTTATAAACTATTTCTATGAACATCTTGTTAACATTAATACTCTTGGTTAATAACAGTTTAGTATTGTGTCTGCATGCAGACTGTGTTCATTACCAGTGCTCATCCTGCTTTGCATGGCTGCATGTATTGAACGCTGTTTGTGGTTGTGTTGCTGCATCAGTGTCGTGCTTCTTCCTGTCATTCTGCATGATTTGTGCTCCATGTTTGCTGAATTTGTTGCTTTTGTCGTTGTTTGTATTTGTATTGTATTTCATCTCTTGTCAGAGGACTGCAGCTAAAATCAGCTAGCTGGCTAACTTTACAGAAATGCTGATTAATGTGCACTATTAAAGCGTGTCCTTAGAAATAAAGAAATGAATGTGAAAGAAAATAATTGAACATCATATAGTTTTAGAGCATGACAGCACCAGTTAAACACTTACTTACACTTACTTTTCTTTTTTACGCCTTTCTGTTTTTGTTGTAGTAGTTCAGGATGATAATAAATCATAAAACTTTAAAATTAATTTCTCCTGCAGGTTGTGAGGTATTTTGGTTGCATTAAACGTGATTTCAGAATTGTCAGTCAGCGATTTAAATGTCTGTTTTCTTGGCTGGAGTTTAGCAGCAGTTCAAGAATGTACAATGAATAATGTACAAATATATATATATATTCATAAAGGAGCGAGATGAAAGGCTGTTAAATGAGTGTTTATTTAAAATTGGAAACGCAGTGATAATGGCGTGCGGTCACATTTGAATACAGCGGGTCGGCTCTGCACGCGGCCATTGTGTTCCCATTAAAAGCCGATTTCACGGCCAACAGAACCCCAACAATAGAGGCAGCAGGTCCAAAAAGTTTGAAAAGACTTGAAGAGAATAAAGGAGGAAGAGAAAGAGGAGGAGGAGGAGGAGGAGGAGGGTGGAGGAATAAGAAGAAAAGAAAAAAGAAAAGGGAGAGAAGGTGGAAGAAGGACAGAGGATAGAAGGAAGATGATGAAAGTGTGCCTCACTTTTCTCTGGTTTTCCTGAGTATAGGCCATGAGTTTCCAGAAACACTATTACCATTATATTATTACATCTCCATACGGTAATCTCTAGACTTACTCTCCATATCTTTATAAATCTTCATATCACCTCCATATTTATTTTCATATTCATCTTCACTTCACATGTATACCCTTTAAATTTCTGTGTCATGTATTTATATTCCTTCAAATTCAATTTCTACTTCTCTCTACAGCTCTAATAAAATCTCAATATGTCTATTTATTCTAGTTATCTATTTATATGTACCTGCTGTGTATTATCTGTATACACGTGCATTTATAAAGCTCTATTATGTTTCTATTATATTTCAGTATTAAAGTATATGCTTCAAACTAGAAGTGTTTGCTGTATATTTATCTAAATCTGCTTATACAAACCTTTGTATTGTCTCTATTTATGTATGTATATGTATTTGTTTCTGTGCCTAAATGGTCTGCACTAACCTTATTATAAAGGATCTTTGATAGAGACAGTTAAAATATAAGTGACTGTGTATTTCTCTATAACTCTACTATGTATTGTATAAGTATGTTTATAAAACTCTTTTATTTGCATATGTTTAAATGCAGTTCTGTATTTTATCAAATATCATAAATATGTAAAAATATCACTTTGTGTAACTCCATAAATTAGATCTGTTTATAAATATTCACTATGGCTGTTTTACTTCAAAATATGTCTTTATAAAGTCTTGATACAAATCTATGTATACTATTAATTTTAATGACTTATCTCCATTATATCTCTACTAATAATACACACACACACACACACACACACACACACACACACACACACACACATATATATATATATCAATGGTTATCTTTATATATAGAACCTGTAGAAATATCTAAATAAATGTGTAAATTATCTCTGTATGTATATGTATATCTACATTACTCTACATTACCACAAAATATGTCTACATAAATCTATAAATAGCTTGGAATATTTATGTATCTCCAGCAAACTCTACAATCTCTCTGCATATTTCTCTACTTCTCTATAATTCTGTTGATTTGTATTTATCGCCATAAAACTCAGCAACTCACTATTTCTGCATCAGCTCATCAGCTCGTCATTGATATTTAACACTAAACATGGCTGCCTGTAAACACCAAAACACATCGAATAGGACTCACCAGCAACCAACCACTGCAGGAGGAGGAGGAGGAGGAGGAGGAGGAGGAGGAGGAGGTGCAGGAAGAGTTTACAGCCGGACAGATGGACCCTCGTCCAAAAACTGCTGGGTCATTTAGAGCGAGAGAAAGAGAGAGAGAGGGGGAATGCGAGAGAGAGAGGGAGGGAGGATGACACTGGTTATATTGAGAGGAGAGAGAGAGAGAGAGAGAGAGAGAGAGAGAGAGAGAGAGAGAGACAGAGAGGGAGAGAGAGAGAGTCAGTGGGACAGATGCGAGGCAAAGCGGAGCAGTGTTTGTCACTAACGCTATAGATTAGCATGTGGTCTCCAGCACAAAGCTGCAGATCAATACTGCTGCTCTGTACACAGCAGATGGCCCGGGACAGACAGACAGACAGACAGACAGACAGACAGACAGACAGACAGACAGACAGATAGACAGACAGAGAGAGGGGGGGACTGTCCTGATCAACCTGCAGCTCTGCAGCTTTACTCACATTTGACAAGCTGCCACAGTGAACACAAGGAAGCTCTATGAGCTTCTGCCTCCTTCTGTCCTTTAAAACTGTTTCACAAGTTGCAACGTGGAGTCTGTGGAACACTTCTGGTGTAATTCATTATTTCATCTGTGTTGTTTTCTTTCTGTCATAAGCTGACTTGATGAAACACTTCTTGTTTCTCATTGTGCCAAAGTGAATAAATGAAGCTCTTACAATGACATTAAACATCAAATATCACATGATGTTGAATGTTTCTACAAATTTAAAATCGCTTCACGTTTACAAATGTTTCATTTGAATTCATTCTAAAACAGTGCTGTTAATATAAACTTAGAAATTATTCACAACTTATTTTGTCTTAAAAAAAGAGTCTTAAACAAATACATGAAATACTTTTTAAATGCCAAAACACCCATAAAGAAAGAACTCATTATTTATGGTTTAGGCTTCTTTAACTTGTTATAACAGGATGTAAAAGGAAACAACACACAAAATTTAAATTGACCTTTCAGCTGTTGTAACGCAGGTTCAAAATGTATCTGACATACAAAGTTAAACAAAGGCAAGAAAGCGAGCGGGGAAATGTAAATGAAACGACTGAACAGAGAGAAGACAAACAGGCTAATGATTATCTGAGCTGAGTCGGTCAGTTAATCTGTGACTGAAGTCTGCAAACAACTCACCGACTTTTACATCTGTCTTTAATATCATCTTTAAATGTTCAAATTAAAGTTTTATTAGCTCCAAACTGTCTCCACATAAATACATTAACTCAGCTTTTCATCATGCTAAAGAAATTACAACTCAAGTCTGAGTCTGTGTGATGACATTAATGTTACACATTACATTACATTTATATTTTACATTTTATAACATTTTTTTAGCATTGTTTGTAAAGTGCAGTGAGACACATTGATTATCCACATGAAAGAATAAGTCTGGTGATATTCTATATTTTTCTTATTGTCAATAAATCCATGTGCAGACCCAGAACTATCAAAGCCTGACATATATTTGATATATCTCATCAATGTTGCCCCAAAAATATTAAAAACACACACAAACAAACACATCAGTTATCCACAACGGTACACTGGCTGACGTGTTCCTTCATTACTGTGAACACACACTGTAGTTTATTTGGACTCTCTCTCACACACACACACACATCGTCCTGCTGCCCCATATACTCAGAGCACCAAATGTGGATTAATCCCCAACTAATTAACTATTACTGTGTGAGCAACAGTGACCAGCTGCTTTAGGAAATGATTTAAACCAGTGTGATTACGTCTGAGAATATATCAGATATCTAAATATAACTAACTATAATATGATCTATCTATAAGTTAAATATCTGATTCATCTGTTGTGTTTTTACCAGTAATTTAAGATTTGGTAACAATGTAATAAAACATAAATAGCAATCATTCATATTTGCACTAGCAACTCCTGTGTTTGTGTGTGTGTGTGTGTGTGTGTGTGTGTGTGTGTGTGTGTGTGTGTGTGTGTGTGTGTGTGTGTGTGTGTGTGTGTGTGTGTATGTATTGATTTGTTAGTGACTTTATGGGAAAAGGTGTTGGGAAACTTTGAGGACTTAAAAGCAAACTTGTGCTAAGACTCATGGGAGCTGTAGTTATTGGATGCTGGTAAAAATGACCTTGGTTTTTATCCTTATTAAAATGAGGAAATGTTTACATTTTAAAATCAGACACTCGTTTATATTTTTGAAATTATAAATTAAATTTTCTGTGAGGGGGCGGAGCTTTAGTCACTACCTGGCAGTGATGTCAGCATTTATTTACACTGCCATATTGACTCCAAACTCTGTCACTTCCTCCTCTGCCTCTTCTTTCTCCCCATCGTCTCCCTGCAGCTGCTCCTTTACAGTCTCCCTCCCCCGCCTCCTTAACCCCCACCCATCCTATCACTCATTACTTCATCCCTCCTTTCCTAAACCTCTTCCATTTCTCTACATCTCCTCCACCTTCCAATTCTTCCATCATCATCTCCTCCTTTCCCTCTTGCTCCTCATCTTTCTTTAACTCTTTTCTTTCCACCTCCTCCTCATCTTCTGTCTTACCCCTTTTCTCCATCTCCCCTTCCTTCCTTTTCATACTCACTCAATTCTTGTTTTTTTTCCTCACCTCCTCTTCCTCGCCCAGCTGTTCCTCCTGTTTTTCTCGATCTATTCTTCTGTTCTCTGTCTTTCTCCTCTCTTACCTCCCACCTCCTCTCTCTGTATTGTGGAATGTCAGGTGGAGCATGAAATAGCAGCCGCCTGGCAAACCACCACAAGACAGACAGACAGACAGACAGACAGACAGACAGACAGACAGACAGACAGGTCGTCCCTCAGCAGACCCCCTGCCTGTCTTACTGACAGCTGATCAAAAGGAGAAAATGGGTCAGGCTTCTGTTCTTCTGTCCTTAATTACACAACAGTCTTTAAACAAAGCAACATCTGCCCAACTACCCATCCTGCTCCTCCTCCTCCTCTCTTCCTTTTCGTTCTCCTCCAACTTCTTTTCTCCCAATCTGAATCATGTTTATTGTCAAGTAAGTTTCCACATATAAGGAATTTGTCATATTGGTACAAAAGTATGAGAAAATACAAATAAATATGAAAGCAAGTACTGTAAATCAAAAAGCATAAATAGACAAGAATTGAACAATGACATTAAAAAAATGTAAAAACAATATCTACAATGTGTCCATTATTCAAATGACTGTACAGTTTTGTGCAGGAATGTGCAAAATACTGACAAACTATCTACCTTCTACAATATTTCATCCTCAGCTCAGTGATAGAAATTCTCTTGAAAGAACTATAAAATTTACTGTACTAGTGTTCAATCATTCACTTCCAACTAATCAGTTCTAAATAATTGTTAGTGTAGAACCTGGAGAGACTTTTAGTCCGAACATTCAAAAATTTGAAATTTGTTGTAAGATTACAATACAGTATGTGGAGTACAATGTTTTGAGGACTAATTAAGTAATGAATGAATATTAACTGGGATATAAATTAAGCTTTTTCTTCCTTTAGTTAATTAGGACCACATTAGTTCTGAAAATGTCCTCTGAAATTATTATTACAGACCCATAAAACGAATCATTGCCATCAATGGCTTTTAATTTTACATTTATACCATTGCTGCTATGGGAGGGGTTATTTTTATTAACATTTTATAATATTTCCCACAAGTTCTCAAGAAAAAAAAAATATTATTAATATTATTTTTTGAGTATTCAGTAATCTTTTTTTTTTTTAGCACACATAACACATACAGAACACTGAGACATTCTGAGAATATTTTGGTACCTACAGAGCAGGTCATACATTTTAGATACAGAGATGTGTCAAAACATTCATGGAAATTTGGTCTGATTATTGGCTGCAGAAAACAGGGACCAACAACAAAAAAGGCAATGTAAAATAAAATAACAAAACTACAACAATCTCACCATATTTTACTTATTATAGAAAATGTATTTATTTTTTTAATTGAATAACAAAGAACTGAAGAAGACGGTCTGACTTTAAAAAAGAGTATTTTTGTTTATTTGTATCATATTTTCCAATGATAAAGGGGATATAATTATTGCTAACTGAATACAAAATAAGTGTGTGTTTTTGTTGTCTTTACTCTTGTTATTTTATGATGATGGATCAGAGTGAGTGTGGGAGACAGAGACAGAGACAGAGAGAGAGGCAGACAGAGTTATTTAGCAGTCGTTTGTCCTTGGAAGTGTAATGAATTGTAAAGTGAACGGGCTACAGGCTATAATGCTCTTTCAGTGCAGCTCCCACGCTCATCACTCCACCCAGAGACTGTCGATAACGTCCCAACACCCACCAACACATCATTTACACTGCAGCAGCCTGCACTCGACACTGTGAGCTACACAGCTGCAAACATCTGTCCAACACCACACAGCACATCCAACTGTCCTCATGTGATGTTAGAACATGTTATACTTTGTGTCA
The DNA here is from genome assembly GCA_036365135.1 of Miichthys miiuy. Taxonomy (NCBI): domain Eukaryota; kingdom Metazoa; phylum Chordata; class Actinopteri; family Sciaenidae; genus Miichthys; species Miichthys miiuy. The sequence goes on from CM071619.1 coordinate 3,250,894, forward strand.
AGACATATGTCATGTCATAACATGTTACATAATGTCACTTTACATAGTGTCATCATATTAATCATATTATGGCATGTCACAACATGACAAAACATATTATGTTGTGTCATGTCATGATATTATGCTCTGTCATGTCACATCATATCATGTTATACCATGCTGTTATTTAATCACATGTATTGTGTTCAACGGTGAGTTATACTGTCATGTTATGTCATGTCATGTTCTAATATATTACGCTAAATCAAATTATTAGACGTTGTTTCATCTCACACCATATCATCTCATATCATGTGATGTCATATCATGAGATCTCATGTTTCACATCATGTGCAGTGTTTCCTGTTCAAGTCACATTACATATTTCAACTCACACATTGTAAGATATGATTCCATATATCATATGTATGTCATGTCATATTACATTATGACAATTTGTTTTATCTCACATCATAAGATGTCATAGCACCTCACACTATCTTGTCATGTTGTCGTGCTGTCTCCTGTCATATATGTATGCCGTGTTATGTCATATGACATCACATTATAAGATAGTTCATGTCATCTCTTGTCGTATGCTTTGTCATGTTATGTGATGGCATTTCACATATATTATCATAAGTTGTACTGTGTTTTGTCATTTAATGTTCTGTCCATGTTATAGTCACACTGTGAATATGTTATATCACATCTGATTTATGCACAATCCTCAACCCCTGCTTCACCTCCTGCCAACATCAATACATTCTCTGTAAAGTGAGAGAAATCCCATAAATGAATCACTTGAATCATTACATTTCAAACAGAATGGTCTTTATGATAAATAATGATGTGTCATATCTTTCATGTTGTGTCAAAGGTTGTGTTGTGTAATTGTTCGGGATTTCCAGTCTTCAACCAGTTTCACTTTTATCTTCATACCTCTCAGCTGTGCCGTGGGAAAATCAGGTCTTTCAAGATGAACCAGTGTTAGCTCACGTGGAGTTTTGTGGAAAAATCAAACCTTTGTGGAAGTGAGCGCTTTGTCAGGAAAAAGAAAAGGAACGTTTCCTCAGGAAGGATTAAGGTCAATTTTTGTTGTCTGTCGGGTCAGTTCTGGCTTCATCATGTGTTTATCATGTGTTATTTCCTGTCACCTTACTTTATCTGAACAATCAGAGGCAGCAGGTGATGAGATGAGAGCTGAGATGAGATCAAATTTTAATGATCCCTGTGGGCAAATTGCTTTTTTGTAGCAGCAGCAGCAGACGAGACAAACCAGCATCCTCAGTTTGTTGCAAACATCCACAGATTAAACCAGTTTTTTTATTATTATGTACAGTACAGGTACAGGCAATATGAATATCTGCAGGATGTAAAGGTACATCACTGACTCTCTACACAGTCACTGCTGGATTCTTTCAGTCACGTGGCCTTCTGTGTAAGGACTAAATTAATTACACATTCATCCCTGTGACCTCCTCCGCGAAGCAGACTGGACATTTTTTATCAGGCCTTTTCACTCACTGACTGACTGTCATGTTCAGTGTATATTCAATGTTCTTTTGATTTCCTTTTATTATTTTATTATCTATAATTTCCTTTTCTCTTGGTTTTGTTGGTTGTTTTGCTTTTTAAATGATTTATAATATTAGATATATAATAGGAAACTTTGATACATTTGGAAAAGGACACCTTGGACTCACCATAAATCTTTATGTATTAAAGAAATAGCTGAGAAACAAGTTTACCACATGATCATTTTAGTCATTATTATCAGTTCATCAGCTGAAAGTGATTATTTATATGCTGATTTTCTTCTCCATTAATTGAACTGATTGATTGTTTGGTTTGTAAAAATTCAGCCTCACAATGTTTGTTCGGTCCAATCAGCAGTCCAGACCTTATTAACCCAATAAAAAATGACCCAGCTTATCAAAATATTTGCCAATTAATATTTCTAAGAATCAATCTTAATTTGTAAAGTAACTAGTTAAAGCTGCCCAAAAAACTGCAGTGAAGGATAAAGTGTAACATTTCCCTCTGAACTGTAGAAGTATAAAGTAACATGAAATACTCAAATAAAGTAGAAGTACCTCGTATTTGTACTTAAGTGCGTTCACATTGACATTCCACCACTGGAGGTTCATGTGATATGACTGAAAGCTCCAGAACAGCTACTAAAGGTACCTCATGACACGATTCTTAAGGTAGTAATTAAGATAGTGATATTAAAAACAGAGCTTGGAATGCAGTCAGTCATCCTTAAGTTAGACACAGTCAAGTGAAGGTTTGGTTCCACAAACTCTGCATATGTTTAATGATTTTAGCTAATTTACTGTGTATCTCTAACACTGAGAAAATATTAAACATGGAGAGAACAAATGTCCCAGATCAGATCAGAGCAGAACATGAGACCTCTCAGTCACATTTAGATCCTACAGACAGCTCACTGTAGTAACACCAGCATCATTCCATAGGACTACTACACAATAATGATTTTTCGCCCTGGTCCTTCCCAGAGAGGCTTCACTCTGCTCACCTCCTGATTGGCCAGCCGGTCTGTGCGCCACTCCCTTCGGATGCCCATGGGTGCCTCTGGTTGGCCCTCTGCACCGTCGCTTAAGCGGGTGACGCCCCTCCGTCAGAGCCCGCTCTCCCCCCCTCCTCCCCCTGAAGCACGTTCGGTTGAGAGGTCGGCTAGGGGACCGTGGAGAGCTCCCGTCTGAGGAGCAGAGTAACGCAGGAGGAGGAGAGGGCTGGATATGGGGGAGCCACCGCACAGGCCCGTACGATCGAGATAAAAACAATTTTTTTTTTAATGTGCACATACCGGGGAAAATACACAAAGATACCGAGCTGGAGAGGCCTTAGGAGGACGGGGAAACAACCGAGGAAGTGAAGGAAAAGGGGGAATACGGCTACTGACCCATCCCGGCGCATCAGGGGAGAAGCCGCGAGAGAAAGGAGAAGAAGGAGAGATAATTCCGCTCGACCTGATGGACTGAGAGGACAGATGAATGAAGACTGCCTACACTAACGCCTATAGATGCCTGGCCAAGGATCTGGACGCTTACGCCATGAACACGGACATGACAATGGACGGCATTGGCAGCCTGCATGGCGGGGTGTCGGTGAGCTCCGTGGTCTCTGATGCGGAGCTGATGAGCGGCCACAGCCCGCACCACGGCCGCGGAAGCTCGTCGGGGGGACACGGGGCGGCGGCGGCAGCGGCGGCGGCGGCGGCGTCCACCCTGCGGATACACCAGGACCTGGCCGCCGCCGCCGCGTCATCCCGCTCGGCCATGGTGACCGGCATGGCCACTATACTGGACGGCAGCGGGGAGTACCGGCCCGAGCTGTCCCTGCCGCTGCACCACGCCATGAGCGTGCCATGCGACACATCCTCTCCCGGGATGGGGATGAGCGGGACCTACACCACCTTAACCCCGCTGCAGCCGCTGCCCCCCATCTCCACCGTGTCGGACAAGTTTCACCATCATCACCATCACCACCACCACCAGCGGCTCTCCGGGAACGTGAGCGGAAGCTTCACCCTGATGCGGGACGAGCGGGGGCTGCCGGGCATGAACAACCTGTACAGCCCCTACCACAAGGACCACATGTCCGGGATGGGTCAGAGTCTGTCCCCGGTGCTGGGCAACGGCCTGGGCTCCATACACAACACCCAGCAGGGTCTCCACAATTACGGCACCACGACGCACGGAGGTCACGACAAGATGCTGAACTTCGACGCACACCACACCGCCTCCATGCTGGCCAGAGGGGACCACCACCAGCACCGAGGCCTCGGTGGCCCGGCGGCCGGGATGATGCCGCACCTGAACGGGATGCACCACCCGGGCCACTCGGCCGTATCCTCGGCGGGCCACCACCCCCACTCCCACCCCCACCTCCAGTCTCCATCCCACGGGCCCGTGTTGGCTTCCACCAGGGAAAGACCGCCCTCCTCCTCGGGGACGCAGGGGGTGAACAGCTCGGGGCAGCTGGAGGAAATCAACACCAAGGAGGTTGCTCAGAGGATCACGGCGGAGCTGAAGAGATACAGCATCCCCCAGGCCATCTTCGCCCAGAGAGTGCTGTGCCGCTCCCAGGGGACCCTGTCGGACCTCCTGAGGAACCCCAAACCCTGGAGTAAACTAAAGTCAGGCCGGGAGACCTTCAGGAGGATGTGGAAATGGCTGCAGGAGCCCGAGTTTCAGAGGATGTCGGCCCTTAGACTGGCAGGTAAGAGCGGATAAACAAAGTGCGGCGCCTCGCTGCTGTTTTGGTTTGTTTTGTGCGTCGGAACCAGAAGAGAAATTGAAACCTCCAAAATCAAACAAACCCCAAATTACCTCCTCACTCTCGGCAGTGTTGTTCTGATTTGTTCTACCTCTGACTGGCTTTGTTTTGTGGTGTTTCCTCGTGTCTCCTCTCCAGCACAGTACACGAATGAAATTTATTTAGGCTCGCTGGTGTTATGATTACCATTATTGATCAATAACAATAAGGGATCGATATGAAATGACAAGGTCACGGGATTTCCCTCCAACAGTCCCTCTCTCTCTTTCTCTGCACTGTGCAGGAACCCACATTTTTATTCCCTTTACTGAACATCGCTTCATCATTCTGCTCTACATTTAAATGAAACAGCTTTTAAGAAAAAAAGAAAATAATTCCTTATTTTTGATAATTTTGCACAAAATGTAGGAAATAGTTCATTAATGCTACATATTAAAGTTGGCTTGTTCAGGGTGCATTAACTCCAGCCGGTGAAATGTTTCTTCTCTGTGTATTTTAGGACTACATTACCCAGCTGCTGGTGCTCCTGTCATTAGCCTGTTATAGGATTATTGTATTCCTCTGGCATTAGCAGGGGGAGAGGTGTGAGGAAGCACTGAGAGCAGACAAGAAAGCCTCGGAAGAGGATTTGTGTTTGATTGTGAGGAGCTTGAAGTGATCAGACTGGCTGTGTGTGTGTGTGTGTGTGTGTGTGTGTGTGTGTGTGTGGAGCATCAGTGGGTCTGGTGCCCCCTCTAGTGAGGAACCTGGTTTCTGTCCCAAACATCAAGCCTCTATTGTCTGCAAGGGGGACAGAGGCAGCAGCAGCAGCAGCAGCAGCAGCAGGGACTGAGTGAAGTGAAAAGGATCAGGTGGCTTTTCAGGGATCTGGATTCTATTCAGGTTTTAGTTAGTGAGGTTAAGTTTGTGTGTAAGACTTGATCATTTTTAATGGATTGGAAGCTCATTATTACAATAAGGGACTGCGGCATGTTTGAGAAATAAGAGTGATAATTATTGTCAGAGTTAAAACTAATCAGCGTGAGTTGGCAAATTGAGATGTTCTTCTTAATGTAATATTTTATGTATTAATAGTAGCATTAATCATGAGCTCGGGTCAGTTTCACAATTTAAACGTGTCAGTTTTCTGACTTCTGCCTTCATCTGAAATGTTTTTCAGCCTTAAACACATCCTAAAAATTCAAACAAACTAAATTTGATTTAAAAAAAAAAAAAAAAGACAAATTATACTATAATTAAAGGAGCATGTAGGTGTCTGATAAAGAAGGGGAATGTATGGCTTGTACGGAGTTTGAGAGAGTGACTTTGAATAAGCTGATTTATCAGGTCGCTAATTTTCAGCTTTGTGAAAAATGTTTTCTCCACCCATAAACAACTTATTAACCATTTACTTTATTTTAAGCATATTAATTACCAGTTACTACTAAAAATCACTAATACATGGAGATACACTGAGTTCATTGGACAGCGCCCAGCGTTCTTTGTTCTGTCCAAAACTTTTGAGTTCACATGTTGTTTGGAGTCGGGCTCAGGTTCCAAACAGCTGTGATAATGGCGGCAAATAGTTTGCTTTGTAACAAACAGATTTTTAGAGGTAACGGGATCATTTGAAGTATCAGGATTATCACTTACATCACAGTCATTGTCCAGTTTGTTCAGCTCATCTCATGATTCATGACTTATTCCAGGATTTAACAGTGTGGATTCTGCTTTTACAAAGAGAATAATATTCAGTTTTTGTTATACATATTCATTTCACTACATGTTTATTATTGAGTTTGTAGTCTGCAGTGGTGTTGAAGTGGACTATTTTATATTGAGAGGTGTTTCTAATATTTTGGCCACCCCATTTACATACACGAGAGGGCTGTAATATTAGAAACACCTTTCAACATAATGCACTTCGGTGCAACACCACCACCCACCAATAAACTCAACAATATACATAAAGTAGAATTATGACCTCTCTGACAGCGTCAACAAAAGCTGAAAAAGACGTTGTAAAAGTAGAATTCATGGCAGAGCTGCTCTGTGGTAGAGGTGTGCTTAATGAAGTGGCCGGTGAATATTATATACATAATGTTATATAGATTCAGTTATCGCTCAGGGAGTGAGGCAGTGTGAGGTATGCTGGAAAAAATTTATACCTTTGTTTCTTTAAATAAATGTTCATTGAATGATGCATTGAATACTCCTATAATATCTGAAATGAAAATTACGTTTGGAAACATTACATTTGTTTCTGAATATAAATCAGAATTTTTATATTTTGCGACTTTGAAGTTTGAAACAGGATTTTGTTTTCCTTTATGGGTTGAGAAAATATTTCCTTGGCTAAAAAAATCAGAGTTATCAATAAATAAAAATGTCATCAAACAACAATAAAATGTTTACATTTTGGAGATACATATATTGTAATGTGGAGCTCAACAAGACTTTCACTGTAAAGTGAATACTATTCCACTGGTATTTTCTTAAGTCATCACACATTGTCTGAAGCGGTTCATATTTCTACTCATAATATATTCAACAATAAATATTCAGCATGAACTTTTTATCTTCTCCAGTTGGTTTTTGATATGATATATTTCCAGCACGGACGCTCAATTATCTGCTGAAATCAAGTCAGCTGAAACAGAAACTTTAACATCAGGACACATGATGTGTTCTTTCAGTGTTTTGTTTTAATCATCCATTTTCTATAAAACACACATGTTTAGAAATGACACAAAATGTATATAATGTTAATTATAATGTTAATTTAATGGCCACATATTTGGAGTTTAGTGTGTCTGTGTGCGCTGTTCCTAAAATATTAATAAAAGGAGAGTGATTATGTCTTAGTTTAAATGACTTTCAAATGAATAATAATTCTAAAATAAAATTAGAGATGATATAACTCATTGTATTTCATAAAGTTATCAATCATTTTGTTTGAGTAAGATAAAAAAAAATTTTTATTGATCCCCAGTGAAACAGAAGAAAGTACAAAAATAAGAAATAAGTACATACGTGTAGTAGTTTTTCTAGTTTTGTGAAGTTTGTTTAGTTTTATATTTAAAAGATTAAAAACTGTTTTATTATAACATCTTATGTAGGGATGTTTCAAATATCATCCAAATAAATAATAATTCTAAAATTATACACTTGAACTGGAGCCGTCTGTGTTTATACAGTATGAATATCAGTAATAATCGTATTACAATGTGTCTCCTTTATTTTCTCTTGTGAATGTGCAACATATGTATAATATTCATATATTATTCCTAAAACAATATTTTAACTTGATTTTCATAACGAGATCACCATAATAACTTTTCATAAAGCTATTTTATTCCCATGGTATCTCTAATGTTCTTACATTATCTCTTTATGATCTCAGTGTGTTTGCAGGGTTTTGATAGTGAGTTTATGGAGATAGTATCATATTCTAAAGTCATATATCTGCCATGGTTTCATCTGACACATCCGGGTGTAGTTTCTGATATTCAGTGGCTGCATCATATTACAGCGTCTGGCCGTAATATCTGTTCAGTATCCTTTAAAATGTTGTCCTGAGGTTGATTGTGGTTGTTTTTGAAATGAGCATTATTTATAAATGTGACGTGGTTTCATGTGGCTGAACGTCTAAATGAAGAACGATCGCTGCAGAGAGGTGGTGTTTTCTTTTTCTTCCCTCCTTTCAATCAATCCAAACATCCCAGCGTGGACAGCTGATTCGATTCAGTCACTAGATTTTCATCCAGCTCATATTTTAAATTTGTACACATGCTAACACGGATGAGATTATCTCTGCAGGATTTGACTGTTATTTCATTCGGTTTTGATTTTCCTGGCTGCTGTTTGACCATGTGGGAAATGACACGAGTGTCGGTGGACGGAGGGGTGGAGCTGTGGGAGGAGGGCAGGGAGCGTTCATGTGATCTGAACAGCCTCATGCTTAGACTGCTGTCTGATGGAGCTGCACTCGTCTGCTTTCCCTCTGATAATATAAAACCCTCACTGGCTGCTGTGTGCACCATACAGGCTGGCTTGTTAGCTAACAACATGTAAATCAGGGTTTGCAGAACACAGTTTTGCAGTCCTGACGCCTCCACGTTTAATATATTTTTAGGCAAGAACAGGTATTGTTTTTATTTTCTTGCAGTTTGACTCTGGAACTGTAATTGGCATCCTGTGGTTTCAGGGAGAACGGGTCAATACCGTCCAGGTTTTTTCCATCAGAAACATGCACACACATGCTCATTTCATCCCGCTCTCTCTTCCCTCCACCGTGGCTTTAAAATGACTGTAGAAACAGAGAGAGCTTCAATTCCTAGATCAACATCGCTACAAGCAGCCAATAGAGCTGAGGTCAAAGGTCAGAGCTGCAACACTGAGACAATAGATGGAGCAAATATTCCCCTGACCCTGAGAGGAGAGAGAGGAAAGAGAGAGGAGGAGCACCCGACAGAGCTCGGAGACAGGGTTATTTTTCGTTTATCTCTCGCTGTTACATTATGTTCCGTACGTTCACAGCATAGAAAACGATGATGACGTGAATCCCATCACATTCCTCCCTCTGTTCTTTAAGGTGTGGTCCTGCTCAGAGCTGAAACAATTAGATGATTAATTGATTAGTCAATGGACATAAAAGCAGAATGGCGTCATTTTCAAAGCACAGATGTAAAATGTTCTTTAGTTACAGCTTTTTGATCGGATGAACTTGCTGTTTTTCTTTGTATTATATGATTGGAAATGGATTTTTTTCTGTTTTTGGACTGTTAATGAGGCAAAACAAGAGGAAGGATGTTTTATCCTCATTTAATTTGAAAATCCAACGGATCACAGAATCCAGGCAGTCAGATGGTTTCGTTAAATGTCTCAGACGTGACAAGTAGAGAGTGGTGTCGTCTGCATGTAATTGTAAAGGAACATTAAAACAAAGAATTAAAAGGTCTTGCGGGAGCAGCAAGCTTATAAATAGTAATTAAAATGGGGCCAACAACAGAACTTTGAGGCACACACGGCCACTGAAAACAATCTAAACCAACTAGTAGTGGATCCAGGTAGACCAACACACTGTGATAGTCTACCAATGAGGATTCCATGATTTACTTTACTGAAGGCTGAACTAGGACCAGATTTGCACTTTTGGACTTATAGTTAGTTTTCTTTTGGATATACAGATACTTGTATGTACATGTACTTGTTTACTTACTATCTGGGTTGGCTAAGTTGCCTCTCTGTATAATCAGGGAGAAAAAGTCTGGTGTGTGGGCTCCACAGTTCCAGTGCAGGTCTAGCAGGATCTGCTGGCAGCATACCCCTTAGTTGAATATGCCTATTATCAAACAGTGGACAGTAAGGGGATATTCTGCTGTAAATGTGCTGTGGGGAGAGTTTTGTGTGCAGTAGGTGAAGGTCTAGTTTTGTGCTTCTGATTAATAACTCTTCTTCTCTGGTGTCTTTTTGTCTTCGTTCTTTTTCTTGAAACTGATGCATACATACTAAATTGTTGTGTTTTATTGGCATGACCATAAATGAATTATGTGGCCAGGCGTATGTGGACACGTACTTGTGCTGGAGATTCTTTTTATGCTTTGGGTTAGGCCCCTTCAGCCTGATACCAGAGCTCTGAATCATCTTTTCTGTGCTTCAAAAAGGCATCTTAATGTGTGTGTCAAAGGCTCTATCCTCAACTGGAGACAGAATGAACCAATCAGACCTTTATAGGCAGGATTAAGAATGGTGATGTCATCGCTCTACATGTTAGACAGCCGCATTCATGAAATATAGCGACTGAAAACTGCTACAAAGACAGGATGAGATGGACGCAGCTGTCCAGGTTGTTTTAAGTCCACTTATAATAAATCTTGCGTCAACATTGTTTTTAATCACCGGTGGATGGAGGGGTACAAGTAACATCATAGTACAAGATAAATACTAGAAACCGCTATCGCAGCTTCTACATCAACTCATAATGTGATGATTAGACAAATTTGCTCACACTGACTGGTTCGGGCAAAACAAAACAAAACCCTGCAGCCAGGCTCCAAACTCTTATGGAGGGTTTTCCCAGAGGAATGGAGGCTGTTAAAGCAGCAGATGAATGGCTGTGGAATGGCACGTTCAACCATCACACATGGGTGATTTCTGCCTGCTAAAGACTCACAACATTGAATAGTCCAAATCAAAATTTCTATCATATAGCATTAAAAAAAATGTCAAATTTGAAGCCCATATTTGCTCTTTGACAGGCACAGAGGTGTCCACATGTCCACACTTCTAGTCGTGTAGTCTGAATACAGCGTGTATCGTCGGGTTTAGATTTACAATATTCAGAATTTTTAAGATTTTTTAATAAAAATACAACAAATGGTTGCACACCATCACTAAACGGAAAGAAAAAGACAAACATTTGAAAGTCTCTCTGTCTGTCTCCTCCGTGTTTCCTTCTCCTCCTCTCCTTCCACCTCATTTTTAATCCTTTTCTTTCTCTCGCCATCTCTCCCCTCCCTTGGTCCTGGCCATCTCTTTTGGGGGGAGGTATTATGTGATCGTCTGGGGAATTGAACACAGGAGCAGAGGCAGCAGCGGCCCGATGAATTATTGATGGGAATCTCGGCGTGACCCGCCTCGGTCTGCTCACTTCACTTCTTCTTCACCTCGCAGCCGGGTTAACCAGGCAAAATGGAGGGAGGGAGAGAGAAAGAGAGAGAGGAGAGGGAGAGAGAGAGAGGAGGAGTCCATTGTTTGGTTGGAGGACGCTGTCTGCCTGTGACTCCAAGTGAATTATGGATGAAAAGACAACAATGCTCAAATCAGTGTTAGAACTGAATGGCTCATATAAAAGGTGGAGTACAAATAGGTCAGCACAAACAAATAAAAGCTGGGTTAAAACGCTGGGGGGGTGAAATGACCTGCACTCTAATAGTTTACATGTTTAATTCCGTATAATTCCACAGCATTAATTCCATCAGAGAACCAACAGCATCTCCTTTTACCATTGACACGTTCATTCAAGTCGCTTTGACTTTGTTTTTTAATATCTGTTCAATTTCTGTCAATCAAACTCAACATTTCCTTTATGTGTTTCACATTAAAAGCATACCAGAGAGGAATTAAACACTTTGTGTGGCTCGAATGCTTCTCGTGGTGATAAAGGACATGACTCATTGACGTGTTCTTAGACAACAATGGAGCTCTGAGTTTGAATACAATGTATCCAAACATTATTTGTTCGGATTGCTGGTTTTTGGTCTCTTTTTTTGTGGGGTTTGTTGACACTAAGAAAAATATAGACTAGCACTAGACTTATCATATAATGCCTTCATATTATGTTAGCCATCAGAATGAGAACAGTCCACTTAGAGTCAAACTGTGCTGGATATCTGAATGACTGAACCTAAATATTTTCCATTTTACGCATCCTGCTGCAAGCAGACATAGTGCATTATTTATGAATCGGACCCTCCTTTATGACACAGATTACCAGCAGTTACCGTGTGTGTGTGTGTGTGTGTATGTGTGTGTGTGCATGTCTTACAGTTTCAGACTGTGGGAATACAGTTTGTGTCCGTTTTCAGGCTCTCTGTTCGGACCTCCTGCATATTCACAAGCTGCTATCGATCTGTAATAATGGATTTTGGGCTGCTGAGAGAAGACTTTTGATGTTTGTTTGTGTGTCAGTGTGAGAAGATTTGACAGAAACTGTTATCTCTGACCTGTCCTGTCGATAGCTATTTTGGAGGCTGGAAACTGAGACATGACAAAGTCTGTTTAGGTGTTGTGGAGCACTACTGCAGATGTGAAATTAGTTAAAAAGCCTTTAGTGTCTCCAGAGGGAGCTGTGTGAAGTCTGATTAAGTGCCTCATGTGATGTCACTTGAGTCAGCATCGGCTGGGGCTGAAATAAAACAAATCTGGGTGTGTGGAGTTAGAAAGAGGCGAGTTAACCTCTGTAGCCTGCTCTTTATCTCTGTTTTAGGCTACAATAGCTGCTACTAGCATAACACTGACTAGTGTGTCCTTTAATGCCGCTACAAATTTGTTTAGTCAGTAAAATATGAGGACTTGTTGCCACTTATTAGTCCATGAACTACAACATAACAGACTCAACTTACACGTGATTTAATATATAATCTGTATCGTATCTGGACCATACGTTATAATGATGTGTTTCTCTACTGTCACAGAATTATCATATCTTTGTGTCCCAGGTGTTATTTTTATTGTTCCCAGGATTTCCTTATTTATACCTTATATTTATTACTTATTATACCTTATTTTCACTACAACATGCAAGACAATGGTCACATGACTGACAAGGGTAGCTGAATTAACACTGGAGCTAGCAAACACCGCCTCTGGCTACAATTACGTTTTTTTTTTACAGTGCATGTAAGGTTTGTCTAGTTACGAAGGCTAACCAAAAATAGCCTATACTGCATTCACAAGGATTCAGACAGATGATAGAAGGTAAACCAAATGTCATTTTAGTGGATGAGAGCAGGAATGTGAAATTAGGTGAGGCCAGCAGAGAATGCAGAATGCAGACACCGGTAACAGTAGCCTGCAATGCTGGCAAAGGTTAAAAAAATAAGCTCTTTGCCGTCCTCTGAAACAGAATTCACAACATATCTGCCCACCATGTCCAACCTATCACAGAATTCAGGCAGTCATTTCAGTTAGTTGGATGTCTCAGATCATCACATATGGTAAGCAGAGAGTGATGTCGTCTGCATACAAGTTTTCTTGCCACTGTTTCCAAGTGCTTGCTCATGGTGGGAATTGTTGAATCTCTGTATAGAAAATAGAGCACGGACTAGACCTACTCTACTGTATATAGAAAGTGTCACCAGATAACTGTTTTGATTTGGCACTATATAAATATAATTGAATTGAATCGAATTGAATTGAAATGAATGGTAATGCATGTTTGAATTTGCTGTCATGCCATGGTATCAGGTTTTCGCCTGCCTAAATCTATGTGAATGCAGCATAAAGCTGTCTCTGTCAGTCACATGACCATCACCTCGCCCGTTGTAGTGCTGCCTTGAGTATCCCACATTGCTTCTCTTTGACCTAAAACGGTGTTTGCAGTCCCTCAGCTCCACTGACCAAATTGGCATTTTGAGATCTGATCACAACACAGGGAGAATCAAGATAACAACGTTTATGAATGCCAGGTGTGGATATTATAGCCCTGCGATCAGCTGTTATCATCTAGCTAATGGATGCAGACTGTTTTTGTCTGTCATACACGTAGAGACTCTGACTGCATCATGTTCATATAGCAAAGCACCATTATCAAATCTGTAAACTCCAAACATCAGCTTTGTGTGTTCAGACTCTCTACAACCTTCACTGTAGTTCCCAATAAGAAAATCAGAGGAATAGCGTAGTGATTTTTTGTTAAGACTGTCCACACCAATTAGGGCTCCCTGGCAGTGCTGGAGCGGTAGAAGTGGTGCTGGGGCCAACTGAGCGGTTGGGGTTCAGAGGAGAAAATGGTCCTGTCGCCGCTTTATTAGGGCGGTCAAATAAAACGTGACACCTGGAGTCTGAGCTCATCGAGGCAGAGCGCTCAGAGAATACACACACTGCACAATCAGTCCAAGCTAATACTACACACACTCTCACACACATGCAGGTAGAAAGCCGCATTGGGAACACAACTCTCAATCATGCTTAAAAAGGACCATATGAGTTTTTTCACATAATTTACCCATTGTATTTTAAAAACAGTAGTGCATTAGTGGTAATATCTCACTACAGTGGTATTGGTAAAAACTACATTTACCATCAGTCCTGTTGTTTTGTATGCCCCCTTCTTGAAGAGAGTAAACATGCCAGAAGTCATTTTCCTCTAGTCTTTCTCTCCCTTTAACTCCAGCCATCAGCAGACACCGTGAATGCTGCTGTTTCATCATTTAAAGCATCACATTATGACCACAGTTGTGTATTAATAGCCCCCCAACATATCCATATATGTGTTTGTTAGCCATTTACTAAGAAACAGTTCTCAGTTTACTCACCATGGTTGGTAACACTCAGCCCGTGAACAGTTGTGTAAATGTTTTCTGTTTCTCTGGAGGAAGCCTGTGTTATGAATGGGGGTTGTGGAGTTTGAAAGACATGAGTATTAAATTATGGGAAGTGTAGGATGTAGTTTTTAAGCTTGAACTATACAAACATGTTCTCATCATCAAATACTGCCATCAGTGGAGCTTCAAAATAGCACACTGGAGGTAACATGCTTGCAACATTTTTGAACATGTCTGCCGTCGAAGTCGAGTATTAGAATAGTGTAAAAAGAAAGAAAGCTGGCATATAGAGGAGCCAGGAGAGCACTGCTCATATTAGTATTTTAGGTAACGTTCATAATGACTGTAGACTGTTGGATGGACTGACATAAGTTTTTATTTATTTTTCTTCACCACCAGCCAGTTCACCAAACAAAAAAATATTTATTTAACTCCTTCACTCGTATTTTTTTGGTGTTTGCAAATATTTATTAATTAATTATTAATTATCTATTTTGTCATTCACATTTCTTCGCTGTGTGGCTGACACTGATATCTAAACACAGTGAGCAGCAGCCATTTCAACAGCTACCTCACTGAAACTAACCTTTGTGATAAAACTAGCAGCCAGGGCACTTCGTGTTAATCATCCATATACTCACTTTAACCCCTTCCTATAGCATATTTTGAGGTCATGGGGCCACTGACCAAGCAGCAGTAATTGGAGGAGAATATGAGAAATGTTGGACCTTACTAGTGGCTAAGTCAGAATATTTTAGCCTTGCTGAAGTACTTTGTTAAGTGCAGTGTGTGGTGTCCTGCACATAAAGAGAAGAAAAGGGCCTAAGGTAAACTGACAGTAGGTGCTAACCCTGGAATGAACATGGCTAACACATGCTAACAAATGCAACCCTTTGAAAGGAACAGACATTGTCATTAGCTGCATCTTAATTAGCTGACTCATGGTTAGTTTATGATTGGAGATGACGCTCTTTTTCATATCTGAAACCAAGTTGTTATTATTTTTAATGTTTATTTCATTTCTTTAAAAATGAAAACAGCATTTAACATGTGATGAATCCACAAAGAGGCATATTTCATGTATGTAGGGTAGATTGTGAAATGTAATGTTTTTAGGACATGATTCGATGATGATGTATGTTTTATCCCGAAAACAATAAAATGTATTCAGGCTTGTTCAACGATTCGGTACGTACTGCTCGTGGTGTCAGAGTCGGCTCCGATCAATAGTGGAGACTCGTAGCAATTTGGGTCAGACCTGACCTAGAACGGAGGTGGACAAGAAAGTCTGGTTGTGAGGCCTTGTTTGGGTCGTGGCGGGTTCAGAGGGGACGTGTAGCGCCGAGGCTGATCATTTGTAAACAATATGTCTCAAACATCAGGCGGGATTAATTCATCAATGTTTATAAGAGGCACATAGAGCACCTTTAAATAGCCTGAGCCGACTGAACGCCAATCCACAATCCCATTAATTATTCTCTGTCTCTGCTGGTTTGTTTTCTCCTATTTTTACGTCTTCTTCCTTCTGAATTCTCTTTCTCTGGCTCCTTCTATCTTTGCTCTGGCTCGTCGTCCCTCCCTCGCTCAGGTTCATTAGTATTGGTGTCACAGCGCTGCTGAAATAACTCTGTCCGGAGGCGTAATGAACGACGACAGGCTCTACGGACCTGTCAGGCAGCAGGCAGGGTTTATGGTGAGAGACAAACAGTGTTAAAAAAAAAACAAAGGGAAATAAACTGAGGGTGTGCTGTGACCTCTGAGGATGACAAACAAACAAATACATACATACATTCACAATTTATTGTTATGATTATTATTATTATTGTTATTATTGATTGCTATTAGTATTGACATATAAAAAAAGTATAAGTTGAAGTAATTTTATATAAAAATAAAAATTGTAATCTTGAATGAATAAAGGTTCAATTTAATACATATTAATTTAAAAAAAATTCATATCATATTTAATATATAATACTATTAAGATGAAAACAATAAATGAATACATTTTTTTTTGCTCTTGTTGTTATTCATAAGACAAATCAATAAAACAAAAATAAAGCTAATTATTATTATTGTGTTTCCCAGATGACACACCGCAGGTCATTTGAGTTGCTCTCTTTTTCTCTGTCTCTGTATGTAAATGTGCTGATGTGTATCTGTAACCGATCAATACTCTGATGGTCAGACACCGGGATCGAACACAAACAAGGAAGTGGACGTACGTCGTGTTTGTTGTCCTTCCTGCTCCTGCCTCTGCTCATGTTGTTGTTTCTCTCTTATTTTGGTTCCTCTCATCGTCTGCGAGTCCGTGTGTGTTTGTCTTCGGAAATGTGTGTGCGTGCGTGTGTTTGTGTGTGAAGCAGCAGTTTTGGGCTCTGCCGTGCGTGAGGATGGATGATGTGGGTCGATGGCTGTAATCC
This sequence comes from Miichthys miiuy, assembly GCA_036365135.1. NCBI lineage: Eukaryota > Metazoa > Chordata > Actinopteri > Sciaenidae > Miichthys > Miichthys miiuy. The sequence continues at coordinate 3,267,629 of CM071619.1, forward strand.
CAAGCAGATTAAAAGAGCATTAATACTGGCAACGATAACGTAAACGGTGCGGACCCAGATCTCCATTGATCTGCAGGAACCTGATCCAGACCAGTTCCTGGAAGAGATGGGGGAGGGGAGGGGAGGGTAGACAGCGAGAGAGAGGGAGAAAGAGAGAGAGTGAGTGGGAGATAGAGCTGACATTATACAACAGAGAGAGAGCTAGACAAACTGTATCTGAATGCCTCATGATCACAATAATAATGATAATAACATGGACATTTTAATGTGCAATATTACATGCAAATGAATGAGGCAGTGATTAAAGGTAATAGTACGGTCTCTACGGATACAAACTATCCCATAATTCAACCGTGACCAGAAAAGAACGTTGATATCAGACAATTCTGCAAAATCTCAGATTCCTCTCTATAATATCTGCACATGATGACGGTGTGTTTAAGGTTCGATTACAAGAAAACATGAATTGTAATTTTTGTGACAAACTCTGTAATGAAAGTCAAACGTGCTACACATGCATCCAAATCCTCCACCGCATATGAAGGACACACTATTCCTGTACTGGTACTGGACGTACATCATGAGGTGTGTAATAATCTAATGTGAACAGAACGATGGTATTTGGTTGTGTCATTTTTTAAACCTTTGAAAAGCTGCAAATGTCGTCAAATAAGCATGTTGGCTCTGTTTACATTGAGCTCTCAGGGCCACCGTAGCAATTATCTCAGTGAGATGCAAGGTCGTATGACATGCGTGCGCCTCGTCGTATGACTGCAGCTGAATTTTGAATATCACCACAAAACTTCCTTAGTTGATAACTTACATTAAGACACTTATTTTAACTTTTCTTAAAATTTCATGTTTAAATAAACAAATGAGACATTATCTAATTCAAAATGTGCTAACTTGCATACATTTTCATTACATTACAGAAATGTGAACACAGCATTTATTTTGTTGTTTATTAGAGACATAAGCTAGGCAGAGAATTTTAGACACCACTTCTTTCTCTCCATAACTCAGAAAATATTATCAACATTTCCACCATTTACAAATGAAATGTTAATGTCAAATCCTTCAGAATGTAGATAGAATAAAATCTACATGCCAAACATTTTATTCTTTTTCCTCCTTCAGCTGTATTTATTTATTATTTATGTATTTATTTTTCTCAGAGGTTTTAAAATGTTTGTGACATTCATTTACTCGGGTTTAGTCACTCAAATCACAGAAAAATATGTTCTCTCAAACCGTAGCAAGGTTTGGTGTATGTGCTACTGAACTATGAGAAAAAAAACTTGTTTGGAGAAACGTGTATTGATTAGTTTATTAAATTAAAAATCCATGCATTTTACAAACACTACAGGTGGATAGACTAAAAGTTAATTCATAGATATCACCATGAAACTTCCTCAGTTGATTAAGACAGTTTTCTGTATTACAACTTTTGTGAATATTTATGTTTACATTTGAAAATGATCATTATTTAATATGTATTATATAGATATAAAATAGATAGTGCAGTGAATAAACATCTAAATGTGTATTTTTCTTGTTCTTTCCACTAGCGTTATGAAAGAAGCAAAATAACCTAAAATCTTTTTTGCCGTGGTTTTTGCCTGTTCGTCTTTCATCTGATTTATTTGATCTGTGTCATCATTTGTATCGTTTGTGCTGATTAAGTCCAAACCAAACCAAGGACACCAAACTGCTCTCATTCTTCCGTCTCGCTCGTCTCCTGTACATTCGGTGGTAAAAGCACTAAAAGCAGCCAGTTTGATGCGTATCAGACAGATACAGGTTTGAAGAGAATCCTCATCTATTTGATTGTGCCACATAACTGGATTCATTAAGCTGAATCTGTCTGTTATTGGATTATGTTTCACATTGGATGGATGGGATCCGATTGTAGATATTGCGTTGAATGCAGGTTTAGCAGGACAGAACGGGTAGAAAGATGTCAGAGAAAAAAACTGAAGATAAAGATGGAAAATAAAGAATTACAGGGAAATAACAGAAAGAATAAAACAAAAGGTAATAAAGGATTAACATAAAGGTCATGTCTAGGAACAATATAAAAATCAAAATAAGAAAAAAATAAGAAGTGGGCAGGAAAAAATTTGAAAAAGAAAATAGACTATATGGCCAAAAGTATGCAGACACTTTATGTCCGTGTCCGTCTCCTCTGCGTTTCGTCTCGGAGCTGCTCTTCATCTCTCGGAGCAGGAAACCTGATCAACTCGTATCGCTTGCCGCTGATCGTTTGGAGACAAACACAGCGGTGAGCGGTTTGCCAGGATGTCCGTTTATAGCTGCCCAACCTCTTTTTGATCAATCACCGATTACAATACAATCTATTGATCAGAGAAGATTATCTTTCTGCCTGTGTTTGTTCTCTGTGGGAGCTGTGTGCTGTGAGACCCTGCTTCAGGCTGCCAAAAAACACTGATAAGAAAGGTACTGAGAGGCTAGTTAACTCATCATCCATTAGTCTGTCAGTGTGTGTGTGTGTGTGTGTGTGTATGTGCGTGTGTGTGTGATGTTCAAACAGAGCTTCTCTCTATCCTTACTGTCAACATTTAGCAGGTTAAAGGTTAGTAAATGTTTTCCCTGAAGTTTTTTAAACTTTCTATACAGAGATTTTTCTTTTGACATCAAACTTTTACTCATATTTGATCTCTTCTGGATTCTTTTTTGCTGGTGTTTCACTTCATGTTTATAACTCAGTCACTAAATGCTTTTATTAGCACCTAGGACGAACATACAGGAACTTATTTTAGTCCCTGGTTCCTCGCTTAAATGAAGTTTATGTTCCTGACTTCCTCAAAAGGCTCACTTGCTCCAAAATGCTAACAGAAAGTATGATATTCCCTTTTTGTGCTCTACATTTACCCCCCACCATTTTACTTGCACCTGCAATAAATATTATTTTTTGTCAGGTTGAGGCTATACTGTATAAAACATGGATGTAGTCTATGTGACATCACCCATAGGATTCTGAGGAGCTTGTCCTGCCTCCATCACTTCCCAGGTAACCTAAAAAACATGTGGAGTGTAGATGGAGCTGGTTGCTCAAACAAGTCACGTATGACGACGCTTACCTGTCAATCAAAGCAGCCACGCTGTTAATTCTGCATAACTTTAAGCCTTAATATCATTTGAACAGGTGAGTTGTATATAAATTCACCCTCAGTACAGTTGTCATGAACGGGGAAATTAGCTACAGAGACCAAAACTGTTTTTTGTACCAGGCTGTAAACATGTTTGTTTCTGCTGTGAAGTTGGACATTTTAACATGGGGACTTATGGAGACTGACTTGTTTTGGAGCCAGCCTCAAGTGGATGTTTGAGGAACTGCAGTTTTTGACACTTTTGTGTTGGCTTCACTTCACAGCCGCGAGGTCGCTGCTTGGTGGAGGGTAGCAAGCTGTGAACTCAGCACTGACATAGGATGTATATATTCTAAGTAAGTCGTGTTTGTGTCCTCCTGATGAATGTAAGTCTAATATTCACATACTTGGTCTCCACCAACTCTCAGGGGAAATATCCGACTAATTAGCTGCTAAATGCTCCACTATATTCAATATATTGTACTATTATTCTACTTGTTAACTTTGTCTGTCTGCTGGCTAGTGCTCACAGTAATGTACAGCTTTTTTTTTTTTTTGTGGGAGATCGTCTGCTGAAAACAACGCTGATGAGAGCTGTGAGACTGAAGCAAAACAATAAACTTATGGTTGGAAAAAGCTGAGGGGAACTCAGGGTGAGAGAGTCAGGTGATAAAATTTCTGTGGGATTGTCACTATGAACGAGCCCTTTCACATACAGTGAGTCATGTGATCCGTTGTTAAATAAATGGCTCATAAAACATATTGATTATAGCTTTGTGTCTGAATTTCAGGTATAAAATACTGGCAGTTTCCTACAACTGAAATTGAAAAAGTGGTTTCAACAAAAGACGTGGCTGTTCGCCCAGTCCAGGTCCTGTATTCATTCAACTTAGTAAAGTGCGGTGAAAGATCAACAACACAAATGAGAGCAAGAATATGATGATGACACAAACCTGATTTCATAACTCACACCTCACTTTCATGTTGTTAACAGCTGATGTTGGCATTATTCTTTTTTATTATAGAGTAAAAGTCAAAAATAAAAAGTGAAAAAAAAACAAAAGAAAAGAAGAAGGAGAGAGAGAGAGAGAGAGAGAGAGAGAGAGAGAGGTGGATGACATCAAATTCCTCTGAGGCCATTTCCTCATCAGTTCAATGACATCACTGAGCCGCGAGATGCTGTGATTGGTCGACCCCTTTCTCCTGGTAAACAACTGAAGATACATTACAGTGTGTGTGTGTGTGTGTGTGTGTGTGTGTGTAAGTGGGCAGTGAGACCTTTGTCCAGTGATGTCACCACAGACCGTGTGGACATACAGATTATACACTGATAAACCATCTCTCTGCACACACACACACAGTGATCACACACTCTGAATACTCACTTTCTCTCTCCCTCTTTGTTCCTCAGCACAATCAGTCATAGGAACAGATGTATCCATTTGTCTGTATTTGTCTGCATATGTGATGTAGTGCAGGATGTACACAAGTTCATATTTGGAGGAAACAGAGTAATTTCATTTAAAAAAAAAAAAAAAGCTCAGTCATTTCCTAAAAAGCTGGGCACTGTAGTTTTATATCAGAAAAGAGGAAAGAGTTGTTGGGGACTATTTTCAGAGGCGGATTAATCCACATTTTGATTGAGTCCAAACTACTAAACTACTGTGTGTGTGTTTGTGTTCATGGTAATGAAGGGACATGTCAGTGTGGCTCATTGAGGTGTTTTAATAGTTTTGGGACAACAATGGAGCTCTGTGAACAGAGAAGAAAATATATCAGGCTCTGGACAATATTTGTTGGTAGGATGAATTTATTCTTGGTTTTAGTCTCCTACAAACAGAATATTGCTTAAAGTAGATTTAGTTTAAAATGTGCTGAATCCAAAGCAAATGAAATATAGGGATTGATATACATTATACACATTATACATTGATACATTTACAGTTCTAAGTTCATGTTAATGGGTTGGTTACAAACGCAGGTGATTAATTATTAAGTGCTTAAAGAAGTTTGAGTCGATGTATGGCTACTTATTTTTTCGTCCGCTCAGATGATCAGTTAATCATCTGAATGATTTCATGTAACAAGACTGCTCTACAGTGCCTGTGCTTTGAGCTAAATGCTAACTGCTAAACATGGTGAGTTTTAGAGTAGAATCTCTGCCGTTTTCACCATCTTAGTTTAGTGTGTTAGCGTGGATGACATTTAATCGGCACTAAACACAAAGTGAGCCTCCAGCTGAGGCTGATGGGAATGTTAGCATTGTATTGGTCAAATTTAAATTTTGACCTCATGGGGGAACATGAGTGACGTTTATTGCAATCCATCCAATAGTTGGTCATGACATTTCTCTAAAACCAAAAATGTCAGCTTTGTAGTTATGTGAGAGGAAAAGTCAGCGTATCGCCAAAATCGGTAAGATTCATCCTTTAGTGCCCATTAATGTCCGACATTTCATGGCCACCTTAAATATTGATATTCAGTCTTCAGACTGACAGACCAACACGGCCATCCTAAAAACACCAAACATCACCAGCTTAAAGCTTTTCAAACACAGATTGTCACTTTTCATATCTGTGTATGTTGTTTGTCACATTCCTGATGCTAAACAATGAATCTGATAAATGAAGAAATAGCATCAACATGAAGATGAACTTTAGTGTCTTCTCATTTATCAGCTGATACACATACAGCATGAGAATGTATTGTTAAATGATAAATATTCTTATTCATTCATGCTCTCAGTTTTCCTTCTGTGTGTGTGTGTGTGTGTGTGTGTGAGTGAGACAGACAGCGAGAGAGTCTTTAGTCTCTTGTTCCATTTCCGGTTATCTTCTTAAAACGGAAGGAAGAAAGCATCGTGGTGCATTAAGCACAACCACACACACACACACACACAGGCACACACACACAAGCACACAAACACACATACACAAGCTAATAGTAGAGTGCTGATTGCTACAATGCTCTCAGTGCTACAGCATCTCTACATCTGTGTGTGTGAGTTTAAGTGCTGAGGTATGATGCATCAAGTGCATCAACTCATGACAAAAACTCCAGCGAACTTCAGTTTGACTCACGCATCCATCCCAACATTCAACAACACTATGTGTGTGTGTGTGTGTGTGTGTGTGTGTCACATTTTCATATACGTGTTCATTTTTGTGAGTTAACTCACACTTGAGCTTGATGTTAGCAAGCAAGCTAAATTTCAGGAGCAGAGCAGCCATGTGGCAGACACAGACCGTTACCATGTCAACACTGACAGTTTATTTTTATGATATAGAATTATGCATTTATATTTATTAGAATGATTTATTAAATATAAGTTTATTGACAGGCAATCAGAAAATTGATTGAAGATATTTTATAATAATACATATCAGTTTCTTCTCATCTTTCCTTAAATTTGTTGAGGCCCTCTGGTGTCTCCTGGTTTGACAACACTGGTGTAGACTGTAGTGAACAGTCAACAGTGTGTGCTGTGTGTTTGGTGAATCTTAAATATCATATAAATACTTTCTCCAGTATTGATTTTACTAGCTCAGTCGAAGCTTGTTTCTACAGTTCTATGTGGTGATTGGGTGTTTTTTTTTGTTTTTGACAAACTGACTTAATATTGTCATCAGTAAAACACCACCATCACCAAACATGGCTGTGATCTTGAAACCTTTCACAACTTGACCTGAAAACTAAACTTGAAGTTGAATACAGGCAAATTTTTATTTTACAAGTAGGGATTTGTATTGGCTCATGCAACCTGTAGTCACTGAGGTACTATAATAAGAATACTAAGAATAATACTAAGAATAAGATAGTTGGCACCTTAGGAACATAGAAGTCTCGTGCCATGAGATGGGTTGGTCTTTTCACGGTCCCCGTAATCCCTGTGGTCCCTGTCCTCAGACCCTGACTGTCTTTTATGAGTTCACTCTTAGCGTATCACTATTGATCGCATGACTTTTCCTGCTCAACATTCTTAACATGGCTGATACTGTCATTCTGAAATTAGATATTTAATGAGTGTGATGTCACCCAACAAATGTACCTATGAAGACAGAGAATGGCGTCACATTAAGGAAGTACTGATATTACATTTAAAGAATGTGGCTCTGCACCATCATGCTCCATGGCATCTATTATGTTTATTTCTGTAGAATTTCATCATTTACCCATTAACAATGTTATATATTATTATTATTATATAATAATATAATATAATTATTATTGAATTATATGCATTATTTAAAACCACTGGTAAAAAAAAACAAAAAAAACAAACAAACTTAAAACTGTTCAGATAACATTAAATGGTAATTTCTTTTAATACATAATATAATATATTATAATATAATATTCAATGATTAACCACCATGAATCTACTTAATTTATTAATTAAGGGCTTTTAAAATTGAGGAGTGTGTTGGTTGGCCTTTTTAAAAATTAATAATTTTTTTTTAGTTGCTTTGCACCAGCTGACCACCACCACTGTGAAAACCATGTGACCAATAGTCAACAGACTGCCAGCAGTGTGAAAACGTTCAAAGCCTGAAGCAGCAGACAGAATTAAATGACAGTTAACAGTCGTGATTATTTAAGGGGGAAAAGTCACCTGTGACATCACAACGACATCACACACATTTACAATGTAACGATACACAGCTAATTAATGATTTCATCAAAACATCGCTCAGCCCTGCAGGCTCATGACGGAGTGCCAAAATGTGGCGCCACACACAAGCAGTGAAGTGTATGTTGAAGGGCGACTTTAGTACTTACCCTGCACTTATATGCCCTCTGTGTAATGGATACCAAGGCTTAAGTGGTAATGGTGCAATAAAAAAAAGATACAGAGAGAGAGAAGGAAGAAAAGAGACATGGAGTAAGGAGAAAGAGGGAGGGAAGAGAGAGACGGAAAGGTAGGAGGGGCAGGAAAGATGAAGGAGAGGAAGGAGACGCAGAGGCAAGGAGACAAGAAACAAGAAAGAGAAAAGGAAAATGGAGGGGAGAGTCAAAGAGATAATAGAAACAAAAGAGAGAGGATGGAAGAGAAAATGAGGAAGATGAAAAAGATAGATGAACAGGTGAGAACAAGAACAAAAGACGAGTCGACAAAGAAAAAATTGTAAGAAGGAGAGGAAAGGAAAGACAAAAGAAAAAGCAAGGCAGCAGTAAAATACTAAATTACACACAAAGAAAGTCTGAGACACACAGAGACACAAGAGAGATAGAGCTCTCCAGTTGATGGCAGTCCTTTGTGCTATAATTTCTTTTTTTTTTCTTACAGAATGAAGCCTGTCTGTCTGAGCCTGTAGAGTCCTTATATTCAGCTATATTGATCCCCAAACTCTCCGCTCTCTGTCTTCTTTTAATCTCTCACTCTGTTGCTCTGTCTCTACCTCTTTGTCTCTGCCTCTTTGGTCATCACAGATACAGATATGGACCTGTGAAAATGCTAAAAGAGGAAAATGTTCAATATCCAAAGAAGAAATTCTCCTTGTTAGCTCAGAATGCATAATTAGATATTAGCATTAGCTAGTTAGTTTTGTACAGAACCTGGTGATGAGAAACAGCTCACACTGTTACTGTGTGTTAATGGCTGTCTGATGAATGTGAGAACATTTTTAGTGTTTTGATGATCCATTTTAAATGTTCACAGTCCATTTTTATGATCATGTGTGGCTGGTAAACAATATTTGTTATACTTATTAAATACTTACTAAGTATCATCACAGGTTATGAGTTTTAACAGTATACACTTGCATCCCTTTAATCACACATCTTGAAAAATATATTCAGGATATATATTTTGATTTTGAACAGCAGGAATTGAATACATTAAAATATAGATAATATATAAATTATATAATATTATATAATATATATAATATGTATAAATATAATACAGGAATTTCATATATGCTAATGTTAACGTAAGCATATAGGGCGTTCTGTGCTCTTACAACATCTGTACAGCAGTTAAACAGCAGGAATTTTATAATTTCATATATGCTAATGCTAATGTTAAATGTTGTTTAAGAGGAGCTCCCGTGCTATTTGTTGATGGTTTGAGACAAAGTTTACTTCTCACTACTTTTAGAACTAATTATGTGTTTAGTCTGCATTGCTACAAGCTTACTTACTCACTGGAATTCCATGTGTCATGTGAGCTAGCCAGAGATGTCTATAGAAAAAATAATTGTTTGTAAATGAGAAACCCGGTCTATACTTATGCCTACGTTGTACATTTTATTCTTTGACAGCAGCCAACAGTTTTGCCAATAGCTCCTCCATTCCCATTACATTACATATTGCATTGTAGGAAATAGGGTCTATCAGCAACAGGACACATGGAACTGTGGAGACTGAGGCCGTCATGGTAAAGCAGCCAGGCTGTGATCTATCTTTGTGGCGGGGATGAAAACAGTCTCTAATGACTCTGCTGAGCTCCTCTTTCTCCTCTCGCTCTCTGTCTGTAAAATGAAACCAAAGCTTGCCGGCTCACTCACTTCCTCTCTTTAAACTTTTACTTTTATTAAACTTTATTTCTTTATCACACCCCATGGATACATTGCAACAGTTGTTAAGTTGTTGATTGGAGTCATCTGGACATATATACATGTACAGTTAGGTATCATCTGCGTAGCTATGGGAAATGGTTTTAATGCATCCAGATGCTAATAAAAACTGGGCCTAAGATAGAGCCCTGAGGGACACCACATTTAAATGCATTTATTTAAGAAATTGGTTGCCCATGGCTACTATTGACTTTAAAGAATGTATTACTAGTGCCAAAACAAGTAGTCAATTAAATAATCATTTGATTAATAGAAAATGAACTGGCAATTGATGCAAACTGGCCCAGGGAATGTGACAAGGAAGGAGTCCATGCCAGGGTTGAAGTCACCGAACTATTTATTGTAATTATGCTTTAACTAAAGTAAACTTTTTTTTTTCTTTTCATCTCTTTCCCCCATCCCACCATATTGCTCTTTTTGTTTCCTTCCATTCTCTCCTTTCTCTCTGCATAACCACCCTCCTTTCTTCCATCTCTCACCTCTTCACTTCAACTTCATTCCCAACTTCTTTTTTAAGTTCGCTCTCTTTTTCTTTTGTCCTCTCCATTCCTTCACCTCCTCCTTAACCTCTCTGCTCAGTTTGTTCTCCCGGCTTCTCTGTATTCACTTGAAATGGCTGCTTCAATAAAACATCACCTTGATGTTTCTATTGACGTTTAGCAGCCCTTGACTCTTAAAACCTCTGTATAATACATCGATGTGTTTTCTGTGAGTGTTACCAGCTCTTGAGGCTCAGCACTTGACTCAACACCATTGAAGTGAATAGAGAAGAGGCTTTGAGGTGAAATAATGCCTCTCAGCTGCCATATGGGAAGACTTGACCTCTTGGTCAGCAGTTGGTGTTACAAGCTATAGTGTTTTTAAAATGTAAGTCTTGTGTTTCTCATGACCACTCTTTCATCTGGCTCATGAAGGATCATTTCACCACTAACATAGCCCATAAACCGGCCTGCAGGTCAGATTTAGTTAATTTTAATATGTCTGGTGTTACTCTTGAATGGTCAAATGCTGCATTCAATGTCATTCAGAGTTACTTTAATTACTGTTCATATCAACTTTCAAGTTGTAATTGGCCGTTACTCATCAAGCCTTCTGTTCTCACACAGCCTGAATGCAGTTTATATGATAATTATGACAGATTTACCAATTAAAATGATTTGAAGCAATGTGCCCTTTTCTAGCCGACAACTGTCAACCTTTTTATGTAAAATAACAGCAATCACTGGTGGTTTTTATCAGCTGTGCTAGCATTAAGATTAGCATGTATAAGTTGATGGTACACTATGTCTCTGGCTGATTTTTTTTTTAACATTTCCAGCTTGTTTTAAATATGCCCTATATCCATAAAGGACTGATATAAAAAGTCAGCACCTTCACCATTTGATGATCCATGTAAACCAGTTGTTCCCAACCTTTTTGTCCTTTTTCACTGAGTAAACTGCCATCCCCTAAGTGTCATATTTTTATTGGTATCTCATATTATATTCAGTGTGTAACAATAACAGACAGAATAATTGATAGTGTATAATTAACCCAAATAACAGTATGTTACTCTGAGTAAAAAGCTTACTGATATCACGATTATGATTGATGAGGATTGTGACGAGAATAATTTCCCTTCCCGGGGTTTGAGTGGTGGATGATAATAAAGATGATGATGATGATGATGATTATTGACTTTAACAGTAAAGAGGATTTCTGTTCTTTGATGAATAATAATTGTGGTGAAAATAACGCTGATGAAAATGTTAAAGGAATAGTTCAACATATTCAGAGCTATGCGTATTTTCTTTCTTTCTGAGAGTGAGATGAGAAGGTTGATTTCAGTGTGTACTGCGTGTTGAGTTGGCGTGGTTAGCCTAGCTTAGCATAACGACTGGAAGAAGCAAGGTTTCAGTTTTTTCTTGATAGAGAACAGTTTATTTCATCAGCTCGTCACGTCTGATTAGCATGCTCCATCATAGGTTGCCAAATACAATCAGTGAGCAGGTTTGTATTGGCATGATGGTTTCAACCTGGCAACCTTACTGTGACAATAATAGATATGGGAATTGCTAAGATTTTTTTATGCCATTTTGGATTCTGCTTATCGGTGCAATTCATCAGATCAAATCAAATTCTCTAATTGATTCCTGGTTATTTTTCTTTGTGGAATAAAAAGTGGGCCTACAGAGAGTATTGCAGCAACGCAACTGTTTCGCTGAGTCTGAACACAGTAACACACAATAAAACAGTAGATGATGGGTGAGTTGAGCTGAATGTCTGTTACCATCTAAAATGGATGAAATGAGATGAGAGAATATTTGTACAGTATTCGTTTAATTTAGGTTTTCATGTGTGGCAAATGAAGCCATGCTTTGGACTGTTTCTTCCTCGCCGCCATGAATCTTTCTTGTTACACGTTTGCAACAGCGTAGTTCCACGAGTTTGGTTCTCAATTCCTTAAACGACAGGAAGCTGTGCATAGTCACTGGTCCAAGTCAAAGATTTGCTTCAGTGCTGATACAATACCCGGGTTTGAAACCAAAACAATACTTGCTGGAAGAAATGTGACATTTTTTTTTCTATAAAACACCATTTCTTATTTAAATAAAGGAGCCAACCTTCAAATGTCAAGGCATATATGATAAGAGAGTAAGTATAAACATTTATGAATCTGACCAGGCATTTGTTCAGCGCTTTTGATGCACGGTTTGGTCCAAAAAGCATTGTGTATTGATGCCTATGTGAGAATTTGGATAATGGACGCACACATGATGATGTAACAGTGGCCGTGTTGTAAGGGTTATTTATGATGTTTGTAGTTATACTTTCTCTGATGGTGTATAAAAGAGACGAGGGAGGCTCTCTGTGACAGAACAAGCTGACAGCTGACTCACACGGAGAGAAAGAATAGAAAGAGGAGGCGAGCGACTCTTCTTCGTATTTTCTGCTGATCTCGTTTGCAGTTAGAGACGCATTTAGCAACACACTGATGTCTGTGAGAGAGACTGAGAGCTGATGAAAGACAGAGGAACCCTGCTTTATTGATCCTATTGATTCAACCCTTACCTTTAAAGAAAAGCCACCCCTCCCCGCCACACTCACTCTCACCCCCCCTCAGACCCGGTAAACCCCCTTTGAATAATATAATTGCGTATTTCATCCTCACTGTAACCTCAACCGGAGCAAAAAAAAAAAAAAAGCCTGATTGAATCACTCAGGCGTGGTGTTTCTCCATTGACGGCAGCCTGCTCTGTGTGTGGGTGGGTGATTTTGATTGCTCTTTTTTTTTTTTTTTTTTTCTTAACACGTAAATGTCTGCACTTTTCTTTGGTCTGAGGTGAACTGCTGCTGAGCTGCTTTTCATCGGGCTACAGTAAGCAGAATACAGAGAGAGAGACGGAGAGAGGGAGAGGTGAAGGAAAGGAACATTTACATAATAGACACAGATGAAGCCATTAATGTGCATGTCATAAAAGCTTATTATTTTATTACCAAGTGAGCACTGATTTCCTGATTTCCTGATTACAAAATATAATGTTCACAACTATTAGTGTTTAATCACCTGATAATAAGAATTGTTATGTTTTTGTTACCTTAAAATGAGCCGTTTATATCTACAGATGCCACAGGTCCACTTTGATGAAGTCCGCCATGTTTCTACAGTAGCCCAGAAAGGACGAACAAAAGAAAACACTGGCTCTACTTAGGGAGTTGCGTATTTCGTGGCCACCGTTGTTTCTCGTTCACGCTATGAAGGCGAGGTGTTTTTTATGTTGGAGCAAAAAGTCAAGAATGGTTTGAATGTTTCTGACACTGTAGTGCTGATACATTACCTGGGTGTACAGTAACAGATGTTAAATCTGTGCTTACCTTAAGGAAAGAAACATTTCATTTAACAACAGAAGCTGTTAAATGTTGTGTAAGACACAAATAATTGTGCAAAATTAGCACCAACGACCAGTGTCGTTGCTAAATGAAACAGGTAAACCAAATCGAAAACAACATGGCCCAGCTACAGTCACTCTGACCTGAAGACCATCAGCCCCACAGTGTGGAGAAAGAACAGACAGCACAGGAGAAAGAGAAAAGGTGGAGCTGAGAGGGAGAAAAATCCCGCAGGAGAGTGAGAGTGAGGCCAAATGCTACAAAATACAGATATATTTACCTGTGACAGACATGATTAGTGTTAAAAAACTAAATTACTACCTGAGTTGATCCCTGTTCATACCTGAAAATAATAAAATAAAGAGCTGTATACTCTTTTCTGTCAGGTGGAAGTACCTCCAGGTACTCAGAGCTACCAGAGCTTCACGATGATCAACACAAGTCCAGTCAGAGCTGTGAGGAAATGCCAGGTGCAAAACAAACACTGCAAAACACACGCACAAACATCAGAATTATATACATGAATATCTACTCCTGCAGTGCAAAAACCAATGACTAATTCTGTTGACTGTTTTGAACTATTTTGGATGTTTTTGGAGCAGTGTGTGTGTGTGTGTGTGTGTGTAATCATAAAAGTCAAAAATGCCATAAAACATGTCAACAAAACAGCTGCAGTATACATGGTGTGATGTGAATGTAGTGCAGCTTTTTGTGAATATTTAATGTTTTTACCATCCCTGTATTTTATGATCTCATTGCTTGCTTGTCTTATTTGCCTTTAGTTTTCATCGTTTTATTATTTTCCATATCATATTAGGGTTATTGTGAACATTTCATCAGAAGTGTGCATTAGAGAAAATGCCAAAACACTTTAAATTTCACAATAAAAGCCTTGTGGAAAAGCCTTAGCAGATATAAGAGGAATCTAAGATATTCTGACTCTGTTCAAAGACCAGTGCAACACAGTCACAGTTAGAGAGGAAATGTTGCCTGAGAGACAAAGGAGGTCAACAGAACGTTTGTGAGGTGACTCAGATGTGAAACGCTGTGATCAGTTCAGCTCACAGTCACTTTTATCACTAAGATCATCCAGTAAATAGTCGGGTCCAATGTCCAAGATCGCTTCTAGTTTAGACTGAATCAACAAAACTGTGACACACTTTCAGGCTCATGCTGATTCTCCTCTTTACAATATGATGTGTCCCATCAACATGTTTATGCCCCAGCTATGTAGATATTAATAATAAGTAAAAAGTTCTTTAAATCCAGTAATAGTTATGATAATAAGCCAGCACTTCAAAATAAGACATACTATCATTATTATTGTATTATTAATGTTAACAGTAATATTTGTAATAATTTGTGTCTTTCATTTACAATTTGTTGTCATTTTATGTGTGATGATTCAAAGCAGACGTGTCTTAACACACATGCACACACACACACACACACACACACCGTTTTTAAAGCCAGTGTGTTTGTGGCTCAGCGCTCTTCATATTCAGAGATCAATAGTGCCACCTGTCAGTGACAGACTGCATTACAAACACAGCTGTAGATAATGTCTCATAATGACAATTGCATTTGAGTAGCAACTAGCTGCTATGCTAGCTGGATTAAAAAAAAAAAAAAAAAAACCCTCAAGAACAATGAAACCATCCAAAGCAGGTCACGTACACATGTAGTCTGTATGTGCTCTGTGTTCACATTACATTCATGTCATACACACAAAATGCTCTCAAAGCCTCAGATTCTAGTTTAGATCTCAAACTCTCCAAAGACACCAAACATGTCAGGCGGAGACAGAAAACAGTGTGTCATCTGATGGACTGCAGCCATGAAACAAAAAAACAACAACATGGAGTCTCTGGTTTGAATGTTTCACTGCAGACAGAGAGCGGCAGGCTAACAAAAAGCTGTCATCTTTCATTTGTAACTGTCATCAGGTCGCTAAACGCTGTGATAAGAAGCTGACAGGAGACAGGAGGAGGGATGTGCGTGTGTGTGTGTGTGTGTGTGTGTGTCTGCATGTGTGTGTCTACAGCGAGGATAGTTTTACCTTACATAATAGTTTTGTGACTGAACCGAGTCTTTAACCTGATTCGTACTGATCAGCTGGGCTCTGGCTCGTGCATACTTAATTCAGAGAGGTAATCGAATCAAACACACCCAGAGCTCCTCCTCAGTGACTTGCTGAGATACAAGCAGACACATTAGAGAGCCTGTTATTAACACCATCCCTGCTGTGTGTTTCGGTGTGTTTTCCTTCAAACTAGCGGTCATAACAAAATCTAAAAATATGACTGTGAATTTTAAATTTTGGACAGATCATTACAGATTGAATGTTTAGGTTTACTCACTCATTTTTCACAATACAATATTAATACCTACAATTGAAGTAATGTAACTACATACATACCAAAATAAGCCATTTCTTACCACATCACATCTCTGTCTTCTGAAGCATTAATCACTTCAGAAAAGAGACAAAGACAAAGATAAATAATAAATACTGATGTTGACAGAGACACACAGTGTGTGCAAACAGATATGCTGCCAAACATGTTTTCGATGTTATTACATTTCCTGTGATTAGAGGCTGGATACATAGCTTATTGGTTGCAGGTAGGCATCATCAGAGATCAGCAGACTCGAGGAGGTAAATAATAAATCTAATAATAAGTCTGTTGACTGACTGTAAGTCATGCTGCAACTTTACTACACCTTATATGTTAGAGTTTATCTCACAAAGAGTTCACCAAGAAATAAATAAGAAAAAGAGCAGTATTAGTTGAGACAGCTACAGGACCTTATATATCATGACTGATGGTCCATGTTCAATTGCTACGTTTCACTCATGCTTTTAAGAAGAAACTGATACAAATATAAGACACCTCCTTTTTTTGTTGCCTTTATTGGACAGCCAGCAGAAGAGAGATGATTGGAAAGAGAAAGAGAAATTGACAGTGACACGTCACAAAGGTTTCCCATCCAAGCTCCAAACCAGGGAGCTTGCAGTTCATGGTTGGTGTTGAACTCTGTCTGACTTAACATGTTAATTCAGATCTATAAAACACCAAAGTTATGCAATAACACAAACTAGCCAACTAACCAATCAAGGCAGCACTGGTTTAGCAACTTCTGGGGTCTGGTGGCTTTGAACATCGTGTCATAATGGCCGTTTCTGGTTAACCAAAAAGGAGCTTACTCTGCATTATAAGAAAGATAAATTTATCTCTGTTGGCAGACAGGTATTATAACAATCGGAGCCTTAAAGGATGACACATCGAAGTCTGGCTGGTGCAGAGCTCTCACTCAATACTGGACCAGTTTCAAAAAATTGTCGTCCCCATCAGTCACCTAGACACAAAAACATGGGAAGATAGAATCCATGTTGAAAAATGCTGAAGTTTCCCTTTAATAGGAGTTCAGTTTGTTTAGAAGTGGACTGAGATCCACAGTCTCAGTCTGGTTGTTTAGTCCACATCATAGTTTGACTGAGAGCTTTCACACCAGCCTAAACAGATCAAATCAAATGGGAAAACACACCGACAGCACATAGCAGGTAAACCGATATCAGATGTACACAGGAACATGAACTTCTGTCAACAACATCTTCTGTTTGTGTTTCATTTAAGACACACTGCCAAACCCCCTTATAACACTGAACTGTCCACAAACAGTACAAACAGCACTAACACTTTTATTCTCTGTCTCCTCGCAGCGTGCAAACGCAAGGAGCAGGACACGGCAAAGGAGCGCAACAGCACGCCAAAGAAGTCGCGGCTGGTCTTCACCGACCTGCAGCGCCGCACCCTGCTGGCCATCTTTAAGGAGAACAAGCGACCGTCCAAGGAGATGCAGCTCACCATCTCACAGCAGCTGGGCCTCGAACTCACCACCGTCAGCAACTTCTTCATGAACGCCCGCCGCCGGAGCCTGGACAAATGGACAGACGACGGAGCCAGCCCCGGCGGCCAATCTTCGGCGTCCAGCACTTGTACCAAAGCGTGATGATAGCGATAGCGAGGAGGGGTAGGGAAGGAAGCGACAGGGATCGGGGTGGGGGGGTCTCGGGTGGGTGGGTCAATGGAGATGTGGGAGGGTTGGAGGGGGTCGAGGGCGCGGGTCGAAGTTTTGTCTGGTCGAAGCGAGGAGGAAAACCAAACTTTTTACATTTTTTTGTTTGTTTGTCTGTTTCACTTTTGTCGAGGGTGACAAACTGAGAGAGGGGCTGCTCACTGCGACGACTTGTTTGTAGCCTAACCGCCTTTTTGCAAATTCATCTTAAATCCATAAAGAAGCTGAAGGGTAAACTCACATATAACTCACCTATAAAACAAAGAAACCTCACTGGGGGAAAGACACTTTTGAATCATAGACTTTCACTGCTGATGTCTCCTTTAGGACAATAAGCTGACACACTAGCCCAAATACCAAAGACTAGAAGACGATGTATGTTTTCTATTATGCAATATAAGCTAGGAACCAACCAACCAAACAAGAAACCAATGAAAGCTTTATGACTGCAGAATGTGCTAGAAGCTCTAGCATAGGATGTTGTGGTATTTTGACCCTCAAATGTCCAAAGATGACAATGACGCATCTATTTGGGAAGTTCATATTACAAAGGTTTCATAGCTGAATTGTGGTTTTAAAACAAAAGGAGGTCAGGTCGTGCAGCTGAGGGTGAAGTTGGACTGCACATTTTCTTTAACCAAACCAAAGATGCATGACGGGGCATTTCTCGGTCAAAAGAAACCATACCCATGATTGAGCGTCAAAGCTCATTCTTGACCTTTGAAATAGTTTGACGAAATCTCACAAACACAGACCTTGGATAGAGTGTGCTTGGGATGCTCACGTACAATGATTTATTCATTTAAATCAGTTGGTTGAGGGTTCACTGTTTTGTTCAAGTAAATGGCTGGGTGATGGATGGAGTTAGGGTTAACCGTCAGGTTCACAAACACCAAAGTCTGTTCACTAGAATCGAAGAGTTAGCTTCCAAACAGTTCTATATTCATTTTCAAACATCTACATGAAGTTGATCTCTGGAATATATATGATCAAGATTGTAGATGGATTATTATTTTCTTTAATTCCTAATCAACCCCAAAATGACGAGATTTCTGTCTTTTGTGTTTTGGACAAAACTCTTTAATTTTACCAAAAAAAGAGCAACATGTAATGATTTGACTCCTTAAAGGGAACAATGAGGATTCCTAAAGCTAGGAAAAATGGCTAAATATGCAAGCACAAACACACACACACACACACAAACACAAACACACACACACAAACATTCACCAAGGCACACGCAGCTTTCCACATAATTTGAGCCAACATGTAGAATTACAAGCTTTCTCAGCATACTTAGCGTTCAGTGGAGTATTAGTTTATTATAGATGAATATATACAACATACGTGAGCACAATCTTGAAGCACATTTTCTTTGCAATAGAACCGGGGCTCTCTGCCAAGCCGAGTGGTCTTCGCATCTTAGAAAACTCAGGATACCATTTTTTCTAAAAAGTGGCTGAAATCCATTCGGTCTGTCGTTACAAGCTGTAATGTACAAATGTACAAACACACACACACACATAGACACACACACACACACACACAGCAAACACACTTGCTTTACAGAAACACACAACTTTAAAGAGTCATTTCCTGAAGGTTCCCCAAAATTCCCACCTTGACCAAAACATTGTCAGCAAAACCAAAGCTAAGCTGCAAGTTTACCCAGGCTTCACCCACCCATCATCTGTGTTAACATGGTAACTCATCCATCAGTGCAGCGGTTTCCACCTAGCATCTTAGCACTAGCACAATCTTTGTTTTCAATTAGAACAAAGATGCTGTTAACACTGCTGATGACGAGAGCTGTAACTGAAACATTTTTAGGAAATTGGTGGTCCAAAAGATGGTGAACTGAAGGTAGATTGGAGATTTAAAGGCAATATGTTTAATGCACAGACTCAAGCAAGCATCTTCCCTACAGCTCTCTTTCAGAGACCAGCCTGGATTTACACAAACAAAAAAGGCTTCCCCGCTGAGATTGGTGTAAAGTCGATTCCACTTGGAGCATAGCATTCAGAGAAAATCAAACAATACATAACAAAGCATTAAAAAAGTTCAACATGATCCATGTTTAATCAAGAGCTTCTGGGCTTCCAATAAATCAGCACAAACCACAAAACACATGCTGGTTTCTTGAGCCACTTCTGCCAACGTTTTGTGAAATGAGCACAGAAAGCACAAAACAAGAGGTAGTTTGACACTTAAGGCTTCCATGTGGTCCAAACATGTCCAACTACATCAGAAGGCAAAGGTGTTCCAAAAGACCACTTCCACCCCATCATGGAGAGGGACGAGGTCCAATGAATCATACAGGTGGGGGGAAATGGTGCACACTTCTGGAACAGTCTATCTTCAATGGTATTCATGGTGTTGGACTTGGTTGTACACACGATAACTGATAGGAGGAAGTAGCTGTGAGAAGAATGAAAAGGATAGCTTGAGAGAAAAGTTCAAACCGTGCCTACTTTCACACCTCAGCACACCTGGTCAATCACTTGTGACTGTCAGATTGTCTGTTTCAGAAAATTACCAAATCTTTCAGGCGCAGCTCTCCAATATTCGAGAGTTTCGTTTGAAGCGAACAGCCCTCCAGTTTTATCGGAGGGATGTATAGTTAGTTTAGCTAACATGATCAAAACCCAAATCCCTACCTTACCCAAAACCTCTCCTATCTGAAGATCTGGAAGATCAAAATCTTCTAGCGTTTGTGCATATTACACAAACTTTTGACTGTGTTGGTTTATCATTGCTGAAGAAGTTCTTGGTTGAACCTTGCTCGAAGCCTTAGACTTTTACCTTTTGGTGTAAATCCAGCTGTAGAACTAAGATCCTTTTTGGAAACCGATACTGCTGCCATCATAAAACCCCCAAAACAAACCACAAACTTTTAAAACACCTAGTAACAGACACAAACAACAGCAAAACCAGTTAACCGTCTGAACCTGCGGAGGACGAACTGTCCAGGCGGATCAGGGCCTTTGTAATAGTTAAAGAGGACAATCTAAAGACGATGCCTGGCAGGTCCGTCTCTTCCAGAGGGTCAGCGGCCTGGGAAACAGAAAGACAGGTATCAACGCTGCAAACAAATCATTTTAATAAAGTCATATTCAGACAACTCAACAAAATCTTTGAGGACAAAACTTGAGATGAAACTCAAAATATAATTTATTGGCAGCGTAGGAGAGTTGGATGCTTGGTAAAAAGGACTGCAGACAGACAGATGGACAGAGTTTCTCTGCGTGTCTCTCTGATTGTCTTTGTGTCCTTACAAACTTCACCCAAGAATCCATCACTACCAAATCCCACAACACTCATTGATTTTAGTTTGATACCGTCACACTGTACAGCCTTTACACATGATGTAAATACTAACGCACCCAAAAAACCTCAACCGCCACCACCTCCTACTCTGTTTAAACAGCCTTTACCATCTGCAATCACCTCATCAATCATCTCTCACTCAAGCTATCGAACCAAAAAAAGAAACAAAACCAAAGGAAAGGCGTCAGTCAGCAGCCCCTGCTCCTTAGAAACCCCAGGCTGAGTACCGGCCTGGTTAGAGGCAAGCCAAAGGCTTTAAGAACGATTTAAAATAAAAAATGGACACTTGAGACTTTTTCTATTTATTGACAAATCGAAACCAAAGAAAACCTTTTTCTGCACCTAACTGTTCCAACAAACGGGAAAAAACTGAAGATGGAAGAGAATTATTACCAAAAAATGAGAACAAAAAAACAAAAAAAAGAGTGGCGGCGACGATGTCGAGGATGGAGGATGACGACAACGAGAAGGAGGGAGGATGTAAGGAAGGATGACATCATGGGAGCAGAGAAGTAGCTTTGTTCTGCCTGATGTTGTGTCAGGCCATCTTTAAGGGGAAGTAAGTTGGGGACTGAAAAGGGTAAAACCACACGGGAAGGAGGGAAGGAACCAACAGAGGACGCCGTCGACCATTTTCTTCCCTCCGGCCCCCCAAAAAAAGGCAGAACATTAATGTGTCTCTCACGGTTGAAGAGTGTCTTTAACGTGTGCCTATGCAGTTTTTCAAAGTAAAAAAATGGTTAAAAGAACAACAGAAACCTCATCAGCTAACAAACCAAAGATTCACCGTTAACTCCAGTAGCAGTTCTTCTCCCCCCGAAAAGGAAAATCACAACTTTTGCTAACCAGCATGTACACACCTACACCTGAAGAGGTGTGCTGTGGGTTTTTAATATTTTTCACAAGGTATTTTACAGCTACATTTGTTGTACGCAAAACTTTTTGAGTTAGCATGTAGGCTAATAAGGCTTGTTTGCCCTTTAACCTTTAAGCGAGCAGCATTTCCTTCATCCCTCTACCTTTATTAAAGGATGTCAAATCACAATTTCTTTCAGGATAGCCAGTATTCCGCTTGTAGGTTGGCGGATATCTACCCCACAGCAGACACTCACTTAGGTCTGTACAGTATCTTTCAAAGCTAAACTGTATATATCTGGTATTTTGAGGTTGCTCATTCCTCCGGCATGGCGTCAACACATGCAGCCATCGTAGTAATAAATCCTTCGCACCCACAAACTTGGCCACAAACTTCTGATGGTCAAAAAGAGAAAAATGTTTGGAAGTTTCTGAGATGGCCACTGTTTCGTGTTTTTCTTTCCACCACCATGAGTCATTACTCCACAGGACAAAGTCTACCTCCAACAATCTCCGGCAGTAGTAACAAAAGTTGCCAGACAACAGTAAAGGGTTGGTTTATTTGAGTTTATTTTCCCTGCTTTGCATCCATACAATATGACACATTCGAGCTGGAAGCGTCGTGAAGAAGCATCAACCAGTCGTTGACTGTTTTTCGAATGCTTCCATCTTCGCTTCCACCAGGTCTGAGGATTCAAACAAGCTACTTTTATTCACGTTGAGCCGGCTGTTGTCCGGCGCGCTTACTACTGCGGAGAGAGTGACAATGTAATGCTATGTGAAACGTACAGTGCATACCAAAGATTTTTTGCTGTACTAACAGTAGCACACTCACACCTTTTCTTTTGTTACCCCCCATACCTCTTCAAGAGTCTAAAGCAGATCTTGGATCTGTGATCTAGGGCGACCAGTTTGTTTAAGTCACTCATAGTGTTGTTAACTCACCGTCTCGAAGTTGTGACTTTTCAACCCAAACTTAGTAGAAACCAACTCAGCTTGCAGTGTTTTACAAAGGAATCAAATACAACACAGGCTTCTTCAAATTCAATTTCTAAATTTCAATATCAGCGACGTGGCACCTAACCAAGCAATTAATCAGGGTGCAATCCAGAGAATGAAAGTCTGTTTATTTGAGTCTTGGCTAACAAAAAAAAAAGCACTGCTAGTTTGGGTGGAAAGCTTTAAAAGGTGGACAAAAGTTATCTATCATAACACCACAGTTTGTTATAACCTGCATTGCCATGCTGGAGGAGGAGCCTCACAGAGAGAGCAACCATTGGACATACTAACTGTCCACTGCTAACAACCCTAGTTAGCTTGTTCTTTAGGGGGGAGAAACTACGCTGCTGCTCCATATATACAACGACAATAAATGAAACAAAACCAAAAAATACTACACCCGCTGAGAGAAACTGCTAAAATATCGGTCAAATAGCTTTATCCTTTAGTTTTCTCTCTCTCTTTCTGTATGTAAAGCTTCTAGTCCAAAGAAATCATCCGCCCACCTGAACCTCCATCCTGCTGACCACGCCCAACGGAGGGGCGTGGTTTATGGTTCAGGGAGTGGGCGGCCATTTTCCATTCCCACTTGCAGTTCTGTCTGGATGTAACACAGGCTAAACCTGCCAAACCAAAAAAAAAAAAAAAAAGAATGGGTATGAAACCAAAAAACTGTCCCAAAGAGGTTTTCATTGCTTGTTTGTTTTAAGTACTTAAAAAATTATTTGCCAATACTTAAGTGTCTACTATTACGACTATGTTCCTTCCTAGGTTTTTGCAATATGTGATTTCTTTTTTTATTTAATGTAATTTATGTAATTTTGCAATTAATTTAAGCGAACAAATTTTGTTGCCAAATCTCCCTCTGAACCCTTTTACCCTTGATGATGATTAGCTTTTGCCAAAGTTTACATTGTATGTTCCCTTTTCTTTTTCTGTTCAATGCTGTATTTATTTATGAGGTGTTTTAGAACACACTAGTTTTGTACTCAATAATTTAATGTTATTTAATTAGATGTAATTGTTTTTCAATGAATATTTATGAGTATTTAAGAATGTTAGTTGCATCAAAGATGCAGTGCTTATGCCAGGCCTGTTAATTTATTCTTAGTTAGCTTTACTTTAAAAAGCAAATGAAATGTTGTTTTATGAATGTTTAGACTTAATGACAGAACAATGTAGGAATGTCAGATTAGACTCGCGTACTTCTGAATGTCAACACTTGCTCTCACTGTCTAGCCAATCTAGTTTTTTGTTTGTTTGTTTGTTTTTGTTTTTGTCCTGGTAATGATTTTTCTTCTTTTTTTTTTTTCGAAAATGAAAACAATCTTTTTATGAGAAATAATAGCCTACCGAATGATGAGCACTGCATCTGTTTTTCTTTTTTCCTCCTTGTGATTTTTATGGCTAATTTATTGGTTGCTTTTCTTAATTTCTTTGCATCCTGCTAACCATTGTTGAACAAGCAATGAATTTCAGACTGATGTTCTAGTGACACTTGATCAGGTGAAGTAAAGGTCCACACGTTGATATAAACTGACTCACCAAAGATAACTGGAATCCTTGAGAGGCCAATAAACTGTGTGTGTTTACATCCGCGCAGCTCAAACCCTGGTTAAGATCTTATTCGTACATTTACTATAACAATTTTTTTTTGCACAGCAGAAACTTTAAAGAGTAAAGTTAACACTAAATCCACTTTTTTTGACTCATTAAATTACATGTACAGTCACTTTATTAAACTATTGATCCTTGTCCCATTAGAGCATTCATTGCAACAGAAGTTGTTTTCCCGTTTCTAGAAGAAATCCAGTAATTCTGTCAGGGTGTGACAGGGATTGGTTTCACATCTTTTGCATTCGTAAAGGAGGTGCATTCAAGCTAAAATAGGGTGTTAAGTTTCCTGTGCACAACCAAGACAGTTTTTACTTACAACGCAACAAGCTGTCAAAAACATTTTGATGATCTCTGAATTTTTGACTTGTTGTGATCAGGAGAAAAATACTTTCTTGAACTGTTTTGTTAAGTTGGAGACTTTTTTTTAGTTCCCTGTGTCAGAATAAGAGCTTATCCAGGTTGTTGTACACAAGACGTGGTGTTAACACACACCACCTAGCAGTAAAATATTTGTTACCAGGATATTGGGGTGGGTGTGTGTGTGTGTGCGTGTGTGTGACTGCGTGAATGCAAACACACCGACTTGTTTCACTCGTTAGGAAGGAAAACTGAGGAGTCCCTTAAAGCTAGCTGCTTCCAAGACTGACTTCGTGTGTATGTAAAAAGAAAAAAAAACTTTCTATTTCAATAGTGAGAACCAGAGAGGCTACCTCACTGACTTTCCATTTGTCCTTTTAATCGTGTTGATGAAACCAAAGAAACCAAAGATTTTTGTCCTCTTCAGTACGGTCTGCGCTCAGCTCCATGCTTTTGTGCTCTCTCTTCTTAGTGATGACGCCGCATTTTGTCTTCTTTTCTACTTTCTCCTTCCTCTTTCTCTCTTTTCCCTCCCCTCTCTCTTGGCCTTGCATTGTCTCTTATCCTCTAAAAGAATAAGTGTGAAGGGGAAAGAGGCAGGTGTAGCAGGGTTCGCGAGCAGAAATACACAATTCTACATTTTTCTGCAACGAGTGTTAGAGCAGAGGCCGATTTCATTTCAAATTCAGCAATATGACAAAGAAAAAAAAAGCTTCTGGAAAGAAAAAGAACCCCAAACTTAGATGAAAAAGCTAGAGCTAGCTAGAAAGATGATCCATACAATGGGAATGTGACAAGTAACTAATGAAGATCAAATGTGGGGCCCAGTGGGCTCTGATTTGTTCATTTTTTTCTTGACTCTTCCACTGCTGAAGAAGAAGAGTCGATTTTTAAGGCCTCAGAATGCTTCAAACCAGCTAGGTAGCACAGCAAAGACAAAAGTGTTCACACCGGCCACACTGCTGCAAGAAAAGTCAGCTGTCACAGAATTTCTAAATTCTGCCACAGGAGAGGGAGCTTATGATGTCATGTAATGATGCTATATCATCTGACGAGCACTTTGTTTGATGCGTGACAACACCTCCACACTTTGAGATGCAAAAATTCAGTTTTGCACTGAAACATAAAAACTGTAGATTCTTGAAGCCTCAATGGTAGCTGAAGTTTTGTGGTGCTGACAGCAGACAAAGGTGCAGGATGAAAGGTTTCTTCATTAGCTGAAAGTTTCCTCTGGGCTATTTTTATTTCCAACAACGTTGTCCCCTTTTTTCTACTTCACCCTATCTTGTTAACAGTAATTAGATGGCTGATTGCTTTGTGCTGCGTGGCAACCACAGTGATGCAACACTACTCTGACCCTTTGAGCTCAAGGCTGAACTTTTCTGTTTGAGCGGTGGGAAACTTCTTGCAGATCTTTATAATTGTCTGAAAAGTCCGATTCAAAGAGGAACCGTATTGAGTCCTACCAGAAACTGCTTTTAGCTAAATGCTAGCACAAAAACATCACAAAGCCAATACAAAGTGCTGAAGTTTAGAAATGTTATAGAAAGTTTGACCTGCTACATTAAAAGTATGAGGATCACCAAAGGTCTGCCGACTTATCTTGCGAAGACTAGACTAGAATATCTGTCCCAAATCTTATTGCAGTCCATTTAATACATATTTTTACATATTTCAATCTGGACCAATGTGATAGACCAACCAACCAACTGTCAAACCAATATTGATACCCCTAGATCTATGGCACAAACATGACCATGGCTAAAAATCCTCAAGCAGTACATTTATCAGGACATCCCAAAAAGCTCACAACAATCCTCAGCTCTTGTTTCAGTGCAAAACATCCTCAAAACACAAATGATGAAAAAATCTGGAAATCAAAATCTGAATTGCTGGGGAAGATTGTGGTTCTGCTTTGTGTGCCCCACGAATCCAAAAACACACAATACTCAAATATTCCACGGACCTTGTAGTGATCACATTATAAGGCGAAGGAGTCACATCACGTGTTGCAAAGGGTGACAACACTTAGAAGACATGCTACTGTCTATGAAATCATTTCATCGACAAACTCAACAAATCCGTGGCATTTTCTGGTTACAGTCCAGGGTTCAGCCAGACAGACACCTGCTGTAGCACTTTGCTTTTTCAAATCAGGCCACTTCAAAAACAAAGACGTAGAGAGAGCTTTTGTTGCAAAGTATGAGATAACCTTGGATGAGTGCCTTGCTTGAACAAAAGCAAAGTCTAGATCTTTCTATTGTGCTGTAAACTTTCTATTCCTGTGAAAAAATAAATACCTCTCTAATTTCCTCTCCGATTTCTGGTACTTTGCCATGCAATCAACACAAAGAAATCCAGAGTGAATTACCAAAGGCTTCCTGTTCTGTTCAACTCTTCTCTTCTCTCTTCTTTCTGAGCTGGGCTTCCACGGGAAAGGTCTGTTTTTTTTCAGCTCTTTGCGGCCCAGATCTAATCATCTTCTCACAGCTGTTCAAAGGAGAAACCAAGTCAAATCTGATTTTGCTGGTGTATATACACAGATCTGACATGATGAAACTGCAGCTGCATTGACTGAAAAGTGTAGAATACCAGAAATGTCCTTTAAAGTAATCCTATGTTTGCTTAAAGCTGGTCTGAGCAGCACAATGGAATAGCTGAGAGTGAGAAACTTTTGACTCTTTGACTTTCTGTAAGTACAGAAGGCCAAAAGGGACAAAATTGTTTTGTTTTTCTCACCATCACTATTAAATTGTTTCATGATATGATTAAGTATCTCTCTCTATAAATATTTGAACCTTTGGTGGAAATGCAGCTCCTTCCCGTTTCCCTTTCTTCTCTTTCTTCAAATGGTTGCAAAGCTTTAAACGATGAAAAAACAAAACAAAACATGGAGACAAACTTCTGTGAGTTGTGCGCAGACCGTGCTCTCTTTACCAAACTGTTGCAGATATACCTCATAGACACTAGTGTTAGGATGATGTTATAATAGCGTATGTCATAAATTATTCACTTGCTCTTCTTCCCTTTTTTATTTTTTTGGTAACTGTAACTTTAAAAAGAAAGAAACAAATGTGGTTAAAAAAGCTTTACACATTTTTAAGTTGTGATTTTTATTTTTTTTTGTAATAGTTTAAAAGGTGCGCTAAAACCAAAAATGCTTGTCGTCTTCTATGCTCTCTTTCTTGTTGATGTATTACTGTTTCTTCTCTGTCCCATCTGCCGAGGATCGAGAGATTTATAATTTTGTTTTATTTTTTTTTTGGTCTCTGGTTCTTTTATAGGGGTCATTGTCCCCTCATGTGGATATTTTTGGGATTGGGAACATTGTTGGAATGATGCCAGAATTGACTTGTTTCAGCCCAGAATAATAACGGCTTCTTTGATCCATCGATTTCATTTTAAATCCAGCCACGTTTCACTTTATTTTTATGCATCTATTTTGAATACTTGTTTTGGTGTCTTTCTCTTCCTGTGTTCTAATGCTAGCATCACATTATCCATACAGCAGTGCTATACCCCCAGATTTTATGCATGAGTATATTTACGATTAGCTAGTAATGCATTGTGATTATTATTATCATCCTCTCATTTCATTTCCAAAACTCTACGCTACACAGACTGAACTTTGAGTTGCATTAATATGACCACTGACCTGCTGATATAAAACTTGCTAGCATGTTTCCTTTCCAATCAAATTCAGAGGGTGAAGCGTCAGCACCGATGATACCGATAATTTACGGGTACATTTGTTAACTAATTTGGACCCCCGCCATTCCTGTGACAGTGCCAGTGAGATGGTTCTGACTGAATTTAAAGTGAGAAAGGAAAAGATTGTTAGTCGATGAATGACAGTAACTGCTGACGCTCTTCGGACACAACATGGCTCAGCTCTGATGTACTTTAATTTTTGCCCATTCAAGCTTTATCCAGAGTCATTCCTGTACATACCAGCTCCTGAACCTGAAAATAGGTTTAATCAATCAACAGTCTGCAATCAAACAACACAAAAAAGAGAACAAATGGGCCAAAGAACAATTTCTCATCTGGATTTAAGTTACGTCAGCATCCAACCAAGAAAGAACAAGAGAGAACAAATCACAAATGACCCTCAACAACTCAATTAGCTTTACTAAAATGAAAAGAAAGAAGAATGATCAGAAAAATGAAAAATTATGCTAAAGTTAAATCAGTGTTTAAGTGGGGCTGAATGTCAAATGGTAAACCTCAACTTTAAGATCAACAAGCTTAACCAAAGGCCAAAAGGAATCCATCAGTGTTTTTGTGTTTGTATTAAAGCTAATGCAGTGTTAGTTGAAGAAAACTAGCGTAGGTTAGAGAGCACTTTAGTCTTGTCTTGTCTTGTCTTCCATGAGTGGTTAGCTTCAGAGCATCAAACAACATCGGAACTTGTGTTTTTATGATTGGAATATATTTTGAAAATTAAATAAATGGGCTTACAAATTGCAAGGTTTCCAAAGATTAATGCTCTAATTTAAATAATCAACATCTGAAGCAGACATCTGGCTCATGGTAAAGTTCTTTTATGCTTCGTTTCTAGACCTTTCTGTTGATAAATGATTGTAGCTTAATGTCTAGATGTCAGTGTCAGTGTAAGATCATCCACAGGGCTGCAACTGAAATATATCTGACAACATCACAGTCATGCTGTGACTAAAGCAGCTTAACTGAGGAACACCTGTAGTCCTGTAAGATGATATTTTTTTAAGATATTAACTTACATTATCATCAGAATGTTTCAGAACCTCTGGGGCTCCGTACTAAACAAATCTGATTAATTCAATATATATACAGTATGTATGCATTCAACTGCAATTCCCACTTAAAGTTACAGAGAGGAGAAAGCAAAAAGGGTTTTGATTCCGACATCAGCAACCACGACAGTGAGGCGTCAAAGGTCAAAGTGGCAGATTTGTTCAGTTTGTGAACAAAATCACAATCAGTCCACTTTTTAAGTTACTGTGGGCATCTGAAGGCTTCACAACAGGCTTCTCCTGAGCTGAACATGATCAATCATTCATGCTGTTTCCTCCCCAAAACATCCAGAATTGTTTCACTCTGCCGCCAAAAAAAAAACCCCTCACCTAACCCCAAACAATATTTCATTCCTTTCTGTTCATTGACTCTTTTTCTCTTTTCTTTTTCTTTCTCTTTTTTTTCTTTCATGGTTGTCATTCAGTAATCAGAAATCAAATGATGCATTTTTATTTTCTACATTTGGTTGGAACAGAAAAAGAGAAGTGACTAAAAACTTGTGGTGTGGAATAAAACGATGATCAAACATGAAGGAGACATTTGAAGAATTAATGTTGTTCCACTCTATGTATAAAAGAAGAAAAAAAGTCAATAAATAAATCACAATGGTCTTATCCATGTACAACTTATCCTCCTGTTATTTTTTTCTCTACTAAAAAATGTCCCGATGGGAAACACACAATCACAGGTTTAAATGGTTTAATAGATTAAAAAGTACAATATTTCTATCTGAAATGTAATAAGACTTAGTTACATTCCACCAAGATCACAAACAATGTTTCGATAAACAGGTTTGTATTCCATAGTCTACCAGCAGAAGAGCCTCAAGCTGACAGTGCCAGACAGTTTTAAACCCATACAATGTAAAGTGTTCTTTAGGATGATGCATAATAATCATTGCTAACTTGACATGCTGGCATGAAGCAAAACTGTCGTTACTGCAGACGAGTTGGAAGTGAAAACATGTTGGATTATTTATTTTATGTCTTTTTTTTCTTCAACATTTCCATATAAAACAACCTATTTACACTTAAAGCAACATTACATAGAAATTGGTATTTTTATGATTTAGTGCCCCCAGTTTTAGAGTGTAATACCACTGTGGTAAATATGGACAGCTGTCTATGTGTATTTGTTCTGATTACATTACTCAACTCAACTCAACTCAAACTTTATTTATAAAGCACATTTAAAAACAACTGAGGTTGACCAAAGTGCTGTACAGGTTGATACAAAAATACATATAATACATAAAGTATTACATAAAATACATATTATATATTACATATAATACATAACACGCCATAATTAAGTATCAAATGCTAAGATACTTAAGTTTGGTTAAAAGCCAGGGAGAAAAAGTGTGTTTTTAGGGACGATTTAAAAACCTCAAATGATCCAGCAGATCGGATGTGCCAGGGCAAGTTATTCCAGAGCCTAGGGGCCACAAAGCCACAAAGGCCCGGTCACCTTTGGTTTTTAGTTTTAATTTAGGGGCAACTGGTAGCAGCTGGCTAGAGGATCTCAGTGCTCTGGCAGGGGTGTGGATATTACTTGTGATGAAAAACTAGCGAGTCGACAACTTTGCTAACAGCCAAACATCAACAAGGTCACCAACAGCAGACATAGCAGCCAGATAATATTACTGACTAGTCCAACAGCAGTCAGCCCAGCTCGGCGTCTGTCTTTCAGCCTTTTATTTCACCAAGCTCTCACCAACCTCTAAAAGTCAGTCCCACATTTACTCTTATCCGGCGGCTTCTTGCTTGGTCACTCTCTGTTTTTCTTTTTTTATTTTCCTCCATCAATGTCCTCTTTGCCTCTGTCATTATGGCCATAGAGGCTGCAGAGCCTAGTTAAATTGCCTGCATGCCCAGCTCCGGTTCTGGCACGACACTGGCTCAGCTCCCCGTCAGCATTCCGCTGCACCCCAGGTCTGAAAAACCTCATATTCCTGGTGGTCCAAAATGCCTGTGGTGGAAACACTAACTCCTGTGGTGCTCTGACCTCACAGTCCAGGCAGCCTGGCTAACAAACTGAGCTAACATTATCTAACAGCAGCTACAGTTTGCAGCAGTTTACTTTACTGTCCATCAGGAAACTCTGTAAATCAGATGAGGTGGAGCAGCCAGAGGACATCAGAGGGAAAACCAGAAAACATTTTCTCCATAAAATATGATCCAGTTTCACCAAAATCACTCAAATAGCTGGTGGTGTGTGACTTAAACTGCCATAAAATGTTCAAACAAAGTTAGAACAGGTGTACAGGGTGCGGAGTGGGAATGACAGCACCATTCACCTGATGACACGTCAGTGTATTTTATAGTAGAAGTGACACAATGTGATTCAGTGCTTCCTGAGTTTCATTAATGCTGCCAAATTTGACAAACTAGATGATGACAAAGGTGACCAGCTTCCAGGAAGTGAAACAGGATCTTCCTCTCAGGACATCTTTTGTTAAATCAGCCTGTCACAACTTTGACATTTGGACCGTTGGCAACAGCAAATACATTTTGAGGAAACATAATGCCAACTGAACATCAGCAAAATGTTCACTGACAACATATTTTATTTTTCTGCCAAAATATCCAGTCTTAGCAGTACAATATCTGCTATCTATTGAGACTACAGCATTGGTTATGTTTCAGCACTGGCAGAACTTGGATAAAGTAAGGGAAAGATGGTGGTCTGGTTTAATACAGAAAAAATCACCAGAGACTTAAAACTTGAACTTAAAACCATGATTCCCTAACCTTAACCACAGTGCTCATGCTACCTAACCCTAACCGCCTGGTCAGGAAACAAACTTTGTATGCTCACCATCCACTCGTCTCCACCACCTTCCTATGTGTGCAGTATAAATGTAGTGAGTCATTCACTGGACAACAACATTGCCCGTGAACATAATCCAACTAGCAATTACGTCTGACACCACAATGTAATTAGGAAAACAAATAAGTTGAATAAAAACATAATTTTGAGGAGAGATGGTTGGAATGCCGCAACAGGGGAACATTTGTACGGACTCTTGTCGTTAACGCAGCAAAGAACGAGGGCAACATGTTTGTTTGTTCTCTTCTTTTCCTTCATATTTTTCTCAGTTTGCTGCTGCCAAATAATTTCCCTACAGAGATCTTCAAAGTTTCATCTGCCAATATTTTCTTGTCAGTCTTTTCTCTCACCTGCTCATTTCCCCTCCCTTCTTTTTAACCACTCCATCCATCAATCCATCTATTTTTTTCCTCTGTCTCTAATGACTCTATCTTCTTCCCTGTCTCCCTCCACATCTCGTGTCCCTTCATTCTTTTCTCCTCTCCGTGTCACTCTTCTCCCTCTACTCTGTTTTTTCTCGGTGTAATCATCCCAGCATCCATCTCCTCTCATCAATCCACCTCGTCACTTCTCTCCTTTAAACTCCCCCGTCTCCTCCTCCTCCTCCTCCTCCTCCTCCTCCTCCTCTCCTTTTAATCACTCCATCCCAGCCTCCCGCTCCTCTGCCTCTCTTTGTTGCCAGGGAAACAGCAGTCCATTCTGTAGCTGTTAATCTTTTGACATTGTCTTTCTATTACCTGTGGGTCAGATGCCTGATAAGGAGGACAAAGGGTGGGAAACTGACGGGCGACTCACTTTAAACGTTTGTAAAATGTTGGTCTTCATTAACTTCATTTATTAGATATCCTGGAATAATCCTTTACATCCCACATGCAGATACAGAGGGTGACGTTCATTGTGAGTTTTCTGCCCATCGCGATACTCGAAGACTCAAAGTCACCCCCGAGGCGCAATGTGGGGAACCTGGCAACAGCAAAAGCAAATCACACTCATTGGATTACTTTGTGAAACAGAAGCATGGGACTGTTTGTACTACACACACTTATATAAAGAAATTCAAGAAAAATTGAGGGAAGCCTGGTTGGTCCACTCAACAGCTGCCCAGTTCTCTATGATAGAGCTTAAACGTTCTGGGTTACTGTAGAAACATGGTGGAACCCATGCAAGAAGACCCACAGCATCTGTAGATATAAAGATTCATTCTATGGTAATAAAAACATAATGAATCTTATTTTTAGATGATTATATGTGAATGAAAACATGCATATTATATTCATTTCTGCTATATTCTGTAAAGCTCCTGAAATCTGTCAAACTGGACCTTTAAAGTCAGTGTAAAGACATTTCTGAGATTTCTTTCAAAACACATATAAGTTGGAAAATAGTTGCTGAAAACACGTGAAAAGACTTTGAACGATATGTTACTGAAATGTGGAGAAGTTCAAACAGTTTTTCACCAGTTTTCAGTCCAGGATTTTGTGGGCGGCCCTTAAAGGGTGGCTCGATGACACGTTGAGGGCACCCTGAGCATACCCCTGCACCCCTAGCACAGAGATAGAGATGAATTAATCTCACTCAGAGTGTTTCAAAGTTAGTCGTGATTTTTTTTAGAGACAGAGCTGAGAATTCATTTTTACCTGATTCTGACACCTAATTTCATAAACTTGTCGATATTTTTATTCATTCACATTTGGCTGGGTGGTTAATAACACTTTCTTCTTTGGCCTGACAAACTCAGAACACAGATTTATTTCTTACTTTAGACAAACTTTAAGTTCAAGTAGAGCGAGTGCTGTCAAATGTATTTCTTGCATTTGTGTCTTATTCCATCGGGCAACGATGTAACGCGTTCCATGTGCGCTGTGGCCGCTGGAGTTGTATGCGGTCGTTCTAGTCAATGTTTCAAAGCCCCACCGGCCCCGCTGCGGCCCAGTTCAGAAGCGGAGCAGCTCGAGCTGACCAGAAGCCAAACACAGAAACAGCATAGAGAATCAGGCTGATTTTCAAAATAAAACACCCTGTGCAAACTGCCAGTGACAAAAGGGAAATAACATAGTATATTTACACATTTAGAAGCACCTAAACCAGGAAAGACAACCAAATCTAAGTCTGGGGGGCTAAACGTTCCAAACGCACCTGGTTGGGTTTGAAGTCCCGTGGAGGACGGACCAAGACAGAGAGACATGCTTATTTGTCCTGAACAGAGTCTCTAATCTGCAGGTCCAAGCTGCTTTTGTTTAGATAGAAAATGCTGACAAATCGCCATCTTTCTGCATAAAATGATCTAATAGATCCACTCACACAAGACAATGCATTGAAAAAAAAAAGACACACCACAGAATAAGAAACATGAAGGTGTGCCTCCAACTCAACTGTATCCAGATCTCTTTATACAGCCATGCATTCAACATATAGAACTGCACAGGCTAGCAGCTGTTCAAACAGGAATGTCTAGGAACATACTGTATATCATATTCATATTATCATATTTACGTACTAAAACAGCCACAAAAAGAGAGAGAGAGACTGAAGTTTATTTTCTGTTTTCCTTCAACTTTAACCTCGTCCCTCAACACTCTTTCATTCCTCCATCCATTTGTTTTATTTTGCTGAGTTGGCATGGATGCCCTTTTCTTTCCTGCCTTCTGCTTCCTTCTCTCCTCTCCATCTTTCCCTCACTTTCTCTTTCCTCTCCTGAATTTCACTTCTCTCCTTTCCACGGTTTAATTATTTCCTTTCATTCTTCTCTCTTTCCCCACCTCATCTATCACCTCTCATTTTTCTCCTCCTGCTATTTTTCATTTTTCTCCCCTCCTCTCTGTTTGTCTGTGTCCGTCCTTCCTTTCTTTGTCTTCCTTCCCTCTTGTCCTTGTATCCTTCCCAGTTTTCCTCTATTGTTCTCCTTTACTTTTCACTAATTCTCTATTTCTTCCCCTTGTCGCCCCTCTTGCCTTCCATTCTTCTCCCTCGCTGTTCTCCCATTTTTTTAATTCTCTCTCTCTCTCTGTAGAAATCAATGGTCGTTCTCTCAATAGGAGGTCACAAGGGTTGCAGGCGCTGCCGTCCCGGCTTTTCAATTACTAGCAGCCTGCAGTCACCACAACATACACACACACACACACACACACACACACACACACCTTGCGTCCTGAACAGCCCTCCCCCCTCTGAGCTGGCCAACAGACGGAGTCAAAAGCAAAGATTTGAAAATTTCAGAGAAGAGTTTTGAAAAGAGAAAAGGAGGAACAGCAGAAGAAGAAGAGGAGGAGTAGAATGATGGAAAGAAAGCAGATGAGGAGATGAAAGGTGAGGAGAAGGTAGAGAGGAAACAAAGCCATGAGTGGAGGAGAGGAAAGATGCGAGAGGACAGAGAAGCAGCAGAGGTCAGAGCTCAGTGTGTTCTTGTCTGTCTAAAATGTCATCAGTCAGGACGAGTCTGTCCAAATGCTGCAGTGCTGTTTGTCAGATCATCTGTTACCACACAGAGAGACAGGATAAAAACAAGGCAGCTTCTAAACTTCTACACTGAAGAAGCTGCAACCTGAGAGCTGTTGTAAGAGTTTAGTGTGGTGTGGCTCTTCAGCAGATGAGTAATATTTGTATTTATATATTTATATATCTATATATTTAGAGGTAAAGTCCAGGTTTATGTTTTTACTGAGCAGTTATGTGGCGATTGATATTAAATGTCATTTGATTGTAAATGCATGACATCTCATGGTCAGTGTGGATGAAAACACACGAAAAAAGCCAGTAAGTGGACCTTTGAGTTGAGAATATTTTGCTACGCTACAAATGTAGAAGTGTGTGAGTGTGAGAGCTCAAAGAGAAGAGGGAATGTGAGGAAAGGTGGGAGGTAAAAAAAAAAAAGAAAAGAAGAAGAGATGAGTGGAAAGAGAGAAGAGGAGAGATGAAAGGAAAGAAAGAAGGTCAGAGGAGAAAAGAGGAGGTCAGAGGAGAATCCTACTCTCCCTGTTTGTGTGGAGGGGTCCGCCACATTATTCCAAAACAGCTAGGTAAAAGCGGACGTCAGCATCAGTTCTGCATCGATGCAGGATTACACACCAACTCCTCACAGGAGCAGCTCCTCTTTTGTGTCCAGGATGGAGGAAACACTCACTTACCTACAAATGTGACATCTGATCGAGCCAAAGAAGTGTGAGAGTTTTCATTTCTTCAGTTTCCTTTCACAAGCTTACTGTGCCATAAATGTCATTCTTTGTCTATGTGTATAACATCCTCATTTGGATGAATATTTATTTGAATAACAGTAATAACAGCTTTATCATTAAGGAAGTGAAGCACGACGGTAAGAAATACAAAGTCTCTGATTTATTGAATGTAAACATTGATGTTTAGAAACTCACTCGTGCAAAGAATGTTCCTGTTTCCATCAGAGAGAGGTGAGGTATCGATACCCTCCCTCTAAGGAGACCCTCCACAGCTACGAATGTAAGATTTGGATTGGAATTGGGCCGAAATGAGAGGAGAGGAAACAAGGAAAGAACAGAAGAGGAGACAAGGGGATCTGAGATTAGGAGAGTAGGATGAGGAGGAGCCGGGAAGAGAAGAGGTAAGATCGAATATTTGGGAGGGAAAAAAGAAAACATTACATGAAAAGAGACGAGAGAAGGAGGAGAGAGGAGGCAAGGATACAGAGGAAAGGGGTAAAGGAGAGGTGGACAGGAGGAAGGAGAAAATAAATGAAGAAAATAAAATGAAAGGAGAGATTGTAGCTGGCTCAGATGCAGGGGGAGGAGGGGGTGAGGAGGAAGGGAGGAGGAGGCGCCCAGCCCGGCGCCCTCAGGGGTTATTGGGTCGTGGACAGCCAATCTCTCTCAGCTTAATCAACAGCAGCAGAGGTGATTGCAACACCGCAGGGGACTGCTGGGAAAAAAAAAAAAGATGGAGGGAGAGGGCGGAGGAGGAGAGGTGGAGGGGAGGGGAGAAGGAACGAGATAGGAATGAATGGGAAGGTGTGGAGGGGAGAGGGGGACGGAGCCGGATAGATGAGGGAAAGATTGGAAAAGGAGGGAAAATGGGGGGGAAGACGGGTGAGAGGAAGGGGGGAGGACAGAAGATTGGAAAAGATAAGAGGGAGGAAAGGAGAGAGGGAGAGGAGGCTGATAAGAGGAGGAGAAAAATATGCATAATTATGTTTTCATTAGTGTTTAATCACCTGAAAATAAGTCTTTTATATCTACAGGCAGGTCCTCTTCCATGGAGTCCACCATGTTTCTACAGAAGCCCGGAATGGACAAACCACTTTCACATGTTCTCAGACATGCTCATTAGATCTGTACCTAGAAGATCCCTCAGATCCTCTACAGCTCGACTCCCAGATGTACCGAGGACATCAACAAAAACACACGAGGAGTCCTCCTTCAGTCTCAGTGCACCTCGACTCTGAAGCTCCTTTTTGATAGATATTATTTCTCTAGTTCTGTCTCAGGCGAGTCCTGAACCGTCCTCTTCTTCTCTCTCCACCTGTACGTTCATGTCTCATTAATGCATGTTACTTACTTAACTGTCTCGCAGGTTCTCACGGATCGTGACTGCTGCTGAGGTCCTGCACGATGTCCACTACATATATTATTATTACTATAATTTCTGCCTTTAGTCATTAAAGTTTTGTTGTTCATTGAAGTTTAGTTATTATTTTATTGCTGCTGTTCATCTGTGTGTCTCTCTCTATATCTTTCTATTATAAGCTTGGGTCTGCCTGAGGTTTCTGCCTGTTAAAAGGAAGTTTTTCCTTGCCAACGTCATCAAGTGCTTGCTCATGGTGGAATTGTTGGGTCTCTGTAAAGAGTACGGTCTAGACATGCTCTGTATGGAAAGCGTCATTAAATAACTTTTGTTATGATGTGGTGCTATATAAATAAAACTGAAATGATTTCAAGTTGAATTCTGGATCTCAGGGACTCAACATCTGTAGAAAAGAAACCTGAAGACGTGTTTTTAGCCTGGCTCGCATTGCGTGCATTGTAATTTTTTAATTTAATTTTTCTCCTGGTTTTTTGTGTTGTTACAATGCACTTAAAGGAAATTATTTATATTTTATTGTTCATTTCTGTTTTTACTTTTTGCTCTGTGAAGTATGTTGGGCTGCATGTTTGCATTAAAGGTGTTTATAATAATCTATAACCACACAAGGTTTTATATGTCAGTTATACAGCAAATAAAACACCAACCTTAAATGTGAAATAAACAGTATTAATGTGACGGATCACAGCTATCTGTGAGATGCAGCTCCACACTACTGTTGCTTCTACAGACCACAGACGACGACCAGGTGGATTATGGGGTGTTTTATTACAGCTCTTTCCTGCAACACATCATACAGCAGCACAGTGGTGAGGGAAAGCTCAAGCATCACAGTCTCGGATAATAACACCTGACACGAGGGAAAATATTTAAGCTAGTTTAGCAACATTAACAAGTCTCTAACATCATTTCATCATTTTACGGTCTAATAAGTCACAGTTATTGCTCAAAACTGTTAGCATAGGTCACAGAGAGTACTTGACACGGTAAAATATAGAGTATAAACATCTGGAACATTAGAGGAAATAATTAATGATCCCGGACCATGCAAGAGGACGTCTTACCACAGTGCGTCCTCTTTTCTCTGTGCAGTACCCACTCCAACCACTGCGCCAGTAAAAGGCGGTGTTGCACCTTTTCTGCCATAATTTAACAGGCATAGATCTACTGCGTTACATTAATATGGTATAACTTTTTACTAATATTACTGTAATATTAGTAAAAAGTTATACCATATTTATTACAGTAAAATTCTGGCAACCACAGCTGCCAATTTTTTCCTTGACATGAGCTGTCTTTGGTCTCCAAAGCTCAGTCATTGGTGGATGTATCCCACAGTACTGAGGAAGATTTCACCACATTTCTCTCCCAATCATCAGTTTAAAGAGGCCTTACATGAAGAAACCACAAAAACACTTCATCCTTTCACTGTATTTTATTTTGAAAGAAGACTTGTCGCTCTGTGTAATCACACAGTGAATAGCATCGTCTCCTAAACATATGTTTCTATGTAAAAAAAAAAAAAGTTACAAACTGTGGAGACGGATGGTTTTTATGATCTGGAACACATCAAAAAAGCAAAAATAAATAAATCCAAACAACAAATAAAGTATGCTGGAGCTGCAACAAAGCTGAAGTACATACATACATACATACATACATACATACATACATACATACATACATACATACATACATACATACATACATACATACATACATACATACAACACATTTTTAGCTCAACACACGTCTCACACACACGCAGCAAAACTCTTACAAACACAGAAGAATTTAAAATAAATCTAAAAACAAGTTAGTGGAGGAAAAACCCGCCCATCACAGACATGAGCATGTGTTCCTGCTGTGACGTAAACACTCAGCCGTTCCTGCATAAAGTGGATTATTTTCCAAGTGATGGTTTGGTTTTTTAGAGGAACTTTACTTTTGTTTTATCAATACAGATATGCAGTTTGAAGGCATCGCGTAACAGTGAGATTAGTTCAGCTTAGCTCGGGGTCAACTCTGCAAAAAAGTAGGGAAATACTGCTTAAAGGTAAACCCGCTGACATCCAGTAATCGAGCTAAGCTATGCTAATGTCGCCATTCAACATCCCTTCAGTTATGGATGCAGAGACACAGAACAAAAGAGCCCTTGAGTTTGTCGAACTGCAGCTGATGTATTCCTCAAAAACAAAACCATCGCTTTGAAAAGTGTGGAAGAGCACTGAAAGCACAGAGTAATGCTGTTTGTACTGAATAAGAGTGTGCGCTGCAGAGTTCTTGTGAATGTTTTCTTGTTCTCAGGTCTGTCTTAGAAGAAGAATCTCAATGAGGCCGCCTGATTAAAGTTTTAAAAAAGTGCACTGCTGTATGCATTAGTGGAAGCAGAAAAGTTCACCAACTAAAACAGAGGATTGTTAGTGGTTGCCATTGATTACAACATACTGCCATGTTCAAAAAAACACTAACCCAAAGTTGGAAATACTTAAGTGTTGGTAGGAATGTCCAATGGAACATCCTTCTTCCAACATGGTGACTTGTCATTGGTAATCAATGACAACCACGTCCAAAAGCACCACTTTCTAGCTTTGTGTGTTGTGTATACTGTGTGTACTGACTGGAAAAAGGCTGATCTGAGTTAGTGACAAGCTCCTCCCAAAGTGAAACACTAAAAGCCTTGAATGCCTTCAAGGCATTCTGGTTTTTGAACAATAACTTCAAGCTCAGACTATCAAAAATATGAAGTGAGCCACAGAGAGAAGAGGTGTACACATTGAGGTCAAGTGCTCGAAATGCTATTACGCGTGTACAAGACACAATTCATTCCCACATTTTGAAGAAAAGCTGTGCTTCGTGGCAATCATTCGGGTCAGAACAACAGTGATCTGACAAATGTTTGATACAGTTAAACACAGACCATGCTGGACCTACCCCACCCTCGATAATGAAGGGTTTAACTGTGGGTTGATGTGGCATTGCGATGTAAATGATACAGTTATCAGGCAATGGTGAACGTATACACTTTAAAGTCACAGACTAGTTTTGAGTCAATCATATTGTACTGTATACATACATTTACATCATTTTACGCTTTGATGGCAATAAGCTGCCACGTGCACACACTGTAGGACTAACCTATAAGATCAACCTGACAGAAATTCTTCATCAAAATGAACCCATGTTGAACATGTGGAACACTACTGACACACAGGCTCACACCAACCTTCTTCCTTGATGGCACATTAGGTCTAGTCTATAAAGAATACAATTATGAGAGTAAAGGTCCGAGTTTAATGCATGAACATCGTTCACTTTTTTTGTTAGTTTTGATAAGACATAAACAGCAGGGGATATCTAACGGTGTTGTTGGATGAGTCGTGCGCACGTATGGTCAGTATACGGATTAAGACGTGCCGTGCAGTAGCTGCATGTTGGCAGCCTACGTATGTCCTCAACGTCTGCTTTATTGTGGTGAAGAAAATGGTGCTAATTTAAGGTTGATTTAGTTTTTTGTTTTTTCTTTCCCGTACCCATGAATTAACAAAAATGTAAGAACTAATTGTATCACGTGGCCACACGTTTCGAGCACTCGATAAAGTAAATCATGGCCTCAATTTATATATATTTTCCTCTATGGCTGCTCCAGGGTTCCGTATAAAAAGTCAGCACCATCTTGTAGGAACAGCATCCTCAGAATGACTGCACTTACACAAGTTAG
This sequence comes from Miichthys miiuy, assembly GCA_036365135.1. Taxonomy (NCBI): domain Eukaryota; kingdom Metazoa; phylum Chordata; class Actinopteri; family Sciaenidae; genus Miichthys; species Miichthys miiuy. Next base: position 3,309,298 of record CM071619.1, read on the forward strand.
TGATCTAGTGAACTAACTAGCTAGTGAGTGAACAAATACTTGGCTAACTGGCAAGAGAGCTTATAAGCTAGCAGGCGAGTGTTATGCTGCATTGCCTGCTATGTGCTTAGCTAACTGATGGTGGATCAGATCACTCACTAAACCTTGGAGTTAATTTATGGAACAGACGCCTCAATGAGTCTTTCTTCTGGATTTCAACATGTGGAGAGAGCTGTGGGTAGCTCAGATCACAGCAGGCACATGTCCATTCTGATTTCAGGGAGGATTTTTCCTGTCAGCATTTTGTTGAAGCACACGTAAAACAGACATAAAGCACAAGTCCAATATTTCTAGATGGCCAGTGTAAAAGGCACATTATCATGGCATAACAGGACAGAGACAGGGTCAGAGTTCGAAGGTCAAGTTAATACACGTAAAAAGTGTATTCATTTTTACATTTACACATTGTTAGGGAGTCTCATCCCGAGTGAACGGGACAAGCAGATGGGATCAGACCTGTAACCTTCGAGACTTTTTCTGGACCACCTGACGGTGAAACCAAAGAGACATCACATGAGCTTCTTCACATTTAGTTAGTGCACTGTGATTGGGGAGGTGAGTGGATGAAAAAATTAAATAAAACTGTATTCAGGCAGACAGACGACAAAGTCAACTGACATTCAACAGTGTCATTTTTGACACATTTGTGCTACTCTACTATAGTTTTTTAACGAGCCCATCCAGCATGTTGCCATTAAAGATTTCCAGTGTCATTGTAGTTTAAATGCTTTTATGCTTTTTGTGCCGTCCCTCTAAAGTGACTTTATTTCCTTCTCTCATCACACCTACAAGGATTTCATATTATTTCATGTAAAAACAAATCATATCGCCTCAGACTGAAACTTTACGGCCTACAGTGCCACAGTAACAGATCAGAAGGCCTCCGCTAAGTGCTAAATATGTTACAAAGTATCAGATCAGTATTGGTGAGTCAAAGTAGCATCTGCACATAATTAGCTTACTTTCAGTGACTCCTGAAATAATTTGAAGAGGAAACTACAGACGTCACCGCAGAGCAGTTTGCAGAACATTTGAGGAAACTCGTGCTGTTGGGTTTGAAAATCCATACATGCAGTTTAACAACAGCAAGTATTGATGGGCTACTAACGATTAGCGCTTTAAGTCCTTTTACAGCAGTCAACATACGAGAGGATCCATCATATTGTTTAGTTTGCTTTCCACACAGCGTTAGCTGTTAGTTTTTTTCTTTCGGATTTCAAAACCAGTAGCTTTTGTTCCCTTTTGTTTATCTCCATTAAGGGTACACTAATGACCTGGTGTACATATTTCTGTAAGATTTACTAGCATGAAGCTGCAACACAATGAGACATTTCTGAAGTGTAGGAATCTAAACGGAAAGATGCACTCTTTATCTTATTTTACTGGCAAAAACACAACTACTAATCTACCTTCTCATCTTTCATTGGCCTTGTTTAGAACTATTTCCAAACAACTAGCTCATGGGCTGTACATGAGGTGAACGCTTCCAGAGGCGAGCAGCTAAATTTTTCCCTTTTCAGTTTTTGTTTTGTTATCAGCAGAGGCCGAGAGGTTCAAAACAGTTAATGCAGCAAAAAAAAGTAGAAAAATAAAACATGTTCATGAATTTGTATCGTAACGACATATTTCGGCCAGCTTGTAAACCATCTCAAAATACCCTGAAAATGATTTAATGATACCCTGAGCTGGACCACAGCTGCACTCTGGTTTCAGCTCTGTTACCTCTGTACAGCACCAACAGGATTAATACAATAACTGTATAACTGTCACGGCCCGGCAAAAGTTTAATCTCTTGAATCCCTTAAGCGGCCACGCAATTAATCTAAATATCTTCTTATTCACCTATCAGGCAAGCAGCGTTTTGAGGAGCACTAACCTCCTCCAATCATATTGCAAAGACTGCAGCAGGATGGGCGGAGTTACTGGCTCTTGAGCCAATGGTGTGAAGCGACAGGTGAGTGACGAGGAGGGAAATAAACAGCCAACCAGTTAGACCCCTTGTGTGTGTGTCATCGTCACGGCCGACTGTTCTTCATTTAGCACCAGCAAGGGGAGAAACAGGGTCTCTGATGGGGGTTTGCAGGGGCTAAGTGAATGGAATGGAATGGAATGGAAGCAAGGGAGCTGTAATAAAAAGTGCAAGGCTCGTGACGTTTCCTGCTGGAGAGACGGTGTGCGCTTATTTATGTGTGTGTGTGTGTGTGTGTGTGTGTGTGCGTGTGTCTTCTGCTTGTCAAAGAAGGCCTTATGTTTGTTCATGGGTAGCACTGCTGTGTGTGTGTGCACACATGTTTCTACTAGAGTGTCTGGCTGGCGAAGAAGGCCTTGGTCTGTCCACAGGTGGGGTTGGTGCACAGTGGGCAGCAGAGCATCAGCTGGCGGGAACAAGGCTGGTTGGACTTCAAGTGGGACTGGACGAGGTCTGCCAGAGCCTGGACAGGACGAACGACATACAGTACATATTTATTATGTTCAGAGATGGAAAGTGTCTTCAGCGGCGTGAACGCCTGGCTGACCTTCTTTGCTGATTTTCCACCAATGTGAAACTGCAGTAAATAACACTTCCTGTGCAGATTTTTCAAATTAAAAGTACCCAGTGGAGTTTTGGACCACTTGGATGTGCATGCATTCTGAGAATGTGGAGGGTGGACCTCGGACCCTCCTGTGGAGTCCAGTTTAAGAAGGAAATTAAGAGACTAGATCTTGAAGAACATTTTAATCATAAACATTGATTATATAGGTATGTATGGTTATGACACAGCAAAGAAGTCCAACGATTTCCTTTTACACATTTTCAAATATAAAATACGATGTATTCTATGTTCTGGCTGAATACTTTAACACGACGTGCTGCTGATGCTCTCCAGAATAAAAAGACACAAATAAATCATCTGAGAGAATGAATGCAGGACAGGCATTAGTAAACAGATTGTACAAGATATTAATTTGAATGAGGATTTATCAAAATCTGACATCAGTCCAGGCGCTGCAGTAAAATTCTGATGAATGTATTTTTCTTTATTTTCCAGCGGCTGCTGCTTGCAGACAGCAGCAGACTGATGCAGCTCACTGAGAAACTACACCAAGGAAGCCATCCTTCAGTAACTACCAACTAATCATCCTCTGGATATTGATTTACACACACACACACACACACACACACACACACACACACACACACACACACACACACACACACACACACACACACACACACACACACAGAGACACACAGAGACTTGGCGAGGGGTCTCTGAGCACGGCGGGTTTGACCAGCCAGCCAGCCGGGCGGTTCAGTTCTACTGTAGTCAGCTCTAAAGGTTCCCATTGATCTGCCCCCTTCCTTTAATAAACCCTGCACACACACACACACACACAACACACACACAAACACACACACAGAGCTGTTACAGCTGGAGGAGTTGCCTGTTGTGAAAAAGGTTGCAGGGCTGAGGATGAAGGGAAAGAGGGAGGTGGGATGGAAGGACGAAAGGAGACAAATGTGAGAAAGAGAGAGGAAGAAGGAAGAAGGGAATGATGAAGGAAGGAAGGAAGGCATCCATTTATTGACCATCTCCTATGTGGAATTCACTTTCTTCACAGAACCTTCTGCTGCTGTCTCCTTTTCTATTATTAGAGTCCTGCCTGGCTTCCTACAGTCTTCCCTCCTCGTCTGTATTCCTTGTCATCATTTGTTCTCCTTTATTCAAACTCATTCTTACATTTCACTCTCACTCTCTCAAAGACGTGCTCCTTCGTCAACACTTAAACTTGTTCTGTTTCAAAGGAAATGTCTAATTTGTAAGATACATTTAAATTCCATAGTTCCCAAATGCATATGTTAGTCTTTATAATGTTTATACACAGCTCAGTGTGTGTGTGTGTGTGTGTGTGTGTGTGTGTGTGTGTGTGTGTGTGTGTGTGTGTGATAGAGAGAGGACATACCTTCATAAAGAGAGGGTTCCCATTCAGTGACTCTGTTCTCCTGATGTTCTCCACTCCACACTGCAGACACACAGAAACGTGAACACACCACAGTTCATATGAACCAAATCAAACAGGTCAGTATGAAGTTCAACATTCAAGATAATGACGTGGAAAAGTGTTTTTCATTTTGTCAGTCAAGGACCTGAAGAAATGAAAGCATTTTGTTCAGAGTCGCCAATTATTTTTAAAAAGGGTTTTAAAAAACTCCTCTTGACTGTGGACAGAGACAGTCCAGACACAGTGTGTGTGTCTGTCTGTTGTCTGGTACCTCTGTCTTTGTGAGGACCAATTTGAGTTTTAAAACCTTGAGATTGTGAAAACTTTATAATAGTGAAGACAATTCTCAAATTTTAGGAGGCGAGGTTTACAAAGTGAGGATGTGTTTGGAATGTTTTTACATTCTTACATTTCTTCAGGATTTTTAGTTTTGGATTTAGGAAAATAAATATGTCAGGGTTTTCACAAGTAAGTTAAGTGTGTGTGTGTGTGTGTCTTTGTGGCACCAGTCACATTGATTGGTGGTCACCTCACTGGTGCCTTTACACAGACAGTCCACAAGGACACAGGACACACAGCTGCAGCTGACACACACACATACACACACACACACACACACACACACACACACACACACACTTTTGCTAACCTCCTTAACTCCACATGAAGGCTCAAATCAAACCATTATAATCTGAACACATGAATACAGAAGCTGATTTCTGACTGACCTTCTGATAATCATCCTGCAGACACTTGAACGTTGTTGCACATACAGTATCTGAGTCTTTGTCAGAGGTTCACACCTTCATCATGTGGGAACATGACTGTTTTCATAACTACACATGCTGGTGGATTCAGGGTTGCTCCAACATCTCAGTTTTGAGTGAGCATTGCTAAGCTACTCTCAAGGCCGGTCATAACATATATTATTTCAGTATGTTTCACATACATTTCACATTTTCAGTTGTCCTTGCTTGCCCTCATCTATAAGCTGAATAACAGTTTAAGAGCTTTTCTCTTCTCTTTTCTCAGATTTACAGAATTATGAACTGAACCCAGTGCCTACTGCAAAGAAAGGGACAAACTAAAGTTTTCTCACTGGAATATTTGAGGTGATATTCAGCCTCTCCTTGCTTCATAACCATCACGTGACACTTTGTACACTCAACTGTGCATACAGAAGATGACCCAACAGCCTGAAGCTGCTGGGAAAGCGTTTGTGTCTTCCTTACCTCCTCCCCGAGCACCTGTCCGTACTCGATGTCAAGCTCGTGTAAAGTCTCTATGTGGTCGGAGGTGAAGGCGATGGGCACCATCAGGATGTTCTTCTTCCCTCGTTCACACAGACCTTTGATCACCTCGTCCGTCTGCGGGCCGAGCCACGGCATGGGCCCCACCTGAATGACCAAACACAGGACACGATGAAAACTTGTGTCAACAGAACATCAACACATTTCTGTGAACGTTCATGGTCCCCTGAAGATAGAGTAAAGATAGTACTTTAAGATTGTGGTTGTAATGAATACTGCAGGCGATAGACGCTTGTTTGTAGTTTGTATTTTTAACATTAATTTAACTGCCCCGTGAAATAACGTCACTAGAATTGTGTCATTTGTCAACAAACAGAGCGTATGCCTTACAAATACATGCTATAACCTATCTTGTGTATCTTGTGTTTATTTTCTGCTCTACAGGAAGCCAGGGACACTTCCCAGTCCTCATCGCCTGTGAACGGCTGAGTGGCTGTGAGAACAATTCATGTTATGCGTGAATTTTGTAACCCGTCAGCCGCTGTGACCATGAGGAGTAACAGCTCGGAGGTTTCCTGCCCCAACAGCTGCAGTATTAGACAGACAAGTGGCTCCATCTTGTGGTGACCAAACAAATGAAAGAGTATTTCATACTGACTCACTGACCGACACGAGTTCATCCTGACAAATAGGAGACTGCACAGAGTGCAGTTCATCATGGTTGTAGTAATATAATTAGCAGTAGCATTAGCAGTAGATTTGCCACAGTAGTAAAACTACTAGTTTGAAAACATGCAGAGAAGTCAGTGATTATTATGACAAATATATAACGGGCGGCTGTGGCTCAGGAGGTAGAGCGAGTCGTCCACTAATCAGATGATCGGTGATTGGATCCCCGGCTCCTCCAGTCTGCATGTCGAAGTGTCCTTGGGCAAGATACTGAACCCCAGAAAATGCTCCCTGTAAGTTGCTTTGGATAAAAGCGTCAGCTAAATGTAAATGTGAATATGAATACTATGAATAAAAATTTTTAAAAAATGTTAATTCTTTTCAACCCCTACGGTCTGATTCTAGGAAACTGACTTTAAAAATTCAAATATCAGGTGAAGTTGGACACTCGTCTCAGAATTGGGAGCAACAATCACACTTTACAATAGCCTGCAATTTACAGTGTAAGTTTACTGAATGAATCAAACACTTTCTGGTACTTAAAAAAACTATAATCAATATTTATAATAAAAATATATCAAATGACAATCCAAAGCATTATGACAATGTTATAATGTTGTTCTGTAACTGCTGGATGAATAAGAAACTGTTTGCTAACAACTTAAAAGTTGGAGGATATGTCTGAAAAAAAGTTATTTGCAGGTTTTGTAAATATTAGTATGCTGGTATTTAAGTGATACAGTGAAATGACTGTGGATCACAGGCTGTGATTATGAAGTGTGACTAAATAAGGTTAATAATGCAGCATTAATACTCACATGACTTACAAACTGACTGGAGATGAAGCCATTGATTTATTTTTAACACTGACTTGACAGTACTGTCTGTTTTGTGTGTGCATGCGTGCGTGTGTGCTCACCCTGGACTGCCACACCAGTCTGTAAGGGTTGCAGTGTCCCAGCCTCTCCATGACTCTCTGAACAGTGGCTCCAACTTCTTGAGGATACGGATCGCCTCTGTTTACAACCTGCACGTGGACAGTAGAACTGTCAGTAGTACTTCGACTAGTAGTACCAGAATCTGTGTCAGTAATTTAGACAGAAGCAGCAGTATACAGTTTGTAGTAGCAACACTAAGAGCAGTGGTAGTTAGCACATTAGTTATTGATAGTTTTATGGTACCAACTGAGTGATCAAAAGGAACCAACATGAAAAAGGGCTACAGCAACAATATGGATAAGCATATCATTCAAGTCCTAATGCTCTCTCTGATCTCTAGTGCTAACAGCAGCCAGGTTTCCATCTGAATGAAGTGCACATTTAAATGGAAAATAATAGACAGAAGAAAATGCCAATTATTATTTTACCATCCAGTAATTGTATCTAATTATTAAGTTAACTGGTTAATGTGATAAACTTCTGGTGGCACTACTTCCCAGAGCAGAACCACTGCAGAAAAAGTAGGCACAACAAGATGATGTAATTATATATAAAATCTTAAATTTTAAAAAACACAGTGGACATACAGCGTTTGTTTGTTTGTCATGTGTTTCCTGTATCATGAGTTTTTCTTCTCGTTTCCATGACACTACCTCATTTTGCTTTTATCCATACACAAACTTTTCCACCTCAGCCAAGTGAAAAACTTTTTGCACAATATTTTGCAATTTTTTCCAAATTGTCTGCATTTTCGAGAGAAGTAGTATTAGAAGCAGAGGTGGAAACATGAGTATCAGCAGAAGCTGCATCACTGCTGGGACTGCTCTACACTTTCTTTCACAAAAAGAGAAAAGTTCAAACTCACAGGTAAAGGTTGGACAAAGAACTGTGACCTACAAGTCTATGAACCATCAGGGTAATGAGCAGTAGTATCAGTGTTAGTACTCTGTGGTACTTACAGCCATGGGGAGTGAGTGTGCTGAGAACAGAATGACGACATCGTCTCTCTTGTCTTCTGGAAACTTCAGCAGCTCGTTTTTGACGTGTTCTGCGAAACACTGTACACACACACACAACACACACTTGTTATTTGCCATGTTTACCAACCATGACCACTCTCAGCTCATTATTCAGCGTGATGACCTTTGTAACCTTTTTCATTTTCCAACACTTGTTTCTGTTCTTCCCGACAGGCACTTTGGTCAAGTGTGTGTGTGTGTGTGTGTGTGTGTGTGTGTGTGTGTGTGTGTGTGTGTGTGTGTGTGTGTCTAACCTCCACCAGTAGAGGGTGTGTGGGCCAGCGGTCAATAACACTCCAGCTCATTTTTGGCCTGCTGTCACTGTTGCTGTAGTAACGGTAGATTGCGTTCAGACTGCTTCCTGTTTACACAAAAAAAAAACAAACACACACACACACACACACACACACACACACACACACACACACACACACAATCATGTTATTAATATGTCCCATTAAAGAAAGAAGAAATCCTGAGGAGGAGGAGCACATGAAGAGCCTAAAGACACAGAAATGCTCCTGAAGGTGTATGGTGGTCACAGAGTGTTTTGGGGGATAAACAGTGAACAGGAAAGCGGAGCATGTGGGGTTAAAGTGTGGTGCGATTATCCAGGCTAAACCTACAAACCATGCTGTCAGCACCAACACTGAGTCAAGGGGGAGAGACGGAGGCCAATGACAGCCAAGAGGGAAACACATGGAGCATCAGAGCCAATCATCTCTCTAGTTACTGTTTGAGTCAGACAGAGAATGAAGAGTGTGCGAAGCTGTCATCAAATGACAACCAAACATTTGCCATCTTCATCACGGAGCAGCAGTGCGTCCTAAGAAAGTTGCTCCTCTCGTCATGTTTCGGTGAAAAAGTATCAATTCCTGCGTCTGTGCGTCTTCTAGCTGACATTTGAACACTGAATGTTGCCAGAGTAATGAAGCTCTCACCTCAAATTAAGCCAGTCTCAAAATGTATGTAACAGACAGGTTTAATTAAATTACTAACTACTATTACTAACTTGACAATTCATGACTAGTCTTATACTACGTGTATGTAACTGGCCTCAGGTGCAGATGTTTGAAGGATCAAATATTGTTCTTCTCATTGACTGTTCATGAAAATGATGTGCAGGTTCTGCTGCTTTATGTACATGGTAAAATGAGCACTCAGTCTGTATCTGGATAGCTAAGTAGCTACAACAGCTAGCTATGTGGAAGAATGACATCCTCATCTTCAAGCTGCTCACAAAAGGTGGATGAGCAGCTGTGTGTGTGTATTTATCAGAGGGTAACAGGGTGGATATCTCTGTGGGAGTGGTGACACTAACGGCTACAAACGCCTTTTTTATCTTCAAGTTTTCCCTTTTATTTGAAGTTTTTCCATTAATTCAACGCGTGATGTTTGGACACGGTGTTACTCACAGATACTTTGTGTCATCATGTGTATTCCTTTATTTAATTCATGCATCTGTGCTGTGTGTGACTGTCACCTGTGGTGGAGCAGCTGTACTGAGGATATTGTGTGAAGGCCACAGCTCTCTCCACCCCATCTTTCTCCATCTCCTCGATGGCGTCCTCCGTCAGCGGGTGAACATACCGGAAACCGATGTAGAACTTGTGAGGAGCTGAGAGAGAGAGAGAGAGAGAGAGAGAATGACTGACAACCATGTGACACGTGGCATGAAGTGAAGCGGTTATTGTCAGGGGTGTTATGACTGTTTATTCTGAATGACTGCTAGATACAGCTTGTTATCAGTGAGGTGTGTGCAGGCGTGGGATAGGACACTCCTTCACTGTGTCACTATCTACACTTCACACTCAAACACACACCTCTCTTCTAACAAGCGAGTGCACCAGTGGGAAGCAGCAGCTGTTAAAACGATGACATGTCTTCTCCTCCCTGTCTATAAAAGCACAGAAACACAAGCACCTCGTCCAAACCCGGACTTTCTAAAGCCCACAACACACTCTCCATTTAACCTGTAACAGGCAGGGTGGCCCCTCGTGGCGCAGGACCGTCTCACCTGTCTCGGGACTCATCTCGTCCAGCAGCTTCACCATGCCTTCTCCCTGCATGGAGGTCCAGTGTTTGATTGGCGAGCCCCCTCCGATCTTACTGTACTGCTCCTGGATCTTTGGCGTGCGACGCTTGGCGATGAACGGGCCGAGCTTGCTGCGGGGACGAGGACGGACAGAGGAGTTACACCTACAACGCGCATAGACTATAATAGAGGACATTACAAACTCATAGATTGTGCTCATAAGCCACAGACAAGCAAAAGCAGCACACTGTTATTATGAAACAGCCGCAGCAGAGCACCATGACCCAACAACCTTCCCCATTTCTTCTGTTGTATGTCAACTTAACAAACTTAAAAAATGCAGCACCACAAACGTGTGTTGTATTAGCACTCCTCATATTGTGTGTGTGTGTGTGTACACCCTATAATTTGTAGAAGCTATCAGCTGCATTTGCAATGTTATTTTTAGCTGTAAAAAGCCAGTGCATGCCCGAACAAACACACACTGAAATGAACGTTACACTCGAACTGGGATGTCTTTTGCAATGAAACAGGCAGATGTTGATGTCAGTGTGTTGGTTCAGAGAAAGATGTCAAATCTGCTGCAGATGGTCAAGTAATTGTCTTGTCTCAGAAACAGAAAAAAAAATATGTCACTTTGTGTGTGTGTGTGTGTGTGTGTGTCAACAGTACATACTTCTGCACGGGGAGTTTCATCAGGTCCGTGTCCATGAAGAGCCGCAGCAGGAAGTCGTGGACGTCTTCTAGTTTCTCTGGTCCTCCCATGTTCAGCATCAGGATGCCTGTCTTCGGTTTCCTGCAGGCACGCAACATCCATAATCAATAATCAATATTCATACCTAACATTCTCTTGACTCCCCACAAATCTTTCTACGATGAAACCATCGATGAGAAGAATCAGTGGTCACATAGAGACACACCATCAAACTCCATTCTGGGTTTTTTTCTTTATAAAACACAGTTTTATAACACAGAAGTCTGCTGCTCACGGTAGCTGCTGTTCAGCCGTTAGGCTAAGTTAGTTGGCTCCATGTACTTCCTATTAAGTACTCAGACTGGGAGCTTCACAGTGGGAAATGCTGGAGGGAAGCGGTACAAGAATAAGAACCAGAGCCAGAGCCTGAGGAGCAGGCAACAGAACTGGGCTCAGCAGCCTCCCAGTATACACAGCTGGACCAGGACCAAACACAGCATCCAAGACTCACAGAAGCCAGTTTGATAACAAGTAATACACTGCTGAGGTGATTCATAGCAGTTCTGACCAGACCAATTGATAAGATTTTATTAAAGCAATATACCACGAGAGGGAGTGCTGTTGTACTGAATAACAGCACGGCTGTGATCTGGTCATAGGCATGAGGCATGAGGTAGACTAAGAAAGAATCTGCTAAGTCTGCCTTCATGTGTGTCTCAAATGTAATTAGAGCATATAAAAATAATTTATAAGATCGAAAGCATACAGACAGAACCGGCTCTCGATTCTTGTCGCCAACAGCAGGTTTAGGTAAGGACAGGAGAGGCGTGAAGCAGCAGAGGTATGAGTATGTCACTGAGATGTTGATAAGTCTGAGAGTATTTGTTCTTGTCAAGTTGTTGGAAGTTATTTATTCTTGTGTTTTTAACAAAAACTTTGTACTGTGAAATAAAGAAACTTTGAAATAAATGATCAAATGTATGTCTTTTCTGGTTGTTTCGACACATTCAGAATCATTGCTGCTTTTGCTGTTAGCATTGTCATTAACAGATCCCTTACTCACAGTATATTGATTTTTGATATATTTTGATAATGTTTGTTAATGCATTTATCATTATACTAACACAAAACACAGTTGATAAAAGATAAACTTATAGATATAGCTAAGTGATAATAAATACACCAGTTTCTGTGTTGGGTTTTCAACTTGTTTCAAGAACATCGTATGAATGTTTGAAGCTTAAAACATCTAAATGTGGTCCTACTGGAAGCAGTTAAATTCAGCTTGTTAAAATCCTGTCCTGTGAAATTAATTAACTAATGTTAGCTTTCACTGTCAGGCTGTGATACTAGTCTTAACTCAAACAGTAAATATTAGCTTGTTAAGACTAACTTTAGCCCCAGGAGCTATAGCACCTTGTATAAAATAAAATGGTATAAAGGCAAGACAGGCAGAAAACAATTCTTCATATAAAGCTAAAAACAACAAAATTTTTTTTTGTAAAAGTTAATATTAGATTTCGAAGCCGACCTTAGCACCACCGGCTAATATTAGCTTGTAAGTTAGCACTTGAGCAGTGAGCTTTAGCTTAGCTTATCTGAGTTCATGAAACAGCGTTAGCTCAAGTGGCTAATGTTTGCTTGTTGCATCAATTTGTGAAAATAACGTTATCTCAAGCAGCTATTTGGTCATTCTGTAATGTTGTGAAATAATTAATTATTTATTATTTATATACATGATTAATTAATAATTAGCACTAACAGGTAATATTAGCTTGTCAATTAACATGTATTGCAGTTTGTGAAATTAACATGAACTCAAGATGCATCTCAGTTTATGAACCTAGTTAGCTCAAGCTGCTAATGTTTTCTTCTTGTGTCAATTTGTGAAGTTAACATTACTATTGTCAAGTTGTGAAATAACGTGCAGCTAATGTAGGCTAGCTATGTCAGCTTTTGAAGCCGACCTTAGCACCATCAGCTAATATTAGCTAATATTAGCATTACCAGCTAGCTTGTCAATAAGTTCTAATGGGTGCTTCAGCTGTACACATCATCAGTGGTCTCATAACCATTGTAAGATTCAGCTCTGGTTTCTGTTTCATAACACACTCTGAGCCTTGAATGTCCTTTGAGGAATCTGCTGTTTCATTCATAATTATTGCTTGGCCGTTATCTTCGAAGGACAGAAATGAGCCCCAGTACCCATCAGGACGAGTTGGGAAGGATTGTGTGTGAAAACACATCAACACGAAACAGAAGTCAGGCAGCTGGCATGGATCCACTATTCCTAATGAAAACCCAACAGGTGAAATCAGGACAAAGTGGTACCTGTCCACTAACTGCTCCGTCATGTGAGCTCCACTCACAGTTCCTTCAGACGATTTTATACAAACTCAACGATGTTTAGACCTGAAACATTTCTCAAATTGATTGAAAGCTTTATTATCAATGACAATTTTGATGACTGAGTAGCCATTTATCAAATAGAAATATGATCTGCAGCTTCACAAATTTGAGGATTTGCTTCATCGTCAAAGTAAACACAGATCATCATTTTTACATTTTATAAGAATAAGATTAATCAAGTGGTTGCAAGGGTTAATGAGATGATTCTATATCGTTGAAAGATTCAGAGAATCCAGAGAAATCTCTGCACCTACGGGGCAAGACTAAAAACTAACCTTGGATGTCTGTGACCTTCAAACCCCTCAGAGAGCACTGCAGTGAAACCAGCATGATTACATAAAGATATTACTACATGGGCTCTGGAACACGCGCGGGTTCATTGCTACATCTACAAATCCAAGTTAAGACTCCAGCATGCAAAGAGAAAGACAGATATCAACAACAGACTTGTCTGGACCTGAGATCATCTGAGATGGACTGAAGTGGAAAAATCTCAAATTTCCACATCGCAGGTTGTCTGTGAAGGCACCATTAATGCTGAAAGGGACATGGGTTGTTGACATGATATGTTATTTTTGCTGTCACACAATTCATAACATATTGTCATCGCATCAAATGCAGAGAATTGTTAAATATGTCTTTGTTTCACAAAGACCTGTTGGTGTGGCACACCTAAATTATTATTTTTTTTTATTAAAAACTATGTCAAAGTAGATAATTATGGAATATTATGCAAATATGTCTTGCTAACTGCTAATAACAGGGTCATTAACTGACAAAAGTCTGAAACCTCCGCTAAGACTCTTTAAGAAACATTATAAATTATTAAATTAGACTTGTTTAAGTGCTTTATTTGGGTTTTTTGAACATTCTCAGTGTTTTTTTAATGTAATAATTTCATTCAATACATTCATTCAAATATTTTGTGCTGTTTTTGAAGAACTTTTATAGGGTGTGCAGAGAAATGAGTGCTACAGATAGTGGACATTTGAGTACTGAGAGGAAATTAAGTGAAGGAGTAAGTAAGAGTAAACTGAGCTGAACTGCTGCCTTGTAAAAACTTTAGAAAATTCATTCACAGATATTATATCAGATATTATCTGATATTATCATATTCAGCTGCGCTGCACAGTGACTCACTGATTGACTGACTGAATAACTGCCCACTGTTGAAGCAGACAGTTTACAGAAGGTTCACTTTATCTATTAATAACAAGCTATTCATTATATAATGAGTCATGTTTTTTTCCTATAATACAATAATAACTGAGTGTTTATACTTACAGGGTCACACTGGAAGATTAGTGTAATGAATTATAGTCATTGACAGAAAATATTTTAAATTATTATTATTTATTAAAGTAAACTTTCTTTTCAAAGTTTAATAAAATACTAATATTATAAGAATATAATCCAGCAGCCGAGTGCTGTTAAAACATGAAGGTGATATGAAAGAATGATTTATTATTGAGTTTTTGTTGAATGTGAACATTTATCTGTGAACATGTTTGAACATGAAGTATCTCGTCTCTGTGCTCCATTTATTGAATATACAGTATTTCAAAAAGGATTTGCAAATCATTGCATTCAGTTTGTTGTCCCAACTTTCTTTGAAACCTGAGTTGTATAAAACTGCCACGGTGTGTAGCATGTGCAGGTGTGTGTGTGTGTGTGTGTGTGTGTGTGTAAGACAGACCTGTTCTCCTGTGTTTCTGCAGCAGCAGCCTGGGCTAAAGAAGCCGCAGAGTGTCTCCTCACACTCAGACTAACAGAGCTCCTGGCAACTAAAGCAGAAGGAAAAAAAAATAATTATCCGGGTAGGAAGGTTCCACGTAGCTGATCTTTTTCTTGACGTTCTTGGTGTTTTGAATGAACGGTCCAGCTGGGTGCACCATTCATCAAATGAAGCTTCTTTACCAGAAGTCGTGAAAACGTCGGTGCACCTTTAAATCTTTGCAAAGAATGGCAACATCACCAGAAAAGAAAGTTTGTTATGGACATCTGATTTCTTTGTCTGGAGACCACACACCACCTGCTGAAATGACTCAGTAAAGTCTGCACAGTCAGTAATGTGCTCCTAGCTCCATAATGACCTCTTACATGAGGTCACACTAAACAAACTGTAATGATAAGCAGCACTGCCATCAGAAACAGTCTGTTAAATAACATATTAATGTGCTACAAGCTGCACACACACCATTATAATGATATAATGGTATGTATATTTACAGTGTAACACAAGGCTGTGTGTACAGTCAGTTGTCCTTTCACAACCCTTCCTGCAGTACCCCGAGGCGCCGCCAGAGGGCCCGCTGCGATTATGCAAGTTCATAACGCTGGAATTGTGTAACTAAATATTTACTTCTTTCTTACTGGCCATGGAAACATGGACCGTGAACGGGTGCGTGGTGTATTAACGCATCCCTGGCTGTTACCAAATACAGTACAAAGCACGGGATAAGTCCATTATATAACATTTACATTAAACAGTAACCTACAGCAATGCTGGCTTCTGTCAAAACAGCGGGAGTTAGCAACGGATTAGTTACGGAAACGCCGCCGTTGGTCTGTAAAATAAAAGCAGTTCAACGGTCAACTTCCAGCAAATATTAGTTTGTTGAGTTTACCAAATGGAAAACACGGACAAGGATGTCAACGCGTGGGTTTATAAAGTTAACAGAGAGCTGTGTGTGTATTAAAAAGGTGAATAGTACAGGGGACAACGCAGTGAAGTTACAGCGAGAGTTATAGTTTGAAAGTTCCGACAGGAAGTCGTACCTCCACACCCCCTGTTAGCTTAATTCCCATTGACGATATGATGCCAATGTCAGCGGCGTGTTGAGTTTACAGTTACACCAAACAGCGTCTCTCGTTCACTCGAAACTGCATTTAAACTGCGTCAAAGACGCAAAGTAGCACGGTTTACTCTGTGACATTAAATTCTGAGCTAAAACATTCAACTTGATTTCGTGTACAGCTTTTTATCAGGCTAACAATCTCACTCACATTGGACCAAGCGACCGGCGCTTCCCAGGACTGCCATCATGGTAGTTTTTCTGTTTTTACTGCGAATAAAAGTCTCTGTTCCCGCTCAAACGAAGCTGGTGCACTCTCAGCGGCCGGATCCACGAGTATGTCTCTTCACTGAGTGTCTCGTTGGTCAGTCTGATGTGTAAGACAGATTCCTTCAGCTATCACCAGCTGGCTGTGTAAATGTCTGTCAAGTGGGTAAAGAATGACTGCAACACTTCCGGTCTCAGTTTTCAAAATAAAATAATCGACGATGATGATGCAACATTTTAGATAACATTTTGATTTAATGTAATCCCTGGGAATAATAAATCAGTTATTTATTTATTTATTTATGTTTTGTTCACCTCTTAGTTATATATTCTATTCATTTTATCTACTTTTAGTGGTCATATGTTCTCTTTTTAAATAAAGAAAAACAAAAAGACGTGTCTTTTCACACGCAAAATAACAACATAATGTAATGTAACATTTATTTAGACAAAAAAAAAATACATACCATACTAAAATACTATATCTCTATTCATTTTACACGTGACAGAACTGAAAGTGTAGACTATTCAAAGGAGGTTTAACATAGACTGGGTTATATAAAGATTATATATTAATGCAATATAGGTCTGTTAAAACGTATTCACTGCTGCATTCACCAGCCTTTCATGTAATTGTTGTGTTGAATATTTTTATCGTCGATAATATTGTGCTTTTATTATGGAGAGAATTGTGCCACATTTCGGCTGTATATCTTTCCTCCTCTGGGTTTCTTGACGCAGAGCCGTTATGGCGTCACAACTACGTTTGTCTAAATTACAAGGTAACCCCGCCCCCACTCGTGCCGGTCACGCCCACACCGGAGACCCTGTGTGTGCGTGTGTGTGTGTGTTATCTGTTATCAGTCACTGTTAAAAACTCTGTTCCTGTTCCAGGAAAGAAGTTTTTCTGCTCAGACTACTGAACATTTGATGTATTTTTTCATTTTTTTGTCATTTTTTGCTACATTATGCGGACAAAATATATATGGACATATAAGGACAGGCCGTTTAAGAAAATAAAAGCAGCACTATCAGGACTTCAGTTCATCTGTGTGACACAAAACATTTTGTAAAGAGCATTTGTTCGTCTTCCTGGAGAACATTTCTTTAGGGATTTTTTTACACTTCTTTAAACAAAACCAGTTTTTCTAGAACTGATTTCAAGACCAGGAAGCAAGACTGAGACAGAAAGCCAAGGAGGAAACAGGAAGTGTTTTTAAACAAACATGAACACAAGGAAAGAAAACAGCAGCTGTTAAAGAAGGAAAGGCTTCACACACACACACACACACAGGTGAAGATTCCCCATTCATGTCGCACTTCTTCTTCTTCTTCACTCATGCTGTCAGTTTTATTGTAGTAGCATCTAGTGGCCATTAAATGAACTGCAGCTTCACTCATTTTAAGACCTGGCTGCTGATTGGCCGGTCACTTGTGTGGAGAAATGTAACATGCATTTGCTAACCTAAATTGGGTTGATTAGCAATATTAATCGTTAGCAAGCTATAGAGCTCAAGTCTTTCCACCAATGGTGCAGTCAGTAAGTCACCATCTATGAGGATACAAAGATCCTGTTCAAATCCTGGAGTTTTGTATTAATCTTCAATTCAGTAAAAAAACACACTCAAATCTGCATGGACCTCAATCAAGAAAAGTTTATCCATACCTGATCACCACGAGGTATGGATAAAGTTTTCAGGTGTTATGTGGATAGTTTAGTCTTTGGTCAGTATACACAGAATATATATCTTAAAAACTGTCAGTGCTTTTAGAATTGATTATAGTACACGTTCAAATCATAGAATATCTAAATGCGTATGCGTTGCATATATCAACATAATAACCTGTCACTTTCTTTTCTTCAAATATTTGTATTAATTCTATAGAATCAGTCATTTATAGGTGTCTAAGAAAGTTTGCCATTTTATATGTTCCTACTGTGATGTAATGAACAATCCCATCATTCATTATCTATTAACTCTGCTGGAGTTACTCGTGTTACTGTAATGAAGGAGTGAAGCTCACAGCGTGTGCATCTCCTGGTTCTAACAGGTTCAGTCCACTGCTGAAAATGCATCATTAAAGTGACTTTTAAAGATATCTTGGTCATGTATGGATGATGATGAGCTCCGTCCAATCCTTTAAAGGACCGGTGTGTAGTTTTAATGGCACATTGCAGTGTACTGTAACCCTGCTCAGGAAAACAATGCCAAAAAGCACCAACTCGAGGCAACTTGATTCCAAAGTAAAATACTGTGGTGTTCTGGCATCAGCCACCACTGAAAGACAAAGTAAAAGTCTGGTCACTTCCTACCTGAAGGAAAAACTGCCACACGACCATCTGTTTGATTCCTGTTTTATTTGAGTGCATTTATTGATTGATAGTATATTCATACTGAGAGGCAGAGCAGACAAATATGATGACAACCAACCGTTTCTAATCACTAACACCCACTTTTCATTTCGGCCTTTGAGTTCCAGAACAAGCTCCGTTCTTTCATGGAACATGTGAAATGTTCCCAGATACATGAAAAGCGCACAAAAGCAGCACTGTTGTTTCTGTGATTAAAGCCTGAACCAGTCAATAACCACAGAACCATTACCTTACCACTAAGAGAGTCAGGATGGTGGACATCCAGTGCAATGATAGGAGAAACAGAGCGTGTGGCGTGCGTGCGTGTGTGTGGCAGCGCTGTATTAATCAGGATTGGGATACCTTTATTGTTTCCACATCTAAACTAACACAGACTGATCTACTGAGAATTATTTATTCTGGACATGATGGGAACACAAGTGTTCTGTCACCATCACTGATGGACTGACTTCATTCGTTTATTAGCAGTTTGTTCTGTGTCTGAGAAAACCACGTTTGACATGACATTTATTTGGAACTATTTGGTTCCTAAAGCCAATGCCAAATTATTTTGAAGTTCCATCAATTAGGTTTTCATAATCTTTTTTTTGTTACTGACAATGGAAGAATTAACCCAATACTACAGTTGTATGTTTTTAGCTGTTGTTTAGCAGCATTCAAGAGCTCACGTGACATTTTCAGTTTTTCCACAAGCAGACACACTGTACAATCACAGGAAGCTACAGTGTGTGTTACTGCTAAATAATCAGCCAACAAGAGGCAGCAAAGATCAAAAACAAAAAAGGAGGAAGCAGAGACGCAGACTGTGTCTGTGGTGAGACGTCATGCAGCTCGCTGCAAACAGTTGAACAGATTTGAAGCTAAAGGGTCAAAACAGAGAATTCATATTTGATTCAATATTGTAGCGACACGTTATGGCAAAAGCACTGCCACATGCCATGTCATGATGTGTGTCAGCAAGAGAGTGTGTTCAGGGACGGCAGCGCTGGATGAATCGTGGGTACAGGCAGACGTCTCGGATGTGATGTCTGTTCAGCAGCCAGGTGAGGAAACGCTCAAGACCCAGACCGTAACCACCGTGAGGACATGTGCCATACTTCCTCTGAAACACACACACACACACACACACACACACACACACACACACACACACACACACACACACACACACACCAGCCTGTTAATACACACTGTTACTACAACACAGAGGCACAGTAAGGCAAGGGTTCACTATATTAACAAACAAGTTCTACACTGATGTAAAGTTTCTGTTACCTGGTCAGTGTACCAGTAGTACGGGGTCGGGTCGATTCCCTCCCTCTTGTATCCCTCCAGCAGCTCCTCGGCGTCCCAGATACGCATCGAGCCTCCGACAATCTCGCCAACGTTTGGCATCAACACGTCGACCTGCAGCACAGACACACAACGGCCGAGACATTCAGACACTCCACCCAACATCTGTCGTCAGTGGGTCACTTTCAGGCCCAAGATTCTGAGCTCTCATCTTAGGTCCACATATCAGGGTTACTGTTCCATTTAGGTGTGATGTACACTCATACTCATACGTTTAATATCTCTGACTGTATTAGACCATTGTGTGTGTGTTGAAAATCATTGAGTAAGCTTGTAAATTTGAGGTATTTCTACTTAATTACAGTGAAAAGACCCAACATTTACATTGTTTTCATGTCTTTGAACAGGAAGGTGTCCTTCCAGTACACAGTGCCACACACCACTGTAATAGACCTAGACCAGGATTTGTGCCCTGGATTCAAGTTTGACCCCCTTGAGGTTCGTACCGACTCAGTGAGGCGTTTGTCCTCGGGGCAGCGCTGCATGTAGAAGGATTTGATCTCAGCAGGGAAACGGCAGAGCAGGATGGTCTCGTTGATGGTGTCTGTCATCAGCCTCTCTGGAGCCTCGGGGATGTCCTGGAACAGAGACACAGAGGAGACGAGTCAAAGCTGAGAAGGAAGTATCAAATCAAGGCCACATTAAAAAAAAAAAAATCTATCTCTTAAGAGTTAAACAAGAAATAAACACTTCATTTTATCCAGAGCTAATGATGGGAGTTAAGGAGTATCCTTCTAAGTTCAGTTGTACATGCTCAGTACTAATCAGGCACTTGGGAGAAAGGGCAAGACAAAGCCGAAGCTGAAGTGAGCATTTCTATTACCCTGGAAACAGGAGTTTAGTTGGGTTGTGTTAGAGGATGTTGGCAAAACTCCA
Organism: Miichthys miiuy; assembly: GCA_036365135.1. NCBI lineage: Eukaryota > Metazoa > Chordata > Actinopteri > Sciaenidae > Miichthys > Miichthys miiuy. The sequence goes on from CM071619.1 coordinate 3,330,000, forward strand.
ACTATGTCTTTGAAAGCAAGATGTTTGTGAAAAACTTAACTGCTAAAAAGTCCAACAATTTGTAGAGGGTAAAGTAGATTTCTGACCCACCTGTCTATTGAAAAAAATGTAATGTAATAACTCTTGTGGAGAGTGATGTGTGTGTTGTGTTCAGTCGTCACCTCTCCAAACTCGTAGTAGGTGCCGTCGTCTTTCTTGATGTCGTGCTCTCTGAGCCACTCGATGGCTTCAGTGTAGTTCATCCTCTTGAATGGCCTCTTGGGGGGTTTGAAGTTCTGAGGGAAAAAGCAAAGAAAATATCAACACTACGAGCAAATTATTATAAAATATCAAATATCAACTGTGTCTGAGGATCATGAAGAATGTTAACTGCTGTTTGCAAAGTCAAGAATGAACTTTGAAACTCAAAATGACCACTGTTATTGTTGTAATTATCAATTATCATCCAATTTTAGCTTGACGCATGTAATCACAAAACATGACGTACGGGGTTGATGTCGTAGAGCAGCTGAGCAGCAGGTGATTTGAGCACTCGGTCAACCACGTCACACACCAGATCCTCCAGTCTGTTCAGCAGATCCTCAAATGTTATGAAGGGACACTCGGCCTCGATGTGAGTGTACCTGAACAATCAACCAACCAATAACAGTTAATCAGAGTGCAGGAGGCTCAGAAGTTCATATCCAGAAGATACAAAACAGTATCATCAGCATAGAGGTTGAGACGAGGTGGAACCTACAGTCTGTGGCTATCTTGTAACTGATTTTGTGATCTGATTCACTGTACTTGGCAGTTCTTTCTGGATTTTAGGTAACAGTAGAATAAATGCCCACTCTGTTGTAAGTAGAGTTGCAGGATACCCACGGTACCCCACAGTGCCAAATCGTTAACGTTCCTACTATACTAGAAATTCTACACGACAGTACTACCGTGGATTACTATACTTCCGGTGCCAGTTTCCGCTACATAGCGGCCGCCTCTACTCTCCTGCCGGCTTCTCACTGCATGCTACTCCCTTGTAAACAAACCAACATGGCAACTACTGCAACCGAACTACACAGCTGCTGAATGATTGGCTGTTTGCCTGTTACTGGTGACGTCCGGGGATATGATAGGCTGTTTGCGCATGCTGGGTCCGCCCGTCTGTTAGCTGATTGGCTGTTTGTGTGTTTCTGCCGGCAAAAACGAACTCCATGAAGACAGCTCCGCTTCAATAGAAATTTGCTTCAAAACAAACAACAAGCTAAAGTTCTGTCTTGCCCAGACGCGCGCACAGCTTACAGTCAAACACGAGACAACACACTCACCATGGCAGAAGCACCGGGCCCGAGCAGCGAGTCTGCCGCGGAGTCGTCGTCAGTGGCAACACTAATTTTGCTCAAAAAACCAAACTCGTTGTTTCAAACTTGTTTCAGTCTAATTCTTACTTCACCAGTATTATGTTTATCATGCACCAAACAACATTATAAGTAATTAATAAGTATTTATAACTTGTACAAATACATTGCAGTTCATAAAAATAATAATAATAAAAAAAGGCTGCAGTATCGCGATAATACCCAGAACTGTGATACTTTGTCTGGTATAGTATCGTGGTTACTCATTTTGGTATCGTGACAACTCTAGTTGTAAGAATGCTGCACTGCACCTACACTGACCCGGTAATGTGTTATCAGTATACAGCGCTCAGATTACACAGAGCTGTGCACAAGTAAACTCACTACTGCTTCTTTTAATTTTTCAGGCTTTAAGCAACTTTCTTCACACACACCCCAAAGCCTGTAAACAGACTTGGGTGTGTAAAATATTACATTAAAACATATTTTTGTGTGTGAAAATGACGTGTGTGTGTGTGTGTGTGTGTGTGTGTGTGTGTGTCAGGTGATTTCTGTCCACACTGAAACACTTAAGCACTCACCTCCACCCACTCATTACTTGGTGTAGTATGCAACTTAAAACCTGTCAGGCGCCTCTCAGTGTCATTACTGCTCGCACCAGTTTACCCAGAATGTGGCCGTCCTGATTGAACGCTAATCTGTGTGTTTTGCTCTAAAAACTGTCAGAAATGTTGACCAGACGGAGCACCTTGCATGCTGTAGTTTTCTGCTGATTCAAGTCCTGTGCTTCTTTCCGTTATCTGCATGTGCTGTGACTAAAAGCCAAATCTGGCTTGGGGCAGTGTTAATTACCCTAATTGTGTGGCTTTAGGGCAAATACTTGGGTATGACCAAAATCTGTGCTGGAGTCAGTGACTGAGACAGTCGCTGTCACGAATTTTAGAAATGTAAAAGTCACTGTGGCAGAAAAAGGTTTGGAAGAATGAGGACTGTCCAAGTATGGAGGGACAAACAGTGTACATGTTGATGTGTGGCTGTTATCGTGCAGCAGATCATAAAAAATACATTTACAGTGAAGTAAAGTTGGCGATAGTGTGATCATTTTGGCCCAGGACTGCACTAGAGGGTAACATGAAACAAAGTGCTGAACAGCATACTCACTCAGAAAGGTGTCTGCGGGTGCGGGACAGCTCGGCTCGGTACGACTGGGCGATACAGAAGGTGTCGCCCAGGGCGGGTATGCAGGTCTCCAGGTAGAGCTGGGAGGACTGAGTCAGGTAAGCCTCCTCACCAAAGTAGTTGAAGTTAAACAGCGTGGAGCCGCCCTCCACCTGAGTCTGCACCATGGTCGGAGGAGTGATCTACACCCAGAAAAAAAACAAACGGTGGTAAGAGAGCCTGTAGTCAAATACGTTCAGTTCTAGTGGGTTCGTTCAGACGTGGTGCTTGGTAGAATGCGAGTCGCATTGCGTCTCTGCCTGTCGGAGATTTTTCACACACACACACACACACACACACACACACACTGACACACACACACACACTGGCTCTAACCTTTTTTTTTTTTTGTCTTCACACACTGAGTGTCTGACACTTTCTTGCTGTATTTCATAAGCCAAATCCTTCTGTTCACTGCTACCTGCAGACATTTGTAGATTAAATGTTTTCAACTCAACTCAGCAGCTGAACAAGTGAAAATAAACCTTTTAGCCTGCTGACTCACATGGATAAAACTGCTATAGAAAGATTTGAGGACGTTTAGAATCCAGTAATAAGCAGAATATCTTTTTGAGACGGGAGGGGTTTTTTTTTTCTCAAAAGAAAAAGCTGAAGTGAAGGTCAACACTTCAACATCCAGACACCTTTTTCATTTCAATTCAAGCGCTGTCTCCAGCTGATATAATCTGCCATACATAAAGAGCAGTGAGGAGAGGAAACAGTCTTGGACCTGGAGCTGAACCCAACAGGACACCCATCCCAACCCAGCACTACCAAACAGTTCCCAGTCTGTATGCTTCACCTCGTAGTATCCGCAGTCGAAGAAGTGGTCCCTGAAGCACTGTGTGACGGTGGATCGGACCCTGAGGACCTTGGAGACGTTCTCTCCTCTGATCAGCATGTGTCGGTTGTTCAGCTGAACGTCCACGTCCGACTCTTCGTTCAGCAGGTTGTCTGCGCCGCCGGCCGGGGCCCAGCCGATCAACTCCCAGAAGTCACAGTGCAACTCGTGGCCACCGGGCGCCTAGGAGAGGGAGACAGGGACTCACTGAAGACAGTCTTTCACATCCATACTGCAGTATTACTGCATGTTTATGTGACACTGGTGGAAGATGTTTGGTTTAGAAGGTTCAAAATCAACAGAAACAGATGGACAGTCCATCTATTCAGTTAAGGTTCAACTAATGATTATTGTCACTGTGAATTAATCTGTCTTTTAATTTAATAATTTATTGTTCATCTATTTCAGTGTTTCTCAATCCTGGTCCTCGGGGACCACTGCCCTGCATGTTTTAGATTTTCTCCTCCACCACACCTGATCCAAAAGATCAGCTCGTCATCAAGCTGCAGTGGCCTGATGACGAGCTGATCATTTGAATCAGGTGTGGTGGAGGAGGAAACATCTAAAACATGCAGGGCATTGGTCCCCGAGGACCAGGATTGAGAAACACTGATCTATTCCATTTTCTGAATTTCTGTAATAAATTGTGAAAAATGACCATCAAAATTTCCCAGAACCCAAGATGAGGTCTTCTAATGTCGTGTTTTGTCCGACCAACAGTCCAAAAACAAAAGAAAAAATATATATATTTTTAATGATTATACAGCAGAGGGCAGCAGCAACAAAACTATTTTCCATAATGGTGGTAGGGGAGTGAAGAAACCTTTTTCCCCAGGCTAATTTCTCCTACAGACTGCCGGCCATGTGTACACATAGCTGGGTTTCTCAGCAGCTTTTTACATGCGAGCGTGTGCAGGACAAAGACTTCATACAGGGAAAGTATCTCTGTGAGATCTGAGATCTACACACAGAGATGCATCCGGGATTCAAGTAATTCAGTAAAGTAACTGACGACAGCGAGCCACAGCAGAACATTAGTCACTGCATCATAACGTCACTAAAACACACTGTTCCAAAGCAGGGTCAGGTAAGTATGTTATAAATATCAGATTACCACCCTGCTGCATGTATATGTTGATCTCACATTCACCCGGTTAGAACAGTACACGTAAACGTGTTTTGTTTGATCCTGTGTAACCTGATTTCTCTGGTCCCCTGTGCGGATGTACGTGTATTGCAGGTACAGCAGGTGTGTTTACCTGTTTCCCCTCAGGAACCGGAGTGACAGTCCCGTACAGAGCTACGGTGCTCTCTGTGGACAACATCAGGCCGTTGTAGCACTGGCACTGAGGACGAGAAGAGAAAACAAGTCAGTGCTTGTTAGCGTCAGGGGAAACAATACAGTGTGCCTGTTAACATGTGTCTTTATATCATAATAATAATAATCACAGTCAACATTTTAGCTTCATAAATGTAACTGAAAATCATAAAATCTATGTAATGATACAACTACATTCATTTCTCATTTGTAGTTTTTTTTGGTTTTAACTTTATCCCGTTTCTTGTTTGAACGTTTATTTCATTTCAAAATAAAATTACTTAAACTTAGTAGCTTTGTTACATTATGTTTCCTTTTTGCCCCGTTGCATGCACACGATTTTAGAGGACAAAGGATGTCTTAGTTTGAATTGTTCTACAAGATGAATGAAGTTTGTAAGGTGTACCAGTTTATCAGACAGGACACACTGGAGGAAACCAGTTCCATCTCTCAGCACAATGAACATCAGGTTCTTCCCTGGAGGAGACGAAAATGATGCAGTGAAGGAAAATGTGTCAAACGTTCAGTCAAAGTGAGAGTGACGTACATTTAAATGTAATTTACATGAAGCCAGAGACAGAAACAAATATGCCACAAGAACCTCAAACTCACAAATATGATACATTTTTTTGAATGTCTGATTACTACGAGTAAAACATGTGGACTCACCCTGTCTCCTGAGGCGGTGCACCCATCCAAACACTTTGACTCTCTGGCCTCGCTTGGCCTCCAGTTTCAGGATTTTGACCTGCAAACACAGTCATCGCTCATCTTTAGACCATCAGCACGATCAGACACAACTGCACTCAGCCCTACAGTAAACTCACTGTTACTTTCTCTGGTACTGACAAAAATATGTTTGCCACGCAGAGAACCAGCAACTGTCAAGTACTGGAAGTTTACATTGAATATCCGGTCACATGTGTAATCTTCTGGACTCATTCATAAATCACTTCCTGATTTAGAACTAAATTCTGCTAATTTTAGAAGGCTTGACAAATCCAAAAATGGTGACACATTACTTTATTTAAATCTCCCTATTTAGCTACTATAAAGGAGTATATAGGGAGTACGCTTACAGGTTATACTTGTACTTTTGTGTATGTAGTAGGTCGACAGGGTAGCTGCATTTACAGTATTTGTGCTAAGCTAACTGCTGTTAAATTACCCCAAATTTCCAGTTAATTCCTGTAAATTTCCAGAGTTTTCGATTTAGTATATTTCCAAAATTCCCCAAATTAACTTCCCATGGAAAGTTCCCGGAAATTTACTGGAAGCTTTCCACCTCTCTAACTGTATACCATATCTACTTACAGCTACATTATATGTTATACTGCAATATAAACAACTTATGAAGTGTTTCTGTATTGGTTATGAATGCTAGATTGTTGGTTCAATTCAAGTGAAAAAAAAGAATAAAATAAAAAGTTTCAGTGGTTATTTTCACCAACGACCAATCAGTACAGACTAATGTAACAGTAGAACAACATGAAAGACTGACGGCTTCAGGGTCCGGCAGGCTGGGGTCTTTCTCAATGATGATCTTCTTGGCTTCCTCCAGGTTCTTCTCTCTCCTCTCGTTGTCCTCTACCTGCACAACAAACATGGGGCAAACGTTTAAGGTCAAACATCTTCTTTTTGGTCATATAGGCATATGAACTCAGAATAACACGCTGTAAAGCTGGTCTCTGAAATCTCTGCTCAGTAGTAACTGGGGTCTAGCTTTAACGGCTAAAACTGGGTGGTAACAATTAGAGAGTTCAAAAAAACCTTCATTGCAGAACTAATCTAAAGTGATGACATGGTGTTGACAACTGGTGTAATGTTTGTTAGAGGTCATTGTCACTGCCGTTCAGGCAGCTACTTTGCATTTAAAAATCCCCAAACGATTGTTACGAGCTGAGATCTCTGCTCATTTGGTATTGCAAGACTACCCAGAATGCAAAGCAATTGATGTTGCTCTAGCAGGAGTGGATGTGAAGCGAACAGTAGAACACACACACACCTCCTTCTTGTCTTTGGAATCGCACTTCATCTGCTCACGGTTGAAAGCCTTCTTTGCGTTCTTCATCTGCGTCTTAGAGATCACCGCCCAACGCTGAGGAAGACGAGTGACGAAACACAACATCCAGTGAATTCATGTTAGATAAGAGCAACATGTGAAGTGTGTCAGCTTCTTCCTGAGCATCACAGATCGTGGATTACCGTATTTTTTGGACTATAAGCCGCAGATTTTTTCACACGCTTTGAACCCTGCGGTCTATACAACAGTGCGGCTAATTTATAGATTTTTACTGGCCAACGGCCACCAGGGGGCACTCTCTAGAAGTAAAAGCAAAAGTGAGACAGACGTGGGGAAAGATTATGCGCCAAAGACGACACTAGTTTTGCTTTTGATTTTGAACTGTCATTTTGCGCATCATGCACACTCCCTCATCATGGAAAACACACGAAGAAATGCAAATGATGCAGCTTTTAAGTTAAAGGCAATCGATCTGGCCGTCAAAGAAGGAAACAGAGCTACTGCACGTACATCATCCTGTGTTGATGGCGTGTTGGTGCCGTACTGCTGATTTTCAGGCACAGTTTGAAAAAAAGCGTGTCTTAAATTAAAACTAAAAATCTTCAGTGTACCTTCTATCTGTGTAAATATCTCATGTTACAATATTTCTTTTAAAATTTAGCTGGTGCGGCTTATATTCAGGTGCGCTCAATAGTCCAAAAATACGGTAAATGCAATATTTGTATTTTCAGGATGCTTGCTGCCTAAGGTGATCTATTTTCTATCGTAACCTGATTCTGTAGGTTCTTTCTGCAGCAGCTGGTCACAGTGAAAAATAAAGACGGTAAACTGAAAAGTGAAAAGTGAAAACGGACGCTTAAACTCTGTTCAGAATGAACCCTACCAACTCAAAACAGAACCATTTCCTGCGTATGTAGTAGGTGGACATCATAAAGATGCAGTGAAAGATAATGAGTGAAGGATGTTTCAAGCTAACCTCTCCTTCCTTCTGTGATTCGACGTAGAGGGTCGGGAACGGCTCTTTCCCAAAAGACATCAGAGCCTGTGAGGATTTGTTCATAAACACAACGAGGACGTATTAATGCAATAATACTTTTAACAATGAATCCTGCAGCATGAAGCATTTTAAACAACACGTGCTTGAATACAGTATAAATAAACAGCAGGGGTAGTTAAAGCGACACTACCTTGAGAGGAGTCTTGAAGGGTTTCTGCTCCGTGCCGTCTCCATCCTGGTCGCTGCCGCATTTGTCCGACACGTACAGCTCACCTGTGAGACAGAGGCAGAGTGAGACACAGCGCTTCACCCCAGTCACAGAAAATACCCGTGGGAACCTTTTTACTCCTGCTTGATAACATCTGCTAAAAAATACACTTCTCAGCTGTTTTAGCAAACGATTACAGTTTTACATCGTCACTCGGATCAGTAAACGTCAGTGACATTCATGTCTGAAAAATGTAAAGGACGCACTAAACTCTGTGTTGCTGTCGCACTGGTGTCACAAAAGAGGCTTTGGTGATGTGTCTGTACTGGTTGATGTACGTTTAGTTATAGCTTATATTACTACTGATATACAAATATTTTAAGGGGCGAAACCTCTCGCTGGTAAAGGTCCATCAGGTCAGGAAAAGTGTTTCCACACAACAACATGGAAAAGAGAACTGAAATTTTGCAGTGGGCCTACTCCCATCTTGCTGGAGGGTGAGTCAGGTTGCCTTCCGAAGTAAAAGTGAAAGTGGACAAAGATTTCTGAGTGCTTAGTCATCTGCAGCGTTACCAAAGTGGACAGAGACAAACACAGATACACAGCACTGATCACAGAAAGTAGTCTGCAGGGAGGTTTGAAGCCTCCAGGTAAGAGTTTACTGCTCACCACCAACAAAAAATCTAAGTTTTGTCTACAAGTACAGACAGACACCTGTCAATCAAGGCAAACATGACCAACTACACGGCCATAAATATGTGGACACTCCACCCAAATGTGAAACTATGTACTGCTACAACCGAGATGAATTTGAAACTTCAAGCATTAGAGAGCTGATGTTGACGGGGTCGGGCCCGGCTCACAGTCACCACCACTACATCTGTCACCAAACTGTGGTTTCTTCATCTGATGTCTCCTAACGTGTCCACACTGCATCATTTGTCGTTTTTAAAAGAACTGAAAGTCATCACACTTGAACTTTTTTGCTCGGGACACAGCCAGTACACACGTAAAGTCCCTCTAGGTGGACCCAGAGTCTTCACTGAGGATATGATATAACGCAGAGAGGAGAAACTGAAAGGAAAACCAGCCACGTCCATGAACCACGAGGAGCTGGAATATAATACAGCACACTGTGTCGTCGTCTGTTTAACGTCGTCTGTTCACCACAGGACAGTACAGTCACAGAATCACACATGGCTTCACACACCGGGTTAGGTGACTGACGTAGCCCCACGCAGATGCTGCGGTGCAGACTGACAGCTGTCACGGCTAAATATAAGCCCACAATGTCCTCTACCTGGTTCACAGCTTTTATATATGACGACTGTTATCCATTCGGTTAACTCACTGTGTAAACCTGTTTCGTGTTAATATATGTAGAGCCAGACAAGTACAGAAAGAGGTATCAGCGTGGGCTAATATCACAGAAGATGATGCAAGACCCGCGCACACACACATGTCTCCGACAGCTAGGTTAGCTCCCGGGCTAGCTAGCCTCGGCTAGGCTCATTTCTTCCTTACCCACTGAGACTTGTTCCACACCTTTAGTTATATCCGTCGCCATGTCAGCCCAGGTGCCACGACAGTCCGCGAAGGAGAGACGATTGAATGATTTCTGCTTGGAAATAAAGAAGCGACAGGCAGCCGGTGTGTGTCTGCTCCGCTGCGAGAAAGCAACTTTACATCAGCCGGAACTGGACACAGCCCGCTGACAGAGGAGGAAGAGGCTCGGCTGGTTTTGTGCTGATTGGCGAGCGTGGCAACGTCACTTCCGTGACAGCAAATCCGATTGGTGGTTCTCCCAGTCAGTTATCTGGTTGGTCAATTAAAGAATAAGGGCGAATCATCTGTTACTGCATAGATAGAAAGCAAAGCAAAATATGACGCTGTGATATACAAAATACAACTCAAATTAGGCGGGAAATTATTTTGTTGAACATGTACTGTAATGATAAAAAGCCTTTTTAGGTTCAGTGACATTTATATGTATATTTTTATTTAAAAAGACATAAACATATTGTTTGATTCAGAAAAGGTTTTAATATTATTTACTGTTTGATTCATTAACATGTGCTAGCACGAATGATAAAAAGTGTCACCCTAAAGTCGCAGTAACAGGTGTTACAGGCAAGTATTTTATTTCAATCTGGCAATATCAAGTGAAACAAATCTACAAATACCAAATAATCAAAGAAATCCATTTTAACATTTTGTGTTGTATGTATTTCTAATCAGTGATTTATTGCTAAATAACTGAATTTAAAATTCCATAATGCTGCTTTTTGCTTTGATTATAAAGTTCTCTTACAATCATAAAGTGATTTACAGAAAAAAAAGACATTAACAAGTTACTTATTGTTATCACTACACACTACACACATTTAGAATAGAACAATATCTTCTTTACATTTATATTCTTTGCAACAGTTAATTTAGTACCCAAAATATTTTACTTTAAAGAATAATGAACAAAAATGTAAACTCGCTAGTTATCATGAGACATACAGAATTATGTGTCTTTTCTCTGTTGTTTCAATCAAGTTCCACCATACATACTGAACCCAGGACACAGCGGTCGACTAAATGTGGTCTGGACTCTGTGGAGCAGAGTCATGGTCTAAGAGACGCTGTAGAAGGACAGAACACCTGTGATCCAGGTACACTCCTACTCTGGAGGAACGAGGGCCAGAGATGGAGGTTCTGATGTTATGTCTGAATTCATATATATCACGGAAACATCGTAATGCCCAGGACTTGTCATTGTTTCCAAATTCACTTTCTTTTCCTTCTTCGCTAATATCCTTGTATGCAACTGCTACAAAAACTTCACTTCCACTCAACCTCCCAGTAACAACGTCCAGTCAGACTCAGTGCTCAGAGCTTGACAGTTGTAAAGGAAACTCTGTGATTTCATGTGACTGTCATATCCACGTTTAAATCTATACACAGCTGTTGCTGAAGCTACTAGACTTGTTAGGTAATACACTGTTGCTTTTCTGTTCCCTTCAGATAATGACAGCTGTGTGTGTGCTGTGTTTGGATCCAGTGTGATTTGACTTGAGTATTGTAAGAATTCATCTCTGGTCTCTGGCTCTGCTTGTGGCAGTAAAATATCAACTTCAGTCTCTGAGATCTTGGCCCATACTTCACTAAGAATGTCCTGTAGTTTATCTTTGACCTCTGACACAGCTCTCCTGAAGCTTCTTGGAGGGGTCGACCAGCTTGTGTTTATCAAAGGCAGGGGATTCATAGTGAGGCTGGAGGTGTTGCTCACAGTAAGAGACCAGACACTGCAGACAGGACTTGGTGGCTTTCCGCTTTCTTCCAGTGCAGAAATCACAGGACACATCTTCAGGTCCGGCATAGCAGTGATCAGCTGGAGCAGCTTGGAGTCCAGTCTTCTTCAGATCTTCCACTAAATCAGCTAACATGGTGTTTTTCACCAGGACAGGCCTCGGTATGAAGGTCTATCTGCACTGAGGACAGCTGTGGATTTTGTTCTGAGCGTCTTCATCCCAGTGCTTTTAAAGATTTTTTTTTGGACTTTTCAAGCTTTTATTTTGATAGACACAGCTGAAGAGTGACAGGAAATGTGGGGAGAGAGAAATGGGGAATGACATGTGGGAAAGAGCCACAGGTCGGATTCAAACCCTGGGCTGCTGTGGCAAGGACTGAGCCTTCACACATGGGGCGACTGCTCTACCAACTGAGCTAAACACCGCCCCATCCCAGTGGCTTTTAATACAGTTCATACAGTAGCTGTGTCCACAGGGAATAGTCACAGGATCCTTCAGTAGATCCAGACAGATCGAACAGCAGAGTTTTTTCTGGTGCAGATGAATTCCTCGAAGGTACGCCATTTCACCTGGTGAAATGGCGCACCTTCTTTTCTTCTTCTTATCTGCCGTGAGTTGGGTGGGACTTGTCAGCTATCGCCAGGCTGGTTTGCCTGGCGTCTGTAAACTGGCAGATAACAGGACAAACCTTGACAAAACTGGGCTGGCTGTACTTGAGATTAAGAAGAAGCAGGAAGGGCTTTATACTTGGATTGCGCACCTTCTTTTCTTCTTTTTCTTTTCTATTTTCACTTTCTTATCTGCCGTGAGTTGGGTTCCTGGAAGAGGAGGAGTCTCTGCACAGCAGTGTGTGTTTTTAACTCATTATTGATGAAATCAAATCAGTGTGAGAGATAAAACTGAAAGAGTTGCTCAAACAAAGTTCAACCCAAGACTGAAAATGAATTGTTCCTTCGTAGGTTGTCGTGTTGATCCACTTGTTTTTATAGAACAGGCAGGCACGTTCATAGAATGTTGCAGGCAAAAGAGGAATTGAAAATTCTACAGGATCCACCACTGAATCAAGAATGTGCAGGCACATCTGCATTTGGAGAGCAGCCAATAGAAACGCCCTGTCTCTGCAATGACCTGTGATTGACCAAAGTATGCTGGCACAGCCTCCTGTTTTCAGGCTTTAGAGTAGGTGCAGTTAAATTACAATATGTAAAAAGATTATCGCACAATGACGACCCCAGCTTGAATAATGATCAGATCTTTAGCTGCTACCCACTGAAAATTCAGCTCCCTGGTGACGTTAAATATGACTCATCTATTTTCCTTCATTCAGTGTAGTGTAACTACAACTCAAACTGTCACTTGATAACTTTCATTTGGGTCTTTGCCCCAGAAACACAGCGACCTGCTATAAGCCCATTTGCCGATTAGGCTTTAAAAGTGTAAAGACATTTCTGATATTTCTTTCAAAACACGTTAAATAAGTTGTAAAATAGTTGCTGAAAACGTGAAATGACTTTGAAACTCAATATATTACTGAAATGTGGAGTTAGAGGTTCAAACTGTTTTTCACCAGTTTTCAGTCCAGGATTTTGTGGGCGGTCCTTAAAGGGTGGCTCAATGACACGCTGAGGCCACCTTGAGCATACCCCTGCACCCCTAGCAGAAAGAAAGAGATGAATTCATCTCGCTCAGAGTGTTTCAAAGTTAGTCACGTCATTTTCTGAAATGCGCCCCCACAGTCCTGGAGCTAAGAATTCATTTTTACCTGATTTTGACACCTGATTTTATAAACTTGTCGATATTTTTAATCATTCAAATTTGGCTGGGTGGTTAATAACACTTTCTTCTTTGGTCTGACAAACTCAGAACACAGATTTATTTACTTTACACGTACTTTATACAAATTATCGATTCAAGTTCAGTCAGTTTTCTACCTGTAGTCGAGATAGAACATTACGAATTCTTTGGTTTGATATTGAGTTTTTACTTTGTGTACATGCACACATATGGTTATCCTGCTTTAGCTGTACAGCCTGAGTAGAACAAGCTTCTGGTGGTAAAATGAACATCCAGGGAATGTTGTTGCAACAGAAAACAGACACGATGCACATGCCTTTGAAAAAGGATTGTGTTTTATTTACAGTGATTTTCATCAGAATTACAATACAAATGATTCATAGACCGACTCTCCACAGACGGAGAATTCATTCAGAGCTTGAGGAGGTCACTTGGAGACTGTGTGCGTGCGTGTGTGTGTGTGTGTGTGTGTGTGTGTGTGTGTGTGTGTGTGTGTGTCAGCTGTGTGTCAGCTTTGGCAGAGGGAAAGTCCTTGGATGTATCTGTAGCCTCCTCTTCCTCTTCTTCTCATCCTCCCCTTGGTTGCCCCGCTCAGTGACTCTCTCCTTTCTTTCCCACAACCTACGTGGCGACAAAATAAAATCATCATCCATGACTAGAGCACATTTACCAGACAAACATCAACAGAAATAAATGTGATAATAAACTGAGCTTGTTCTGACAGGTCCATACCCTTTTGAAGTCGTTCATGTTAGTGGCCTGTACTGGAGTGCCTATGAATGTCAGGTAGTTGATTTTTGTTGTCTCCTCGTCTCCTTGGTTCGACTTGACAAACAACTGGTGAGAAAAAGAAATAATGACTACTTGACGCCTCTTCTTGCAGCTGATGTGAAACACATCAGTCGATTTTAAATTCGATGACATTTTGTCCCAAGCCTAACCGCAGTCATATTGGTGATCTGGTCCTTACCGTAACACTCTGTACGTTCTGAAACTTGACGTAGCGCAGAGGAATCAACCCGTCGTCTTTGTAGTCTTCCTCTGAAAGCTCCAGAGCCTGAGTGGCTTCGCTCCGCTCCGCGTCGTCGAAACCCATTGACCGAGGGAGATTGATGAATATCTTCACCACCTTTGGGGCTTGGGCTGATACAGAGAAGGGAGGAAAAAATGAGGCAGAGGACAAAGGAGGTAAGTAAAAGTAAGGAAGGGAGAATAGAGCAAATGAGAGGACACTTCCAGAAAAGAGATTCAGATGAATAACTTAAGTGTAGAGCAGCATAAAAAAAACTTACTGAAGTCTGAAGACAGTAGCTTCATAGAAAAGAGCTTCACGGGCTGGTTGAAGGCGATCGTTATCAGCAACTAGACAAGATTAACAGACAACAACATATTAGAACAATCACCATGAGATTAAGCCTATTTGACAGGTAATCTGAGAAAGCACAATCAACTACCAGCGGGCTGAAATGAGGGGACAGAGCAAACGGTCATTCTGATGTAGGGCTGGATATCAAACGTGTCGTGTGCTCAAAGTTGGCATCGACTTGTGTTTTCGGCTTTTGTAGAAAACGTGTTGAATTTCCTCAAGGCAAGATATTAAAAAAACATCCCTGAAACAGTGACTGTCCAATCATAGCTTAGCCACTGTTAGAGGGAATGGTGCGCTTGTCGAGATTTACATGTTTTGAGGCTTGTCCTGCAGGGTTATACGCATGCTAAGTTTGGTGAGTGGAGTATTTGATCTAAAAACCAAACATGTGAGCAAAAGTGTAAAAAACGTATCAAACAATGTGTTTATATGTCTAACCTGCAACTGTCAGCATATCTGGCTAATTTACTATGGAGAGTATTAATCTTCCAAGTTCAAAGTGCACACCATTTACTGAGTTCAATAGCTTGTGAGCGGCTAAAGGTTACATTAAAAAAGTAGCACATGCGCTGTGTATGGAGCCGGTCATGCTGTGAGTTTAGGCTGACGTTAGCAGCGTCACGTTTCCTACACACACATTAGTCCTCACTGTAAAAGCCTTTTCTGTTTTAATGTTAATACAACCAAGTGTGTAAGCTAAGCATCAAATTAAAGTTATGTCAAACTAAATAACGGTATAATCTGTGTACATGTGCATGTCTTCTAACCTATATGGATAATCAACTTGAGCAGAGGACATGCTGTTTCAGCCTCAGTCTTTAGTCGTAATATCAAGCATATCTAAAAAATGATCACATGTTCGGGTGGCGACGGGTTACATAAGCAATATCGGCTTGTACCTGTTCGTCACAGTCAGACTCCATGTAGGAGGAGTCTTTGATTAAGCAGTTGTCGAAACCACAGTCGTCGCTCTCGTTGAGGCACTCGCAGCCGGCTTTGTTGACAAAAGGCATGAGGTCCATCTGAGAACGAAGCAAACGAGACCCAATCAACTTCACTTAACATTCACATACGTCATTTAGAAGCTACTCCCTGACTCACACATATACTGTACATACTTACTGCCTT
Organism: Miichthys miiuy; assembly: GCA_036365135.1. Taxonomy (NCBI): domain Eukaryota; kingdom Metazoa; phylum Chordata; class Actinopteri; family Sciaenidae; genus Miichthys; species Miichthys miiuy. The sequence goes on from CM071619.1 coordinate 3,345,532, forward strand.
CTCTGTTTCCAACTTCATGACACACACTGTGTGTTTTTTCTGTCAGATATCATTTTTTACTCTCAGGGCAGCTACCAAAACAACTAGTGGAGACTATTTTAGAAACGGCTGTCCAACTTATAAAACGAATATTAAATCCTGAACTCATCCAGCAGAAATCTTTCAGCAGAGAGGTGTCAGGAACAATGTCCACTCACGTATCCTTTTGGAATGTCAGAGTCCTCGCTGTTTCCCGGGTCGTTCTCTGTGTGCTGTTTGATCTTCTCCTCCAGACCTGCAGCGTCCGCCCCCTGATACTGATCCACCCGAACCCGGTTCCTGAAGAACAAGAACGTTGGTGTGGCTGAGATGTTGTTGGCTGCGGCTGTTGCCTGAGAGAAAGAGAGATGTTTTTCTTTTGTTAAATGAGGCCTGAATCGTCAAAGCCTCGTGCCAAGCTAACTGGCTGTCAAGTCTGTGTAGTTAAAGCTTGATATATCTTAAACCTCTGTGACACGGAGCTCCATGGTTGTCCACAGACTATTAAAAACACATCAATGAACCACACTGGGTGACATGTTGCTGTCATTACCATGTATTTAGGGAGAAACGAAGACACTGATGGTTTTGTTGACAATAAGAACATATTAATATTAATCCATATTTAATATTTAATATTAAATAATGCCAGCCTGATTCTTTAAGAGCTCGGCTTCCACAGTAGTCCACACTACACTGACCTTTTTGGGGAGTTTGATCCATTACTGTGTAAAATCTAACCCTGCACGTGTCTCTCATAGACAAAATAATTACACACACTTATTTATTTTGACTCATCCCACAAACACTTCCTGCTGCTTGGAAATACTCTCATGAACACAAATGTGGATTCATCCGCTGCTGAAAATAGTCCCCAGGGTATACACTATAGAAACATTAGGAGGAAACTTCTCGTGGGATTTGTTGACAGTAAGACAAGTATTAAATAACAGCAGCCTTGTCCTCTGGGTTCACTCGTCACTTAGACAGAATGTAACAAGATGATTGGGACCAAATTCAAACGTCTCTGATAGACACAAATCTGACTTTAGCACCTTTCTGACACTGCTGGAATACTCCGAAAAGTATAATATAATAAAAAACATCAATGCTACGCTTGTGTTTTCAGAGAGAAGTGATTCAACAACAGCTGTTTAGCTGCATCAACCTCTGATGGATGAAAGCCACGAGGCGGGTGGAGCGGCTCAGACTCACCTGACAGACATGAACATCTACTTCGAGGAAGACGACCTGTGGGTACTTATTACTCAACATGTTGAAAGCTGGAGCTATTCTGACACATGGCCGGCACCTGAGGAGGCAGAGGAGAGCACTTTCATTAACCGACAAGTCTGTCCACTGAAGAGAAACTGAAAGTTGTTTATTTTTTTCAGTTATTTACTGAGTAAGAAGCAAAACTTTGAGTCGTTCAAATGTGAGGACTTCTGTGTGTCTGCTGCACATCATAATAAACTGAACAGTCTGAGATTTCTGCATGTGAAGAAGGTAAAAGAAAAGAATCAAAACTAAGAATCCGACCACTGCTGATCCAGCTTTTACTATCTGACAGTCTCCAATGCTCCGTGATACAGACACAATTTAGCTGTTGCACACAAAGCACTGGTTAGAGCGCGACTGATACCTGAGAACATTTTGATTATGAACTGGACAGACAGTGTACTGGGCAGGGCATTGTACAGTTGGAAACAAACTTGACAGCGCTCCCTGGTGGACGGAATATGCAACATGAGAATATGAGACATTGTTTCTTAATTAAAATAATTTTCTGTACTGGCCTTTATGATTACTTATTGGCTGATATGTTCACACTAAACATCTGCAAAAAGATGATATCGACCCGACGACAGATCAGTTCAACTTGGTGTTGATGTTTTATACTTCTGTACTGTAGCATCTCCTTCTTATTACTCTGAATCATACATCAGGTACATATTGGGAGGTTATAGCAGTGTGATATGCCTGATTTAACAAAAAAAAATGTCTGTCACTGTTTAACCAGAGTTCATAATGACATCCTGAACTTGTTTAACATGTAATCTATTAACATTGTTACATGCCACCAGAGAAGTGCAGCCAGAGCTCACATGTTAGCAGCTGTAAACAGATCAGGTCTCGTATTTTCACACGAGTCGCTTCTCAAAGCTGTCATTGATTTTCTGTCATTTCATTTGAACTTCACAGCCTCGGATCACAGACTCGTAGCAGGTCCAGTCAAAGTGTGAGGACCTTCCGTTAGCGGGGCTGGCTGCAGTGGGGAGTAAAAACTGATTTTTCACAGTTACGTTGGTGATAATGGTAACGTGGCTGACCTTTACTGGTGTCCATGGTAGACTAGAGGTGATAGCCCACTCTCCATTTAAATAACAAACACACCATTAGGTCTTACAACACCTCAGCAGCCAACTTACTGTAATACTGCTATGTCATTGTAACCGACACAGCTAGTTAGCTAACGCCTGCTAACGATAGCATGCTAACCTAGCTTTCCCAGCAGTGAAATCTCCTCCTGTCAGATAACATGGCTGTTCAGCTGTCCAGCTGCTGTCAGCTCTCCATAAACAGCTCTGGATGTTTCACAGCCGTACGTCGTGAGGACAGACTATAACGTGCTAAGCCCAGCTAGCCGCGCGGCCTCGGAGCCGGCTTGGTAAGCTTACCCAGCCATTGTGAACTTCACCACGGCGAGCCTGGAGCCGGCGGCCGCTAGCTCCGGCTGGAAGTCCGGGTCGCTCCCGATCACTTTAACTCCGACCATGGTACAGTTTACCGGCTGTGGCGCGAGCTGGTTACTACGGTGATGTTCAGGACAGGAAAGTGGGCAGCCTAACAAATCTTAAAGTGTTGTGTTTTTAGCTTTCTGTCAGCCTGTTAGCTCACTAGCCGTCCTGTTTCTGAGCCACACTACAGTGAGCTGGTTCAGGATGTGGACTCCTGATTGGCCAATAGACAACAGGAAAGGCGGGGTTTTTCCTTCTTCTTCTTTGATTTTGACCATTTAAACCCTTCTATGAGTTTTACTGCCCCCCACAGGATAAAGAACAAACACAAATAACTCAAACTATATTCTATATTATATCTATATGTATATCTATATTAATAATAACTCTTCTAAAAACAAACCCTTATGATTTATAACAATGTATCCATTTCAGTGTTATATGTCCTACCATTTAGACATGCTTGATTAATGCTGTCATGCCTGAACTTTAAATTAAACTGATTCTCCAGTGATTTAGTAGATAGATGGATAGGAAATAGCATGCAAACATACATTGAACATACATTAGAATTAACCTATAAGACAGTAACCATACGTTAAAATTAACCTGAGATAAATCTAAATTTAAATATGCACAGAGAAATTCAACATTTGCATAGAATATAAATATATAACTGTGTTAAGGAGTTAACCTGTGCTAAATATCTATACAAAAATTATATAAAAAAATAGAAAGTGACTGTAGAAATATAACTGTGTTAAGGAGTTAACCTGTGCTAAATATCTATACAAAAATTATATAAAAAAATAGAAAGTGACTGTAGAAATAAAAATGTTTTATAGAAATAGAAAACTATATAAAATATTGTACATCCATAAAGGGGGATTCACAAAGAAAGAATAAAAAGAGTGGTCAGAACTGAAATAATAATGGTTTAAGATAGCCTGACTTTTAGTCCTTAGTATGGGTCAAGCAAAAACACTTGATCCTACATTTCCCACAATGCAACTTTCAGTAGAACCTCCCTGTCTGGTAAATGCCCATGTTGTTGAAACTCCACACCTCCAGTTTGTAATACAGGGTTTCTGTTACAACTAATGTTAAGTCTTAGGTTTAAGCAGAGAAAGTTGATAGCTGATAATGTCACTATGACACTATGACAACATTATAGACTGTTACAGAAAGTAAACACAACATCTGGCTATATGTATATTCATAAAATATGTGGTTTTGTTGCTGTGAGATTTGGCTAAATTCCTGGTCTATATTTCAACTAAATGTTAAGATAATCAGAGATTACTTTGTAAAGAGGTTGAGGTTCATATTTTGCAGCTAAAACTTGCTGTTTATTAACCTAAAAATACAATATTAAGAAGATGTGTATACCGTGATGATGAAACCATGTCCCTGAGGTGCAGGGACCACTAGTGGTCCACTGAGGGCTCTGGGGGGTTCCACAGCAGCAGTGAAACAGCAGTTTCACACTTGTAGGCTACTTGTTGAGCAGGATTCTCTTTAGGTGGCGCTACTGGCCAACAAATGGAGTAGAAAGGAAAGAATAAAGCTGGAATGGTCCCATCCAGACTGCGTCAAATCACTTTTTAATCTCCTTTAAGAGTCACGCTAACACAACACAGCATACTCAGCATTCCTGTCTGCACCCTTAAAAACAGTGAAATAAAGAAATAAAACTAAAGTACAATCTCACCAACCACAACCAGAAAAAACACACATATGCAGAACATCCACTTCAAATGACAGGCCTTCTATTACAACCACTAAAACTATGTTGTTTACAGCAGTTTCCTCTGCAAAGAGGATTTATTTATGCGACACACATCCCTTTAAAATGCCTTCATCATCTCTCTTCATCATCTCTTGTGGCCAAATGATCTATCATGTTACTATTTTAACATAAAGTGCTACTTTTTGAAATATTAATAAGACGTTTCAGATGTTATCGCGAATGCTCTGGCATTAATTAATGAGATTATATGCAACAAGTCTATATCATCTATTGGATTTTTTGAGGAAATGAAAAGATTTGTAATGTTATATTCAGGAAGGCTCACCTCAAAAATTAAGAAGATATAAATATTCAAATAATAATAATAATAAAAAAACATTCACACACACACATGTCGGACAGCAGCAGCAGCAGCAGGTAGGCGGCGTTCACTCTTCCAACGACCACCTGCTTTAATTAAGAATTCAATTACACACCTTTACCTGTGCGTCACGTGACCAGAACACCTAGGCGCCCGCTTCCGCAGCCTCCCTGAACGCCACGCGTTGTTTTTAACGACCTATTTATTGTTATTTTAAGAGTCTGACCCGTCGGACCGGTCCGGCAGGTTTTTCGCGGGGCAGAGCAGGTGAGGCAGCTGGTGTGGGGGGGGGAGAAGGGCGGGGAGCCGCCGACTATAGCTCTCTACAAGCAGGAAGAGATAGGAAAACATGGTACTGTGACAAAACGCCCCGGACACCGACTGAGAACAGGATTCACCTTTTTTATATCAATTATAGCAAGGTAAGTCCAGTTTAATATAGAAGTTTACCTGTGTGTGTTTGTGTTGAGTGTTTTTAAAGGTTTAATGGTGTTTAAACTACACCGAGGGCGGAGGAGTGCTTCACCTGGGCGGCTGCTGCTCAGCTCAACTTTCCCCTGCAAAGACACTCCGCTGTTGGGAGTTTCTTTTCGGGGCTGTGGGCTTAATATAAAATCTACCTTTACTGGTATAACTTGTGTGGAAGTAGTAGTAGTCATTTTACCTTCCTTAACGTCAGGCCTCTGGCTCTGTTGTGGTCCTGATGGACTTTCAGGTGCTCCACGTCAATCTCATGAGATCCTTTAAAACGTTTGAAACTCCTAAGATGTCTACAGAAAGTTCACTGTAGTCACTTACAGACAGCAGTATATTGTTGGATATTATAGAAACCTCATACAAGATGTATGCTGTCTTGGCATTGTGCTTAAAAAAATAGTGTCTTGTACTTTTTCTCCATCCCTCTTTGATTAATGAGGATAGATTACATATCAGGAACTCCTCAGTTAACAATTCAACAGCAGCACAAACTACAGCCACACGTCTCTAAAACAGAAAAACTGAATGCTATAACCTAAACTGTGAAACTGAGTGTGTATACACGAGGAATGCATGGAAAATAAATTACACTACTGAAACAGCTAGTGACTGATGCCCCCACCACATTTATTGATACACACCCACACACACACACACAGAAACACGCACCCCTACCTATATGTTTTTTTTTGTTTCTTTGTTTTTTTTAACGGCTGTCTGAATCTTTCCATTGCATAATCAAGTGTGTTATCATGACTACTGCAAAAAATATCATGTGTTCCAAAAGTAATACAACCAGTCAGCTCCTGTGTTTTGTTTGAATGGTGATGGAGGTAGATCTTCCCTCAGTTTTCCATCATTTTTTTTATTTATTTATTTATTTATTGATGTACGGAGGATCAGAAGGGACATTTTACATTGTTGATTGGGGAAAAAAAATCTTTAATATCACTTTCGCCTTCACATTGATTTGCATAAAAAAAAACAACTTCTGAACATAACCCTTCAGAGTAAAAGAATCTCCACACTGGGTGTTGAAACAGGATAGAAGTTGAAAAAAAAATCTTTTTGTTATACAAAATCATTTTTCAAGTCTTTCCTCTATTGTCCCCCCCCCTTGTAATTTACTGGAAACCTGACAAGGAAGTCTCTCTGGGAAGTGTGCATGATGCAATTCCTGTGATCCAATTCCTTACTTTTTTTATTACTTTTATTATTCATTTTCCCAGTGTCAGCTGGGATTGGCATTAGACTCCCACGACCCGGATAAGGATAAGCAGTCATGCAATTAAATGAATAAAAATCTATTTTCCTTCCATGTCTCTTCTAGGACTCTGTATCTGTATATGTTCCAAACTGTTACGACCAGCTCAAGGGGTATAAGGAAGTAACATAAAACCAGGTGTTAAGGTTAATAAACAAAAGTATTTATTAATTGAAAATTCAAATTGTTTTTAACAAAAGGAGGCGAGGTGCTAAAGGGAACAAAGGGCGAGTGGATGCTGTTCAACAAAACAAATAAATATAACGAGAAAGAGAACTCTAAACAGAGCCTATGCTATCTAAGTTGAAGCAAAACGAGAAAGAAAAACCTTACTATCTAATTTACTTATCAAAAACGAAAAACACCAGCAGCACCCCTAAACTAATGAATCTAACAGAAATTAACCCTGCCCCAGTCCCAGATACAAACGAAACAAACCTCCACAAGTAACAGGCGAGTTAACATTTACAATTTGGCAACAACGAGGCAAGCTCAACACACAAAACACAAGCCGCCTTGACATTACGACGACTGCAGTTTAAATAACCCGGGATGGGGCAATTGGGCCCTGTGGATTGGCCGGTCAGGAGCGGTTGCTGCGCCAATACCGGTCCTGTACCTTCTCGAGGACACCGCCAAGCATGACCCCACCTCTGTTAATTATTGATTTACTGAAGTACTGCTTTTGTGTAACCGTAATTTAAACATGTTTAGTTGTCTATATGGGTGTTTGGAGAAGCATATTATACTATACTGTAGGAGTGGTTTGAGATGGTTCTATGGATGTTCCTGTACTTTCTCTGTTGTGAAAACATGTGAAAATCACCATTAGTTTGTTCTAACTGACATGAATCAGCCCCCTCGTGGTCAAATGGAGATAAATCTTTGAGGTGAGGTTTTGGGTACAGTATGAAATATGAAGATGTGACAAACAGAAACCTGTTGGACTTCCACATAGGTTGTGAAACTCCTTCATACACTCAGCTGGTGTTGTGTCTGAAAACAGTGACCGGTCCTGGACACGCGTGTTCAACCAGCCTGGATGTTTCTCCATAAACAAGCAATGAAGGTCTTCTGCAGGCGTAGCAAGTGGAGTTCTTTTGATTAGGGAAATGATGTCTCCTTATGGAAATGGTTGACCTTGAAACCAGGGACTGAGAATTTGAATTGTGACTTGAGAGGCAAATGGATTGAAGGTTTAGCCGAGGTGAAGGCATCGTTGAAACTCTTTGAGATCTTCTGTGTTTTTCCATACAGATGGCATGACAGGTCCAGGCACTGGATCTGTTTGAGGTTGATGCTTCTTGTTGGCGTGTCAAGTTTGTGTTGTTTTACATGTATGGATGGAAATTCAAGACTGGTTCCAAAGAGTCTTCTGTAATCAAATCAAGCTTGTCAATGCTGGCTTGTCTTCCTGACAGTTCAACTTTACGAAACAGTATCAAAGTCATACGTCTACGATGCTGAAAACTTGCAACAAGGAGTAGTGGCGGTGAGGGAAAAAAGGGTCCAAAGCGTCACTTCATCTCACAGACAAAGACGATGACAGTGCTGGTAGATAAGGCTGAGCAATTTTATCGATCCTGCGATATATATCGACATTTTGTTTCCCCAGAAAGTATTGATTTTTCAGCCGCAAGTATCGATGCATTAAGTCCCATTCAAATCCCCAGTGTTACCCCTGGCACTGCTCGCTGCCCATTTACCCCCGTTGGCTTTGCACGAAGAGCCATTAGGTCAGCCAGCCGCTAGTGTTGCTGTAGAGCATTTCTAGCAAGTTACCCATCTAGATACTAGATACTACTTACACAGACGCCGACGTCTTCCTCTTCCTGTTTACGCAGTCAGAGTGAGGAGATTCAAGAGAATTTTATTGTTCTTCAAATATTTGGTTGAAAAACTGTATGTATGTCAGACAAAGGGATTGAAAAATAATATTTTCATTCAAAAACTCTTCACTACTACTGTTTGAGATGTGATATGACAAAAATCAGATTAATTTTGTCCAGTCAGAGTATCGTATCGTTGGCTGAATATCGTATCATGAGATTAGTGTATCGCTACAGCCCAACTGGTAAATGTTGTAAAATGGTGATTACAAGTAAAGGTGAAATACCAGCAATTTGCCACTGCTTCCTCACAGAGCAGTACGTCTGTTACTGAGGGTAAATATCCATATATAATAACTTTAGCCCCACAGGCAGACTTAGCCAGTTTTTTTGCTTTTAATAAGAAAACCTAAATGAAACTCAATGTTGTACAAATATTCTCATTTCATCCATTTTATATGAAGACAGTGTTCAGCGTGTTCAGACTCGGAGGTGATAAAGCAGTTGGACTGACACTGAAAACTTTTCCACACAGAAAATTGCTCAGGAATCATAAAAAAATCTGCTTGATAATGGCATTGGACCAAAATCGTAATTCCCATCCCCATTCAGATGTTGATGTCTTGTTATGACTGTCATCTTTCTACTTTTTTTGTCATTAGTTTCTTTATTTGACATGATGTTAACAGATCTCAGTTTCTATTAATGATCCCTTATTAAATTGGCCCTGGTTCTTGGCACATTAACACCAACTATGGTCGTGAAACAATGGACTGGCATGCTAAGCTGAAAGCCATATTGATTTACCATGAAACTAGGCTGAGCTAGCAAGTGATGAGATCTTTCCGGCTGACGTGGGACTTCCTAAAAATGTTAGCTAACAACTGAATTTATCCTAAAATTGCCTTTTTAGCATGACTAAACAAAATCTCTTGCGTTCAGTCTGTTGTTGTGCTCTGTCTGTCAGCAGGAAGACAAATTCCTGCAAATATGCTGCTACGTGCTATGCTACATGGCTCCTTTGCACTGGACTAGGGCATGCTCAGTATAAGGTGGTATTATGATTTAAGAGATTTTTGTTTGAGTCGAGCATGTGATACAAAAAGACACACGGTTGTCTAAATGTGTTGATCCACAAGTGGCAGTTTTTTTTTTGTAATCCAGCCACAACTACTTCTGTCAAATGTTTTTCGCCTGAGGCTTGCGCTCTGCTGAGCTTTTAGTCCTCTCTCTCATGTACACTACTGTAAATACAACATAGGCAAATGAGGAGTCAAATATAATACTTTGACTATGTAGGGGGTGATGTTAGTGTGTGAGTGTTTGTTGTTGTAAGACTGCATAATTTGTAAATGAAAATGTAATTTCTCAGGATTTCTGCAGAGGTGAAACATAGTGAGCGTGGCTTTAGTCCGAAAAGTCTTCTAGAGAACGTCCTCCAAACCTCTAACTCTGGCAGTATTTGTGCCTTGCTCAGGGGCTTTGGCAGCGTGGGGGTTCACATAGCTGCTTGTGTCCCTGTGGACTGTCTGTCTGTTTATGGATTCATTGTCTGGACTCCGGCTGTGAGTAAAATACTGAGGAATCTCAATTAGGACTCAATTTATTAACCCTCATTAAGCTCCACTAACAGCCAGCATGCATGCATGCACACACACACACACACACACACACACACACACAGTAGACTGAGAGTTAAGGTGTGTTTTACTGGTTTTGAAACCATTGGTGGGTTAATTGTTAAATAAAATACTTTTATTTATCATGCAGATATCCATTTTCTCCAGTGTGCTTTTATTTCTGATGGGTAAATTAATGTCTGATCTTTTTAATAGACCTACAAATTAAACAATTAATAAAAAATAAATAAATAAATTGATAATGTATCAATTAAGTTTGGGTTTTAAAATGAGCTAAACTGAGAAGAATAAATCCTGAATATTTAATATTCAGGATAATTGATTTACATCATTGGTGTTGATTTTTGGACAAGTTAAACAAAAGGTGTATTTTTGTCTGTCATTTCCTATGAAATGCATAAAGAATACATAAATGTAGCCTTCATTAGTGACGCATTAGTTATAGTTTCAAATAATGCTGTGTCTATGATGTAATAGTCCGCAGTAGAATTCTAATCAAATAAAATCCAATAATCCTAAAAACATTTAGCTCTCACACAAAATAGATCATCATTGATTTAGACAGGATGAATAAACAGACAAACATGAGAACTGTGTCACCGTTCATCAATGATGATGCTGAATAGGACAACGTTTATAGGCCAAGCTGAGACCGAAAACAGCCCTGCCTGAAAATACTCGAGGGGCTGTGGTGATGTGGGTGTATTGTTTCAGGTACAGGTGAGCAGTTCCGATTGCTGCAAGATAGTTTACACTTTATCACAGTGACAGTTATTTTATCCTACATCTCTGCAACCACTACAGTAGCAAATAACTCCTGTTAAATGTTGTATCAAATGAAGCTGTGAAAACAACACTTGTGATGTGAAACACGTTGCTTGTAGTGATGAACCTACAGAGAATTATCACCTGGTTCTGCAGCTCCTGGCGTCTTTACAAGGCTTTATAGTGAGTTTCAGCTCATAGCTTCTTTTGTTTTTCAGGTAGGAAAGCTCTAAAAACCTACGATACCCGACCTGCTCAGCACCGAAGAGCAGACGGACACAGTTAGAAATGAGCTGGTGAACACAGTGCAACATTTAGCTGCTATAAAAAGAGCCAGATATTTCCCTGAGGAGTTGGTGGAGACCAAAAATGGAGCTAAAAGAGAGAGAATATTTGACTTATGCTCATCAGGTTATCAGAAACAAGACTCGAGACTGTTTGTCTGTGTCTCACTGAATCAACATAAATGTTTATGGTATTTTCCTATGTGCATGTGAACCTCCACTGTGTTAAAACAGTGGTCCCATTGAAATGAATGAGGAAGCTTCCTTCTTGTGTCACACTGAGCACAGCTTTATACTGATGCTTTGACTCTTATTTACACTTATTTAAATGTTGATGGTGAACATCTTCTGAGAGGAAAAACCCAGCAGCAAAACCCTTCTAGTAGTAGAAGGTGATGTAGATAAGAAGAGTGGTGGGTAGTTGGTGGTTTGCGCTGCTCAAAATGCAGAGTCACTCTAGAGAACAGGCATCCATTGTTCCTTTTTGTTTTCCACCTGTTTGCTGCAGACACTAGCTCAAACAGATTCCCCTCGGGTGCTGCAGAAACCCAACTCTGCCTTAATCTGACTGATAGGATCTGTTCTCGCCCCCCAGTTTACTTTGAGACAAAGGTGGCCAAAGGCATTGTGCATGCACCTTTGTAGAGCCACGTGGTTCAGTAAAAAATCCTGATGTAGATGCGGGAAAAGGACAAGAAAGGCCACAGAGCCTGATTGGGAAAAGTGAAGACATGAATGATGATGGAGAGTTTTACAAATGGTGTGCGGACACACACCAACAGGTGGGTGGAGGAAAATGACTTTTCCATAAAAATCTGAATATAAAATAGTAATAAAAAGAGGCGTGTCCCGTTTCTCCAGTGTAGCAATATGACTGAGTCCCTGGGTCACATGACATGCAAGCCCCTGAAAAATTGCCCACATTTCTATTTTTTGTTCTTTTGCAGATGTCATCTGATCTTAACCACACGCCTTTCTTGTCGGTTTTCCTATTTAATAGATATTGTCTTAATTCAGGGTTGAATAGTCCCGAGGTATCCTCGCCTAAATTCTTCTGCCATTACCTGGAAGAAATTCCTGGTGGTACAGGGGGATTTTTGGCCTGCTTGTGTCTTTGTGTTCACAAACTTAAAGTGATACCATCTATAGAAAGATGCTTTCTCTAAACAATTCAGCATATAACCAGCATTTAGAGAGATTCACAGCAAATGATGCACAGAATCCAACATTACTGTTATGTACCGTAATGTAATTGATAGAAGCCTAAGTGAAACCAATCTTGAAATTTGAAGGCATTGATAGCAGCTATAGATAGCACTGAATTAAAAAAAAATCTAATTTCACAACACTAGTGGACTCAAATCCACACATTTAGACACATAAATTTGTGCATATAAGGAAGGTTACAAGAAAGATGAAATACAAAGTATGACACATTAGAAGAACAGAAATATCCACAGCTCCACGCTCTGTTTTCAGTGTCTGGCCTAAAGCGGCGAAACAAAAGTCTCTCCTTACGTTTTGTTTTGTTTGTCTGAAGTTGCTCACCTCAGTGAGAGCTGAACCTCCTCCCTCCTCTCAGGTTTCACTGTCGTCACTCAGGTATGTTCTCCCCTGTCCCAGTCCAAGGATCCCTCCCCCGTCCCTGCTCTTTGTAGCCATAGTGACACCCTAGACCAGACATCAAAACCGGTTTTCCGAGATGCGGGAGCCTCGCAGCCCTGCTGCTGCCGCTGAGCCTCTGATTGGTTGTTTTTTGTGGTGGGGGTGGAGCAGCGAGTGTTGAACTTTCAGGAGGAAAAAAGATGATTTTTTTTTTTTTTTTTTAATGAGTATCATTTTTAGTCTGACCAAAAAGTACTTCATTTCTTTATAAATATGATACTCTCTAAACTTTAATTACTTGATGTTTTTCCTCTGAGATGTCCTCTCACGGTCCTTTTCGCTTGACTTCAGCAGCCTGCTGCAGCTTGTTTTTTTTTCTGTGTGTGAAGTGTGAAGAGCTATTTTGAGCGCCACTGGTTCCAAAAATAAAAGTCAATTAATTTTCTCATAGACAATGACGCATGGCTCGCAGCCGGAGCATTACTCCGGTTTGGATTGGCAAATCTCCTGGAACAATCCCCGGTACAAAAGATTAACAACTGTGATAGACAAACTCTGGCTCTTTGATAAGTTGAAAGTACAAGTCTGCATACATAATAATTTTGGGGTAGGAGTTGACTACGACTCCCATGATGTACTAGCTTAAAGTTCTTTGACATTGCTCTTAGCTTCAAGAAACAGCAAATTTGAACTTCATGCCTGTCATACAGATTTAAAGAAATCAGTTACAACATTAGTGTAGAGGTGCTTGTGGGCAGGCTAGCTGCTTCCAAGCTTTGCATTAAGCTAACTGTCTGCTTGCTGTAGCTTCATATGTCATATGGGACAGACATGAGAGTCAAACGTATCACCATCTTGTTTTTCACACGTCAATTTGCGAATCGCTCATGAGAGCGCTCGTGTTTGCCTGTTATCCCACACACCTTGGAGTTCACATTTCCCAACCAGTCACACCACCTCTAATTGCCTCTAATTGCACAGCTGACATCTTACCCAATCAGATTCATGACTTCATCATTACAGGTCCGTGATTTGAGGAACATTTAACAGAAACTATGAAAAAGTGGCAGGACACAGTGTCTCATTCATCTTTATTCTCATTCAGTTGTCTGATTTATACACTAACCACTTCACAGCCGTTTAAAAGACTTTTTTTCTCTGTTTCACAATCAAGGAAACTTCAGTGACAACAGGTTTCTGAAAAAGATTGTGCATGACGCAGGGCTCTATTTCAGGCTGTGTATTCCTTTGGCGTGGCATGTTGTTTGACAGGCTGCTGACATAATAACACATTTTGTAGTAACATTTATCTTTTAGATGAAGGTGTTTTCTTCAGTCCATCTTTGTTCAGACTGTGACAGAAACACTGACATTGGGAAACTGACTTCATACTTCTGTTTTTTTTTATTGCATCTCAACTACCGTTGACTAAAGAATAATTTCTGTTTTTTAACCAGTTAGAGTATTGTGGTTTTGTAATTTTCATTCCAAATCTCTGCTGAGAGGTTAGCTGTCATCTTATTTACTCACCACTTCAGGTTTCCCTCCTCCTCTCAGTCTTTAGGATCCTTTTGTTTTCCTCCCCCTCCTCAATCAGTTTTCATGTACAGACTTGACCAGCCAGAGCTCGTTCAAACCACAGTTTCTGTAAATGAGGTGTTTGTTTCAAACTGTGGGGAGGAACAGTCACTGCAGTGTCCTCTGGCCTGGTTTCATCAGTTCCTCCGCTCACATTTGGTAGTTCTGACTGCTCAGCTAGAGCAGAAATGACTGATTCCTGACCTCTGAACTAGTGAACATTATACTTTGCCACCCATCTTGTTTGTGAAGTGTGGGTGCACAGTACTGAAATGTGGCATTGAATTCTTGCTCAGGTTTAGGTCTGATATTCCCTAGATTTTTCTGTCTGTCAGGACCTTTTCTATCTGAAAAAGTTCAAATACTACTACTACTGACTTCTTTTCCCCCTCAGGAACTTAACATTATATATCATTAGCATATAGAAGTTGTTCTGCGTTTGTTTCAACTGTTCCCTGGCTCTGTCCAGGAGGTGATACCGTGAGTTCCTGGTACTGTCAGAGGTTGCCGGCAGTGCAGTCAGTTGTGATTAGCCTAAACAAACATGTTGGACTGATCTAGAGAGGAAAATACTTGGTTAATTTAGACACCAGACATGGAGATCTCTAATCCTTCTTTTTATTTCACTCCCTTCACAGGCTCGAGTGGTGCCGTAGTTCCAGCCTATTCCCAATTAGTGCGTTTTAGGTGTGTTTGTTCTCAGAAACCTGGCTCATGAACCTTATCAGTGGTGCTAATGGGCTCCTCCACATCATTAAACATTAAGATGATGGGAAGTGCCAAAACTAAATTTGGCACCTCTTAACCAGGAGGTGTTAGGCAGATGTTTCAGGGATTTCCGGCGAGACAGCGGATTTGTTACGTTCTCTGTCAGGACAGAGACGGGGTCAAAAACGGTCGTCCAGCGCTCTGACTTTCATTATCATTTGCAAAACGCACAATTTTAACGGGAAATAAATGTTCATTCACTCAGTCTAAAATTACAAATGTATTCTTTCTTTGTATCTCACAAGGTTTCTTGTGTCTGTGCTGAGCCTCAAACATCACATTGGTTCCTACTGAAGGCATAAATCTTCAAAAATAACAAATTTATAGTTTAATTTCTGCCGGCAAGAACGAACTCCATGAAGACAGCTCCGCTTTGATAGAAATTCGCTTCAAAACAAACAACAAGCTAAAGTTCTGTCTCGCCCAGACGCGCGCACGGCTTACAGTCACAAACACGAGACAACACACTCACCATGGCAGAAGCACCGGGCCCGAGCAGCGAGTCTGCCGTGGCGTCGTCGTCAGTGGCACTACTAATTTTGCTCAAAAAACCAAACTCGTTGTTTCAAACTTGTTTCAGTCTAATTCTTACTTCACCAGTATTATGTTTATCATGCAGCAAACAACATTATAAGTAATTAATAAGTATTTATAACTTGTACAAATACATTGCAGTTCATAAAAATAATAATAATAAAAAAAGGTAGAGTATCGTGGTTACTCATTTTGGTATCATGACAACTCTAATGGGCGAGACTTCAACCAATCAGATCGACAGACCTTTAGAATGTACTCAAACTCTTATCAAAGCCAGTCAGGAGAAGAGTGAAAACACATTCTCCAACCAGACACTGGTGTGGCTCATTGAGGTGTTCTCATGGAGCTCTAAAGCACAGAGGAAGAAGATCTATCCAGCTTTGATACACACCGACAGTTCTTGATAGTAGGATCCATTCATTGTTTGATTTGGTGTGTGTGACTTGTCAATGAACTTTTAAAAGGTCAGAATTTACATTTGTGGCCAGTTGCGTTACAAGTGATGACTTCCTTTATAAAAAATCCTGAGAATCAGCTATTGGAGGTTCGTCCTGCTCTTCCAGTCAAAACAAAACAAAAAACAACAAAAAAACAGAAACAGGTTCCCTGTTCACACAGCCCTCACAACCTGTTCTCAAACTATGTTACTCCCTGTATAGTAACTCCCTGTACCGCTACGTGGCGGACTCTCTTGCCAATATATATATTTTTTAACCTGTTTAAAATACTAATTAGTTTCCAGTGAAAATAAACCATGAGATCTTTGGAATGTAATTTAAATGAAGCTTTGGATTTCATGTAATATTTTGTATACACGTACATTCATGATTTAATTATGAGGTAAAATGTAAGTGGAGATAAATTTAATAGTTCAAAAACACTTTTTCCCACTAAATGAGCTCCGGTTGTGTTCAGGAGTCAACCATTAATAATCTGCTTATCAGTTATAAACCTGTCTCCTGTGCGGACACTCTGCAGCTGAACAAGCTCTGCATATGCTGCTGTATCTTAACATCCGTCATAATGGTGGTACTCGGAGAGGCTAAAGTTTGTGAGGTGGTATGCAATTTAAAAAGTAACACAAATTTAGAATATGACGATATTCCACATCTGGTACTGGTCATGTAAACATTTTGATAGTCATAGCTGGGCCTTATTCATAATGTAGCATTTTCCATTTAGGACATGGGCATGCCAATACTATTTGTATTTTAGGAGCGTTCACACCTACGTTTAAACATTATGAAAGACTTGGAGATCAACAGGATTTTGGATATGCACAAATATCACAACACCAACCTTTTCATTACGTTGCATGCAAACAGGAAGATTAGACTCATTTTCATAAGCGGTGTCAACAGCTTAGTAGAAATATTGTCTTTTTCAGGACAAGTAGCGTAGGTGGCAATGACCAGGAGGGTGTGGTCACATTCCTCAGAGTCACATATGCATATTCTTAACCACCCACGTCACACAAAGTGCAACGTCACCACACGCATCATATCCAGTCAGGTTTGGCATTAACCCGTCTGTCAAATTGGACAGTAAACCTGAACTGCAGCTTTTTATTTGTCTCTGTCAACAGAATATTAATAATACAGTAGATCAAGGTTGATGTTCAGTGTATGACATGAATTTCTACTGAGACTGACCCGGTTGATCAGCTGTAGCCAGCCATGCAGATGACTTAATCACTTAATGACTTAAATGACTTACAGAAATGATCTGACCTGATTTATCAGCATGGTTTTTCTGCCTGTGCTCTCTCTTCGCAGTCTGATCTTTCAGAATACATTTCTACATTTTGTTCTCAAAGGCATAGTGTGTCATTTCTGAATGTATTGGACTTGATGTCAGTGTTCTTGCAGCCATCAGCTCACTGTCATTTTTTCATCGTTTCTTTACTTTTCTCTTTCTCCTTTGAGCATTCTTAAACGATTCATGGATCTCTCTCCAGTGTGAAATTGTTCATTAAATTACCCATAAATGACTCATTAGAACTAAACTCACAGACGCAGACTTACAAGCATGGTTACTGAGGGGGTGTCCTGGACTATACGTATGATGTGTGCTAACATGCTGATGTTTAGCACGTTCATGGTTAAAAACCAAAGTACTACTGTGGCTGATGAGCATGTCATCAGGACTACAAGTATTTATTAAAAAATATTTACAAGAAGAAGACAAACTGAATTTTTACCTGATGATGATGCTGCTATTTGAAAGGGTATCGTAGAGCTAGGAATCACCAAAAGTCATTAGGATACATCCTCTGGGAATCATGAATGACTCTATCAGATTTCTTGCCAATCAATTTAAAGTTGAAGTATTTCAGTCTGAACAGAAGTAGTGAACAAACAGACAGACCAACATTGCCATCTGTAGTTGATAAAGCGTTTGTGACTGTCAGATTGTTGGATTAAATACTTGTTGCAACCATCCTCCATTTGTGCTGTGACTGCTGTACAAATATAAATGATTTTAATGTTACATTTAGTAACTGAAACTCTTCCTCTTTGCCAGAGACCTGAGGTGCTAAGATGAGTAGGCGGCGTGCAGACTCCCAGGGTTCCCTGGGGCCTGACGATGAGGTCATGCCGTACAGTGACGATGAGACAGATGATGAACTGGACGCAAGCTCTGAAGGAGAAGAACCACAAGAAGAGCCACCCGGAGCCCCTCATGTCCCCGTTGAAGCTAGACCCAGTGGTGAGTCACTAAAGAGATATTAATAATGATTTTCTTTAATTTATTTGGTTTATTATTTTATGCTATCCTTTTTGTCAGCAATCTTTCTCAGAGTCCGCTAAGAAGACGGATATCAGTTTAATATTTGTGCACCCAGGATGAGTTCAGAATATGTTAAGCCTACTGCTAGCTTGTCATCAAAAACATCATTTATTCTGCAGTTTACATATTTGATTAATATTCAGGAAACCATTTTTAAACATGTTTTCTTTTTCAGAGATGGGATGGAAGGTAAAAGCCAACGACCGACCTTATCACCACCTGCCAGAGTTCCAGAAAACAGTCTTCCTATGCATCAAGAAGAGCAGATACTCCGTAAGTTCAGCTGTTTGCATAAATCTACGATTTAATGGGCTGGTCTGAAGACTTGTTGGTCCTGACGTAAATTAATCACGAGCATGGAGAGCTGAGCATAGCTGGCACACCCTACCCTAAGAGCAGGGCAAGTATGTGTTTTGCATGTTTTTAAAAGGCCTATTCAATGTGCTGATTATTTTTAGAATCGACCATCAGTCATTAGATTGATTTGATCTGCAGAGAATTCAGACTTGTTGTTCACAGCCAACATTTCCTTGTAGTTTTTATCCGTGATACTTTGTCATCTTGGGCAATGTTGTGACAATTAAGGCCTGATAATGGAAAACTAGAAAAGAGCACTGCATTCAATCTTACTGATAGAAATAAAAACCTGGAAGTAAACACAAAGTAAATAGACATCACTGGATGTCAGAATTTCTGACAAGGAAGAGTTCAAAACCTTCCTTACTTTTGACAAAATGATGACACAATGATAAAAAAAGATGTCCCGTCCTTCACTGTGATTGAGTTTCTACCTGCAGAGTTTCAAGATTTTCATAGAAACAAATTCAATCAAAAACAAATTAGTGGCTTCCTAAAGGGAGGAAAATCCACCCCAAACCTGGCATGAACCTGATCCTGAACCTGAACCTGATACTGAACCATTAAGGTTTGGATAAGACAGCAGAAGTCAAAGCTCAAGACAAAAATAGCACTTGCATCTGAGGTAACTCTTCAGTGTCGGTATAAGGAATAAGTATAAGAATAAGTAATGGCTATAAGTCAGCAAAATGACACACTGTGTGATACATGTCGATATCTAAAGCTTGCCAACATTAGCCACCATAAGCTAATGGTCATACCAGGCTGTACCAATAATATCCCTCTGTGTATTGAGTCAGGGATATGTGTGTTTCATTATTTGTGAATTTAATTAATTAACTTTTGATTTATAAGAAGACAAATATGCTACTTCTTTATACAAAGTAATAGACTGAGTTTAAATTACAGCTAGCTGGTTAGCATTGCGTAGTTTGTGTACTCTTGTCTGTTAGCAACACAGTGATTTTTCTTCTCTTCCTGTTAAATTTATTTTAATGGCAAAGTTTATATACCAAACGTTGGTTATATAACTTGAGGTTAACAAACATTATCTTTAACTGGATCATCAATACACATTACTTGTCCTCATACTTTCCACATGCGTCTCTGTGAGCTATTTTTGACAGCTTTAATAGAATATTTATAATTCTCAAAGAAAAGTGATTAAAAGTTTATCCCGGGTTAAGGGATAACAAGATCTGCAACCGGAACAAGGAAAGCCCGCTGTGTTTACTTGATAACTTTCCTTGTGTCCTGTGGCTTCCTCCTGATGTCTCTCAGTTTCTGCTGAGTCATTTTTGACTCCATGCGGGCTCCCTGAGCTGCTGAAAGGTCGTGTTTGAAATACATTGAGAGCTACTGAGGCTTGGCAGGACTGCTCTGCTTGTTTTGCATGGCGATGTAGACGAAAGGTGACAAGGTGGAAGCATGTGAATGAATGACATCTGGGTGTTGTACTTGATTTAGTGGAGAGCTTTCATACCCAAATTAGATCTTGGCCTTTCTTGATCTTCTTCTGCACACTTTTGATTTATCATTCAGCTCTTTTGTTCAGAGTCTATTCTACACATGAGGGGAAAAAACAATTTGAAGTACTTTTCTATCACTTACAGCTCTAGCTGATTGATCAAACGCTTAGACTCGCTGGTGTGACTGTTATTTCTAGCAGCATGTTAACAGGGGAGTGTCTTTGTGCCGTTTCTCTTTGAGCGCTGAAACCTGATCGTCCAGCTAAGCCGATCTGTATCCGACTAATAGACACATTAGACTCAGCGCAACTGACACCATAATTTGTTAAAAACAACAGTCATTATCTGTATGCTACAGTCCTAGATATAACAAAGTAAAAAAAGGTGATTTTCACCACACCAGTTCGTCCCACAGAATCCAGGCTCTAAGTGTTCAGAGTTTAGATGGTTATCTATAATGAAATGCAGCTCTGGCTCATTACTGATGGCCCCACAAACTGGGCCACCGCCTGCACAGTCAACCAGGACACTGACTGCTATGTTGGAAACCATTTATTCTTAATAGACATTTCAATAAATCAATAATCTAATCCCAATCCTTGTCCACATACTTCTGTTCTCGGGCTGTTTTCATGATTTGGACTGATCTCCCCTTATTTCCACTGAAGGGAAATGTTCATGTGAAAGCATCCAATGATATTTTAGACAATATTGTGCCTCCAACTTTGTGGCAGCAGTTTGTGTTTGACCCTTTTCAGTTTTAATCAGGTCTACTGCCAAGTAGATTTTCACATACAAGGTAACAAATCCAATTCTGAAACAGGAAAGGGTCAGACTCAACATGGCAATGCCTCCATGAACAAAGGCAGGCCCATAATGAAATGGTTTTCCCAGTTTTATGTGGAAGAACTTGGAGCCCCAACACCTTTTAGACTCAAGTGAGTGGTGTACTGGTATTGGTACTGATTATTCTGTGATATCAAACTGAAAACAGACCTGGTCCTGGTATGGCTTCAGTGTCCTGCTCAAGAACAGTATCTGCACCTAGTCAAAACCAGGCTGCAATGGAAAGAGTTCAGATGGTTATCCCCTGTTGAAACACAGCACCGCCTCAGTACTGACACCACAATAACTGGACCGATAGCTGTTGATTCAGGACAAACTCTAGCCTCTGAGGCCAGTCTCCTGAAGTTTAGGATTATTTTAACTTTTTCATAGCATGATGCTTTGCCTTCTGTGCATCCTCTCAGCTATTGAAATGAAACTGACGGACACACATTGGACTGACATGTTCTTTACAGAGAGTTACAATGGCTGTGGGGAATCTGGGGTTCTAACACCGAAAATACACTGCATGTGAAACGGCTCTGCTCCGGAACGACAGCGTAGTTGAACCCCCCCGTTATGACGTGTTCTTGTAATGAAACTCGATCTGTGGTGAACACGGAGTATTTTATTTTGAAAATAAACCGGGGTTTTATTTTGTATTTTGTAGCCGATTTCCTTCCCCGCACAATCTGCTCTGTGCTGAATTTATGCTCCGTGCTCTGGCGTCCGTGAAAAATAGAAGCTCTGCGTATGTGTTGCGGAGGGCTGCTGGTCGCCGCAGTCGTTCGGAGCCATGACGCAGCGGGACCGGAGACTGTGTGAGCTGACACATTGACTAACATTGAAACATACTGGCTCCGTCGCCGTGTCGTTCCACATGCAGTGTATTTTAGGGCAAGAACTATTGATGAGACCACAACTTTAAACCTTCAGTAGAGTTTTAGTACTTTTTAAGAAGAATTCACCTTGAATAACATTAGAGTGCTCCAGTGATTTTTAGGATTTTTAGGACACAAGACACAAGAGATAAACTTGCAAAGAAGTGCTTGAAATCCAAGCAGCAGATCTCATTATCATGGATCAAGAGTCAAGACGTTGAATCCTACTCTCCAGTTTGTAACAGACTGTCTCTTAAACATTTTGTAGTCTCTAAGACCAGGCTGAGATAACCTGACTGACTTTGCGCTCATTGTTGTCTGCTCCACATTTCATGTTTGCAGGGAAACGCCATCAAGACGTACAAGTACAACGTCATCACTTTCATCCCCCTGAACTTGTACGAGCAGTTTAAGAGAGCTGCCAACCTCTATTTCCTGGCGCTGCTCATCCTACAGGTACATTTATCTTTTTGTGCACGTAATAGTCTATTCTTTACCTTTATTTGTTCAGCTTTGTTGTCCCTGTTCTTACACATGGCGTCTAAGTACATTGAGAGCAATTTAGAACAACCGGTTCCCTGCATGTGTACCCACATACTTGACCAATAAAGCTGATGGTGATGCAGTGTTAGAAAGAAGCAGGACCATTAAGTGCCATTAAATGTTTGTTTGTTTGTTGCGTGTTAGATTATTCCAGAAATTACCACTCTGCCCTGGTACACCACACTGATTCCTCTGGTCGTGGTGCTGGGAGTTACTGCCATCAAAGACCTGGTGGATGACCTGGTAAGACACACACACACACACACACACTATTAATTTATTAAGTATTACATTTTCTTATTTTAAATGTTTCTTTCTTGCAGGCGCGTCACAGGATGGACAAGGAGATCAACAACAGGAAGTGCGAGGTGCTGCTGAACGGCAGGTCAGAACAAATTTATTTGAGCTTTGATTTCCTCTTTAGAGAAATGTCAGTACTAAGTGCTGTTGTTAGATACAAAATGAACAAGTACATATTTTAAGAATCTTTTGTAATCTGATCTGCTTTAACACCTGGTGTGTATCAAAGCATCTTCTCTGTATGTGAGGTTTGTTGTACAGCTGCTGTACAAAGTGTGCCTGTCAGTAAATTCCAACTTCCTCGTTCTTGTGTGTTATGAAAAAGTGATGGTGACATACACGTATGAAAACTGTGATTGGTTCTCTGCTTCAGGTTTGAAGAGGCAAAGTGGAGGAACATTGAAGTTGGAGATGTGGTCCGTCTGAAGAAGAACGATTTTATTCCGGTGGGTAGCTTTAGCATCATTTGTGAGACTGTGAGACACGGACTGGCTGGCTGGTGCTATCTAGTGATAACATGGCTGCTGTAGATGTGTTTACAGGTTCATGGTCAGTAATCTGAAACAGCATTTTTTTTGTTAATTTTCTCAATTAACACTGTAATATAAAATTATTATTACAAGACAGTATGTGTTCACTATACAGCAAGATTTAACAACATGGATTACTATTAAGATTAAATTGTTGTTGTTATTGGTATTATTGAAATTATGACAGAACCACATTATTATCCAGTACATGAATATAGTAATATATGATATAAAACAAAGCATGTGACAAATATCCAGGTTTTTTATGAGCTGAGATAAAAATAAGAAAAATCCAAACAAAATTATGTAGTTACATAATAAATAAGTAAATGATCCAGTAATATTTAATGGTTGATGAAGTCGAATGCTGTATCATGACCCAGCTGAGACTGGATCATGACACAGACTAAATACCATGTGTTGGAATGAAAAGATCAACTTTTATAGTTTGAAATGATTTTGAACAGAGATATATAAAATCATTTCAAATGGTATTATTGTCATTTATGATTTGCAGCAGTGTTCTCTGTGGTTTGATAGTGAGGTGGTGGATATGATCACCAACAGCACACTTAAATCAGACTACTGCTTCTGATGCATCTCTCTTTTCTTTTTTTAAATTCTCCTCAGGCTGACCTCCTGCTGTTATCCAGCTCCAACCCAAACAGTCTGTGCTATGTAGAAACGGCAGAGCTCGACGGGTAACACTCTTCATCATTTAACAGTTTTAAAGCTGTAATATGTGCATTGATTTGCTATATTGAAATCGTGTAATGGGCTACATTTTGTATAGCGGCTGCTGGAGCAGCGCTCTCTGCTCTGATAAGTTTTAGTTTGTTGAGTCGTTTTCTCACAAGTTAGGTCAACAGATTAATCACTGATAAGACGAGAGTAAATGTGTAAAGAGCTTTTGCCAAAAGCCAAACAACCCGTGCCCAGCTCGGCTGCATGTCCGTAAGAATCACGCCTTTAAATCAAACAAACAGACGTGTGCAGAGTCTCTGATGGAGCAATTTTAAAGTAAATGACATCACCTTTCTTTTTATTTCTTTTTTTTTTTAGTTTTGTGGTATGAAACTTTCATCAGGGAATTCATGATGAATTTATCACTTTTTAAAAAAATCCTTTCCGATAAGTGTACGTCTTAATCCAAAGTGTATGAACTTGAATCCATGAAACAGTGATTCTTTCTTTCCTCTGGGCTCTTTGTTTCTCCTGCAGAGAGACCAACCTGAAGTTTAAGATGGGACTCCGAGTGACTGATGAGAGACTGCAGGAGGAACGTCAGCTGGCTGAGTTCGATGGTGAGCCAGGTTCACAAGTTTATTTGCATGAAATCACTTTGAATCACTCAAAGACTCACTGAGGACATCTTAAACATGAATAATATAAATCATTGTAAGGGTATATTAAAAATCATTTTGAACATAAAGTATGGAGGGATAATAATCATAACAGTGATTGAAGACAGCTACACCAGCATGAAAAGGAATAACTAAACTCTGAACAGTGTGTAGAGACAGAGGAGGGGAAAAAAGCATGCGTGTGACTCGGGTGTGCGAAAGCTCCACTCTTTATTTGTTGTTTAATTTGGAACCGGTTCTCACTTTCCATCTTTAAACATTTGCACAGCATTCATTTTTTATTCAGGTTAAAGAATCTGCTCAGCCCACCTGCATGACGTTAATGTTATTACAACACATGATGTTTACCCGGTGCAGAAAATGCTGCTTGTTTGTGAAACGGTGGAACTCCTGCAGAGTGTCAAATTCTACAGACATTTCCACCATTTTCAAGCAGCATAGATTCACGGGTTTGACGTCACTGTCAAACATCACAAGTGTCAGACAATCATGACATCATTGATGATGATAAGCTCTGATGATTTGGAGAATTTAGAACCGGTTCTCAGTTCCCATCCCTACTGATAAAGTCAGGAGTCATAGATAGAGATTAGGTGTGTTTGAGTTTCCATTATGTCATGTTTGTGCTATTGAGCTATTCAGTTTCATTTTGTTAAAAAGATTCCTAAAAATGTCAACAGGTGGTTTTCACTAAATTCTAAGTTCACTTTTTAAATGTACCCCGTTTTCGCTCTTCTGTGTGCTGTGTAACTAAACCCCCCCCCGTGACCTTCTTATTTCTCCTGAAGCTCTGATCGAGTGCGAGGAGCCGAACAACCGCCTGGACAAGTTCGTGGGGACGATGCAGTGGCAGAGGGAGCGCTACCCTCTGGACCTGGACAACGTGCTGCTCCGAGGCTGCAAGATCAGGAACACAGAGGAGTGTCACGGGCTGGTAATCTACGCAGGTGTGAACCCTGGAACGCATCCCTGCTCCACCTGAGCTAACGTAACAGCAGAACAGACGGTGCACACTGAAGATGTGGATGGGCATCTCAGGCTGATATGCAGCTTTAATGTAGCTGATTGCAAATTAATCGCTGTTGCAGTGGGAATTAGTGCTGAGTTGTTGGTTAGAAAAAAGAAGCGTTTGTCATTCTTTTCTAACATTTTATAGACTCAACAATTTATCGAAAAAGGAAAATGAAAAATAATAAAATTCACAACTAAAATAATTATTGCAGTCCTAATCAACATTCATTACTCATGGATGCCAAAAAATTTAATTGTGATAGTAAACATTTTGAATATTATTGATTACTGATTAATAATGGCCAATACCAACGTCTAGTATTTACCACTTTGATATGTTATTTTAGGAGCCGACACCAAAATCATGAGGAACGGCGGGAAGACGAGATTCAAGAGGACCAAAATTGATGAGCTGATGAACTACATGGTTTACACAGTAAGTGTATAAGTTTAATCGTAACATCAGCCTGTTCTTAATGTTTTTTATTTAAGGTGATGTTTTAATAACTGGTTACATGAATGTTGTTATTGGGTGTATAACTGTGTTTCTGCCTCCCTCTCCCTGTAGATCTTCGTGCTGCTGATCCTGGTGGCAGCAGGTCTGGCCATCGGGCACAGCTTCTGGTACGAGGAGGTCGGCTCCCATGCCTGGTATCTGCGCGACGGCAAAGACCAGGACGCCTCCTACAGAGGCTTCCTCAGCTTCTGGGGATACATCATCGTCCTAAACACCATGGTGCCCATTTCACTATACGTCAGGTCAGTTAAACACACATATTTGGGTGGTGTTTACACATTCCTCCTGTTCTCGTTTGTATCTCATTTTCCTTTTGCATAGCACAGCTTTAAATCTTCAAATCACCGCCTCAAACACAGAGCAGCAGTACCTGGTCACAGGTTGGGTTTGTTTAAAAAAACAAAGCTTGTCTGTGTCGTCTCCTGATTGTCTGCTTTGTGTTCAGTGTGGAGGTGATCCGTCTGGGCCAGAGTAAGTTCATCAACTGGGACCTGCAGATGTATTTCCCAGAGAAAGACACACCAGCGAAGGTACATTACTACTGCTTGTATCATCCTTTTAACTTTTTCAAGGAAGAAGAAAGAACCAGAGAATTGTGATCAATCAGTCACACATCGATCGAACAATCGATCAGGACAATTGATGATGTAAAAAACAAAACAGAGTTCACATGTAGAATTCTTTGGTTCCTTCTCAGTCAAGATCCTACACACCTGTCATGGAGACTTTATTTCCCAGTAATGCTGACAACCAAGTTAACTGACAAATAATCTTTCTGAAGCAGAAATTGATTCACTGATGTGCCAAAAATATGAAATATACCAAAACATAACATATTATTGCAGATGATATTTAGTTGCATTTCTTGAAGCTTGTTAAAAAGTCTGCAGTTTGTGAGCTTCACAGTGAAGAGGTACTGTATGTTATGTTAATGTATCTTTTACTGCACTATATTAATGATGCAGCATGTTTCTTATAATATTCCCACTACCAGTTTATTTTTGAATGATGGACTTTTCTCAGCTAAAAAAAATAAATAATAAAACCCTTTCTTTTTCAGTTTCTGTCAGAATAATCTGAAGTCATGGTCGTCCACTTAATGGCCGTTTTCGGAGCTTTTAACTGTATCTCACAGTCTTCATCAGCAATTTGAATCTTTCTGTATAATCGTCTGCTTGTAATTTATGCAACCAGAATTTGAGACTGAGGTTATGTAATGACAACTGAGCTTTCTGACATGCACTTGCTGATAAAGACTTAGGCATGATGTTAAAAGTTTCAGTTTTTACTACAAGCTGCTGCAGGTTGACTTCACCAGCTTGCAGTAAAAAGTATGACTTGAAGTTTTCTCTGTGCATCTTCCACCCGTCATTAATCACTTGTTGCCCCCGCGCAGGCTCGAACCACCACCCTGAACGAACAGCTCGGTCAGATCGAGTACATCTTCTCTGACAAGACGGGAACTCTGACGCAAAACATCATGCAGTTCAAGAAGTGCAACATCGCTGGACGCAGCTACGGTAGGGACTGCTTCATTTCACTCACACGTTTGTTTATAAAGACTTGAAATGAAGGTAGCCTGTGAGAACTGAGACTGCAACAGGGGAACCTGTGGTTTTACTTGAGGGAATTCACTCTCTGGGTCAGTGAAACAACCTGTGAGGAGAAAATGGAAAGATACAGGAAGGAAACAAGTATGATGATCGAAAGCAAGACAGTGACACCTGCTGTCTTTTCTTTGCAATGACGACCTCTACGACACACCTGAATATGCAGGATTTTTATATGAAATCGATGTTCTACACGCACGATGACCTTCTGCAGGATTTTTTATTATAATTTAGTATTTTATCTCTTCCTGTACTGCATGCTGACAGGATCGTGTTATCAGGAAGATGAAATGAGTCTTTAAAGTTCCGCTCGGATAAACTGGTTCATTGCAGCAGGAAGAAGTGGAATTTAGATAAGAGCAGAACAAACATGCGAAGATGGATTTAAAGTTTGCAAATGGCTGTACAGTCTGTGACTGAGTGGCAAAGGTCTTTACAAAGGGAAGGAAGGAAAGCACCGCTGTAGGTAAAATAACATATACAACGTCATGCGTATCAGCACAAATGAACAAACCCTAACCCTTCATTTGGTCAGCAAGACAAAAATTACACCAACATTCTACTGTACTCCTTTTTTTTGCCATCTTCTATCTGTATTTATATACGTCGTGTTCTTCTCCAGGTGAACCGACCACTGCTGAGGGAGTGACACTGGACAGAGGAAGGGTAAAATATCAAATGCTTACTTCAGAAGAAAATCAGATGATTCACTTGTGAAATGTGACAAACTAAAGATTGATTGAATGTTTCATTTGTAGGAGAAAATATGACAAATTATATTTGATTCTAAACATACAGAAAGCAGATTTTCAGATGTTGAGTGAAAATATGAACTGCACAACACTGAAACAGATGATAGATGATAATTGGCACACGTGGTCTAAAATATCACATTATCAGTGTCATCATATTGGTCTTCAAAGTCCTTTTCCTGTTTTCCGCTAGCCGGTGGACTGGAACTGGAACCGCCTCGCCGACAGAAAGTTCCAGTTCATGGATCATTCCCTGGTCGCGTGCATTCGGTCTGGGAAAGATAAAGATGTTATGGAGTTCTTCAAACTGCTCTCCCTCTGCCACACCATCATGGTGGAGCAAAAAGACGGTAATCCTTAAATCCTGGTTTGGGCAAAGCTGATTTAGCCTGAGAGGAGCTAAAAGTGTGATGAGTAAATGGCAACCACCAGAGCTGACTGCATGGGTTCATATCTTTCCCTCAGGTGAACTGGTGTACCAGGCGGCGTCTCCCGATGAGGGCGCCCTGGTGACTGCCGCCAGGAACTTCGGCTATGTGTTCCTGTCTCGCACACAGGACACCATCACCATCAGCGAGATGGGGCAAGACGCGACCTACGAAATGTTGGCGCTGCTCGACTTCAACTCCGACCGCAAGCGCATGTCTATCATCTGTACGAGTGCACAGACTCACACACGCAAACACACACTTCATTTCTGGTTCTGTCATACAGAAGACGATTCACACACTCAAAATGTTTCATAAAAACAAAAATAATAAAATGCCACGTTTGTGGTTAAATCTGGTGATCATCATCATCACTACAAACACACACAGTTTCTTTTGGCGCAGTCACACATACAGCTACATATTTGAGATCTGTTGGATTTATTTGTTCAGTAGGAGCCAGTGCTGAGAACCACAGACAGAGTTACTTGTGCAGTCCTAGCTAGCATAATGTTAAAACACGCTTTGTAGCTGTTTAAACATCCTAAATCATTATTTGGCTGCAAAAATGTTCAAGTAAGTAATTTTATACATTTTAGCTTTAGCCTTTTAACTTTACGTCTGATTGCAGATACAAGATACAATACAAGAGGGAAATTTGTGTTTGCTAAACAAAGTCTAGGACTTGTTGACTTGTGAATTGACTGAAGAGTTTACAGCCATGCTGAACGATGGGTGTGTCCCACCTCTGACCTCTGTCCTGCTGTCTCTTCTCTTTCAGTGAAGTTTCCTGATGGTCGTATTCGTCTTTACTGCAAAGGAGCCGACACCGTCATCTATGAGCGACTTTCCCCAGACTCCAGACACAAAGAAACTACCCAGGAAGCTTTGGATGTGAGTTTTCATGGCTTTATTCTCATGGCTGTATGTAGTCTGTCTTTGCACAGCAGACGTACTTTATGTAGAAATTATGACATGCATGTAGAGTATGTAGCTGTTTCTCTTGTTTCCGTGGAAGCAATCATGGTCTGTGTTCTGTGCTTCAGGTCTTTGCCAACGCAACCTTGCGGACACTGTGCTTGTGCTACAAAGACATCAGCGCAGACGAGTACGCCGCCTGGTCCAGGAAACACAAAGAAGCCCAGGGGGCCATGTCTAACAGAGACGCTGCCCTCGACCAAGTGTACGAGCAGATCGAGAGCAACCTGCTGGTGAGCGGAGAACAAAAACCTTTTTCATGCTTAACAAAACTTAAGTGTCAATCAGGAAGGAGGTATATTTAAACAAATGATATTGGTTAGGGTTTTTTTCCCCCTCTGCTTCCCTTTTAACTTACATCAACACCAGAGAAGCCAGTTTCTTTGAAAAATTCAACTGAAAAACAGCCTGAAGTGTCTTCCTCTTTACTGAAGTCAAGACCTTTTCTTCTAAAAATCTGTAAGTTAAAGGTTTACACGTATCTGTATCCCTCCGTCCAGCTAATTGGGGCGACAGCCATCGAGGACAAATTGCAGGACGGAGTACCGGAGACCATTGCCACACTGGCCAAGGCTGACATCAAGATCTGGGTCCTGACTGGAGATAAGAAAGGTACCATCACCTCAGACCACACAGAGGATTCATACTGTCAGTCAACCTGGACTAATGAGCCAATAAGAACAAACATGATACACCAATATATAATAAAATAAATCAAATTTAGTTTTGACACGTAGGAGGTACGCATTGAAGATGTTATTTAAATGTTAGTGATCAGACTTTTCTGCAGAGATCAGAAGTTTCCCTTTTGGGTCACATTTAATCAGCAGAGTCATCTGTGGGTTTTCCTCTCACCTTCAGTGTGTTTCAATCTTTTCCCCAGAAACTGCAGAGAACATCGGATACTCTTGTTCACTGTTGACGGACGACATGCAGATCCACTACGGAGAAGACGTCAAGTGAGTTGATGAAAACAAGATGTTATGGAGTTCTTCAAACTGCTCTCCCTCTGCCACACCATGATGGTGGAGCAAAAAGACGGTAATCCTAAAATCCTAGTTTGGGCAAGCTGCCGGTGTCTGAGACAGCTGCCACTGCCCTGCCACGGCAACTGCTGCTGTTATGGGCATTTGTTTTTAGTTGTCAGTGTTGCATTAGACTCGTTGGCAGTAGCATTTCCATTACATGATTTCTGCATTAATTTGGTTTTCTTAATTAATCTCTCAACCCGCTACATTGATTAAAAAAATATACCAGCACGGTTTGGCTCCTACACAATGACAATATTGTTACATGCAGCGGTGACAGACGGTCAACTGCATTATTTATTCACGAAGCCACCCAGAGAATACACAATGATACAAGTTCAGCATATGTAGCCTGTGTGTAGTATACGCATTGATATGAGTCTCATTATTAGAAGTAAAGAGAAAATCATGAAACACACTTAAACACAACATGAGATCAGTTCTCAATCAAAACCCGAAAGGAACTTTTAATTCACAGATAATTCAGAGCTGCAAAAATCTCTTGGCGCTGATGAAGGTCCTCATTAGGCTGCCAATGTCCAGACTGTCCAAAATATCTCCATGAACATGCATGAGAGCAAGGTGCATCAGTCTTTTTTGTGTCATGGTTATGCGTAACCATGTCTTCATGCGGCGCAGAGTGTAAAATGTTCTCTCTGATGATGCAGCTGAGATGGGGAGACATAGACATAGTTTGATGAAGCCCTCATTTGTGGATGGAGTTTAGACATATTTGCAGCTGTCTTGTACGGTGTTACCGGGAGAGTCGCCGAAGACGTCTCTGATCATTTTTAGCTGCATCTCCAGTCGAGTTGCAAGGAAAGGTGCAGAAATCATTCACTGTTTGTTCCTTTTGCCTGCCTTAATAACCACCTTCTCTAAGAGCTGCTGTTTTCATGCCATCTTGGTGAAAGTTCTTCTGTAACCAAGTCCACTGCTTCATGAAACTCACATTGCCATGAGTGTTGTTCTGCTGCCTCTGGCTCTGTTGTGTGCCGATAGCGGACTGGCATTTTTGTCATCCTGTGCTCATCTGGCATTTTCAGTCTAGGATACCTTGCAGTATGTTCTCACCACTGCATCATCTTGAAGTGCTTCCATGCGCTTTCTCAGCCTGCACTTACCCAGTAAACTCCTGGCCACCGACTCACGCGGCTCGAAAAGTGCTTCACAGCACAGGAGGCCAAAGTAATTTTAGTTTTAGCTTTCAGCGCCTTCTTTATACAGACCTCCAATCTTGGCTCTGGTCTCTCCTCTCACACTTCTGTCATCCTTAAGCTGCTCCAAAGTTTCAAAGATCTGTCTGTAGGCACTGCATACATGCTTGATAGCTATTGTTTGTATGCATCATCTTGTTGGACATACAGCCAGTATGGTAACTACTGCATCACAGCCAAACATCGACTTGTAGAGCTCCTCACGTTTGGATGATTCACGGATTACTACAGCTATGCCCTGAACAAAGTTTATGGAGTCAGCGATCAGACTCACTTCTCGGGCGGCCTCTTGAAGAACTAGGTCAAGTGAGTGGTTGGCACAGTGCACCAACAGAAACTCAGGACATCAGCCGCGCCTGAACACCCGAAACTGTCCCGACATATTACTACCTCCGTCAAAACAGTATCCCTGGAGACGTTCAATTGGGATGTTCAGCCTGAGAAATACATCCCTGATGCAGTTGAACAGTGTCTCTCTGCTGCTGTCAGGAGCATTGTTTAATTGTTCCATTGTACTGGCGTCCATGGTACCATCGGCTGTGAGTCCATAGTAGGGACTATTTGCTGCACGGGACACAATCTCACTCTGAATGGCGCAGGCATACTGTTGAATGACTTCATTCTGAACTGTGTCCGAGAGCCAGTTATCTCTCCTAAGAATCCATTCTCTCTCTTTTGGGAGGTTGTAGGTACGTTCCAGCATAAGTTCATACAAAATGCCACCATGGCTGCTGTCATCCCGAAAAGCCACCGCCTTCTTTCCCAGGAAGAGCACTGACCTGAACATCAGATCCAGAACACGTCTCACTGTATTCTGAGCTTGGCGGGCAGCGTCAGATAAAAGTGCATTAATTGGGGTGTTTTTTTAGAGCAGAGATTTTTTGACTGGCATCACTGTGAAGCTTAGACTTGAATTTTTCTGTGGCTGTCCGCCAGTTTGTGAAGCCTCCCTTGACAAAACAGCTGTCTAACCGTACACTCTCTTCATTAAACCTTTCTCCACTGCTTTGACACAGCTGAAACAAACAACGTGATCACCGTCCTCAATATAATGCAGCCATCTCCATTTAGTAAACCAACTTGCATTGAATGAACGACAAAACCTTTCTTTTCCAAACAGCCTTCCTGGAAAACTGAAGCTAGTTGGTTGATGCGGTGCCTCTGAAACGTTAGCATTTTGACCTGGGACGTTAGCTTGAATTGCAGGCGCACAGCTCCTGTCAACACACTCCCCGTCCCGGTCATCACAGTCTGGGGGTGCTGCTGCTGTTTTGCCTCTTCCAACTCTCTGTTTCATCTCCTTTTGTTTTGTTGAGGCTTCCCAAAAAAGTCTAAAATCCGTTTTTGCACCATCGGTGGTCAGTTAGCTCGACTACAAGTGACGATACGTGACCTTACGTGACACTGTGTCAGTGTCAGTGACACGTGACCTTACGTGTGGGCATGACACAAATTGTATAATGAACATTAAGCCAGACCACAACAATTTATAGTTATTAGTGTTTCCAGTTAACTTTTAACATTTTCTTTTTTCCACTTTATTTTTTTCACTTTATTTAATGTATTTATTCTTGGGTAAATAATGCTGCAGCACCCCCAGCACCCCAACTTCCTGCGGTACTGTAACTTTCCCTCAGGTGAAGTGGTGTACCAGGCAGCGTCTCCCGATGACGCCACAGCCTGCAACAGTGATGTGATTAAAAACCTTTAAGTTAAGATCAACTGATGTTCATGCTGACCTTCAGAAAAGTTGCTTTTTCCCATCAAGAGCGCCTTCTCAAGAATATTTAAATACAACACTCGCATGCCATGTGTATGTTTGAAAGAGTTCTGTAATCATTGCCTCTGTCCTTTTAAGGGCCGTGAAGTGATCCCAGTTCAGCTGATGTAATATGAGGCTTAAGCAGCAAATAAGACACAGTGTAGTAAAATAAACACAGATGTGTTCTTTGGGCGTTGTCTTCCATTAGTCTGAAAGGAGACCTGTTATGTAACAGGGATGGGTCGTGATTTTCAAATATAGCCATTATTTAATGAAAAGAATGGTTTAACATCTGTAAATATCAAATCGTATTTAGCTTGAAATGGTCAAAACTGACCAGTGTATGAAAGAATGATGAGAGCTTTTGCCACTTTAATGCTTGCTAACATTAACTATCTGAGTCACTTTAATGATTTGAGGGAACTTTTGTGACATTTTCATGCGTCACTTTTTAATGGTTTTATCACAAGGGGGTAGATGTTAACTGTACACACCACACAGTATTTCAACAGCCCACGAGGATTTAAGTCTGTCACTTCATGTTGTGTAAGAATTTGTTGTTTGTGCGTCTCCAGTGAGAAGCTCAGGATTCGTCAGGCCAACAGAAGAAACGAGCCAGCGACTGTCCGTCATGGCAGAAAGAAACCTGCGGAGCCTTTCTTCCCTGCGCCGGGCAAAAACGCTCTCATCATCACCGGAGGCTGGCTAGTGGGTTTCATTCAAGATTGACGATCTTAAAATGAATGCTAAATGATAACTACTAGTTTAGTAGTTTAATTTAGAAATGCAGACAACTAACGTGGTGGATTGTGCTAATCTATTCTGTTTTTTTCAGAATGAGATTCTCTACGAAAAGAAGAAGAAGCGCCGTCGTCTGCGTCTTCGCCGTCTGGGAAAGCGACCACCGCCCGCCGTCCCTCAGGATGGACAGCCGATGGACGACAAGGAGAAGGAGCTGAGACAGGTACGATGAAATATATGAAACATTTAAGAGCATAAAAGTGAGATCTGTTAGGACAGCTCATTGCATGATGTTTTGTGTGACAACAAACATGGTGAAACGTCTCCGCAGGTTGACTTTGTGGACATGGCTTGTGAGTGCGAGGCGGTCATCTGCTGTCGCGTCACACCCAAGCAAAAGGCCAACGTGGTGAGTTTGGTGAAGAAGTACAAGAAAGCTGTGACGCTGTCCATTGGAGATGGAGCCAACGACGTCAACATGATCAAGAGTAAGGACATGATACTGCTCAGGGTGCAGGAAAACATTTTCTTATGCATGTGAATCTACTTTAATCTGCCTCCCGCCCTCTGTCCCTCCAGCTGCAGACATCGGCGTTGGCATCAGTGGTCAGGAGGGAATGCAGGCTGTCATGTCCAGTGACTACGCCTTCGCTCAGTTCCGTTACCTCGAGCGCCTCCTGCTGGTGCACGGACGCTGGTCCTACATCCGAATGTGCAAGTTCCTGCGATTCTTCTTCTTCAAGAACTTCGCCTTCACACTGGTTCACTTCTGGTACTCCTTCTTCAGTGGATACTCCTCACAGGTCAGCAACATTTGTCCTGATCAAGAGTAAAAAAACATGTGATCTAAGGCCTGTTTGGTCCCAGACATTGTCCTACATAATCCAGGTGTGGCAACACTTAAAGTTAAGTAAAATAAAATAATAATTTAAATGAATTCTGTGAGTCAATATATTTTATGGTAATTTGACCAGTGTGATATTTCTTGTGTAATAACTTAAATAGATGTTGGGACGTTTCAAGGTGTCCCAGATGCTGCGTCATGTCTTCTACTATGACAGTAGTTAGGGGCACAGGGTCATAGTTGGGGCACCCCTGACATTCCGTTTGTTCATTATCACAATTATCGGGCTGATAACATATAGTCTCAACCCAGCATACGTCCGTTTACTCTCACCATCCGGCACTGAAAGTGTTTTCCTGTCTGCAGGTCGCCTATGAAGACTGGTTCATCACTCTCTACAATCTGTGTTACAGCAGCTTGCCTGTTCTACTAGTTGGACTTCTTGACCAGGTAAAAACAGACTTTGTCCTAAACACAAAGAATTGTACTAAAAAAAGGTCATTGAAGGTAGGTACATTATTGGTTTTGCATACAAACCTCTATCCCATGCTCTTCTGCTCAGTAAGAGAAAAGCAAAGCTCATCTGGAACTCTAACTGATCCCTCCACCTTCTGTTCTTCCTCATGCAGGACGTTAACGACAAACTGAGCCTAAAATTCCCGAAGCTCTACCTGCCCGGCCAGCAGGGGTCGTTGTTCAACTACAGGAACTTCTTCATCAGCTTGTTTCATGGCATCTTCGTCTCGCTCATCATCTTCTTCATCCCTTACGGAGCCTTCCTTCAGACCATGGGACAGGACGGAGAAGCTCCCTCTGACTACCAGTCTTTGGCCGTCGTCACCGCCTCATCGCTTGTTTTTACCGTCAACCTGCAGGTCAGTCATAAGTTGACATGTAAGTTGTTAACATGTTGATTTGAATCCACTGCACTAGACTAAAGTGTGAATGGCCTGGTGACTTTTGTCGTCTCCGTTTGTTAGATCTCTCTGGATACCTCCTACTGGACCTTCGTCAACTGCTTTGCAGTTTTAGGCAGCATAGCCATCTACTTTGGCATCATGTTTGACCTCCACAGTGCCGGCATCCACGTCATCTTCCCCTCGGCATTCACTTTCACCGGTCAGTCCCCAACCATTCACCGCAGTCTGACACATGATAAAACCCTTTTTGCTTTCTTTTATAAACATGTCAACTGGGGACGAGCTTTCAAGCAAGCAAATGTTGTAGCTACAGCTGAAACAGTCAGCCACAGTTTGCATTACAGCAGTCAAGTTTCACAACTGTTTCGAGTGGTAAATTCAGTCTTGACGTACAGTAGATGTAGCAACACTAAGTAAAGGGTGTGGGGCTCAGCTAACTGGTCATTAGTTCAAAATTCTCTGTGGTATGTCAGCTCAGTGTTTGCGCTGATGACTCAACCTGTAAAGTTTGATTTTGATACGACTGTTGAAATGCTCCAGCAGGTCAAAAAACCACATCAAACCCCAACCTCTTCACGTCTCTCTCCTAACATTTATTTCATGTGTGTAGGTGCGGCATCGAATGCTCTGCGTCAGCCCTACCTGTGGTTAACCATTATCCTGACTGTGGGCATCAGCCTGCTGCCTGTCATCTGCATTCAGTTCCTCCATAAAACCATCTGGCCCTCTGTAGGAGATAAGGTGAGACCTCCATGAGTCAACCATTGAATTGTGGACTAGAAGTCTCATTGTTTAATCCAACTGATTAAAAGAAACTACTTTTAGATGAAATATGGTCCATTAGGTGAAAAATTGTTGCCTGTTTATTTCCCATCATCCTCCAGGTCCAAAGAAACAGGAAGAAGTACGAGATGGAGATGCAAGAGGAGGAGAAGAAGAAAAGGCCGCCAGCCTTCGGCGCCGGCGTTCCCGCCGCTCTGCCTACGCCTTCTCTCACTCCCGCGGCTACGCCGACCTCATCTCATCTGGGCGGAGCATTCGGCAGCGGCCACAATCCCGCGGCGGACCCCAGGACAGCATCAGGGAGGTACCACACAGGGAGGCTGAAAACATCTGATGGGGGAGCTGAGCAGGAGATGGAGCAGAACTGTAGCCAGGGGAGTTTAAATATTTGGGGAAGTGCAAGAAGCGCTTGGTTTGTCTTCATTGTCATCTCTGGAGTCGCTGCTGAAACTGTCAACACCAGAAGCAACAGCCTGGTCTGAGTTTAATTGTACCTCTTCCTTTTGGGTATTTAAGTGCCTGAAAAGTGCTCCTAAAATCGCTCGTCCTTTTAGAAATGAGATGAGGGCCATGGTTTGTCACCAGTGTGTTAGCCTGATTGCAGGAATGAAGCACTACTGAATGTGTTTTAGCTCCAGTGTGTGGTCCTGACTCCACTGTCTCCAGTTCCTCCTCTATGCACTAACTCTCTTTGTTAAAAATCAAATGGGGAAAAAAAAAAAAAAAAGCTCACCGAAGAGACAACCGCCGATACCGGGGTTTTGAGGTCATACAG
This sequence comes from Miichthys miiuy, assembly GCA_036365135.1. Classification (NCBI taxonomy): domain Eukaryota; kingdom Metazoa; phylum Chordata; class Actinopteri; family Sciaenidae; genus Miichthys; species Miichthys miiuy. The sequence continues at coordinate 3,383,571 of CM071619.1, forward strand.
CAACTGTGTGACTGACAATGTTGTTTAACTCAGGATTTTTAAAATAAAAGCTTTATTTTTAGCCAGTTTGCCCCTTCTCACCACTCCTGTGGTTGGATCTGTATGTAACATTGTTTAATATGGTTGGTTTTGACATTTGCAGTTTTAGCCCGTTGACTGTGCACTTGATGTTTAAAGTGTTTTATTAAAATTAAAGAATATACATATATATAGCTGGCAATTTGTCCATTAGCTACACATTATCAGACCACAGCACCTGCTAGTTTAGTTTTATTTCCGTCTGTTAATGCAAATCATTTTCCTTTGCATCAAAACAACGGGCTAAAACTAAAAATGTCTTTTAATGTTTTATCATAAATAATGGTGGAATGTTACTATGCCAGGATGCAAGGTTGGTCGGATGTTATAAAGCGTGTCTTAATTTAAAAATAAGTTGTGTATAGTGATATTTTCTCACCAGCTGCATCAAATGTCCCAAGTGTCCTTACAGAATGGTGTCCTAGTCACTGATTTGAGGGACAAACTTTCCCTTAAATGCCTCTTTCAAAGCTGGATCCTCATATCATTGTTGTTTCTTTTTTTTATATTTCCAAGGTACTGTAAACACTGTCTTCCTTCAACAAACGTGTCACAATTTCTTTTCAATTTATAGAATGTAAATCAAGTGCTAATGGGGAACGAAACACAGCTGGAAGGTCTTGGTTTATCTTCATTTGATGTCTTATAAGTTTGTTCTTTTCTTTTAACGTTTGTAGATTTTGGGAAGTCAAATGGAACGTACCTTAAGTGGTAAAGTTACTGAGGAATTTCTGTGTGTCCCTGGTTGTTTACAACAAACCCAAAGATGATGTGTGTGCTTTCTCCAGTCCTATAATCAGATGTAGGATATTCGCTAAACAGTGCTAAGCCAAAACTGACATTCCTGTTCTGACTGTTACTGTATCCTTTTCATGTTAGTGTTACTGTATGGAGATGATGTCTTTTTATTATTGAATGAATGGAAGCAGTGGATGAGGACTGCTGCTGATTGTACCAGCAACAGTTTGGTCTCTGTCATATGATGGTGTTTTATCATGCGGTTGTAAATAAAAGCCATGATCACATTTAGCAATCTGAAACCAGTGTTTGTTTTATGGCTCATTTCATGTATGAACGTGGGAATTCCAATTTACATGCTAAAAATGAGAGTTTTAGTAGGGTACAGTGGTTTGGTGTGTTGATTATAATATTTATACTATATTTTCATTAGTTTAGAATCCCCTGAACATAATTATTTTGTTACCTGAGAGTGTCTTTTATGCCATGTTGAATTGCCATGTTTGTCCAGTACAGATCAGACAGACTAAACACTGGTTCTAAAGAGCCAGAAAAGCCTTTTTGAAATGTTTCCTCTGGTGTGACAATGGTATAACAAAAAATGAGGCTTGAAAAAAATGTTTACAACAAAGCTAGATCCATCTTAACACATGATGAAAGGTAAATCTGAATATTGTATAAACCCTGCATAGGTGTTAATAGGCGACCATTTAACAGTGGTTACACTGACCTGTCCTGGAAACTTGTCATAATCCCTTTAACATGACCATGCCCACCGTAGATTGATAAAACATTGACAGATTACTTGCTAATGGTTCTGTGAGGCGGTTTAAACGAAATGCTATTATCGGCATGCTAACACGCTCGCAATGACAGTCCAAACCTGCTGATCCTAAGCAAATGTTTACCAGTGTCACCTCATGGTAGCCATAGAGAAAAGTGAGTAGAATCTGGGCACCATGAATGTCTGTACAACCCATCTAATAGTTGAGAAATTTCAATCTGGACCAAAGTCATTCAGAGTCTTGATACTACCATGACTAAAAACAACATTGTGTTATCTTTTTGACATAATTGATGTTAAACTTTCAACTATTGTTTAAAATTACCTGTTGATTCATGCACATTCATTCAAGCAATGTTGAATACCCTGCATTGCTGAGAGGACTGGATGTGGACATTATGACAATCAGCACAGTAAGTTCCAGCATCAGCAAATGCTTTTATATTTCTGTCAAGTTTTATGCACAATAATCTTTGCTCTATGTTGTCAATGGGAGCCTATAAAGTTCACAACCATTCATTTTGCAGGAGTTGATCAAAGTCTGATCTGATAAGCCTGCTGTCCTATACACTTAAACACATTGGAAGCCTTTCAGTCCATGTATCTCTGATGAAAAGGTGAAATGGCGCAGCGAGGAAATCAGCTGGACCAGGAAAAAGTCCGATCTGTCTGGATCTACTGAAGGATCCTGTGACTATTCCCTGTAGACACAGCTACTGCATGAACTGTATTAAAAGCCACTGGGATGAAGAGGATCGGAAGGAAATCCACAGCTGTCCTCAGTGCAGACAGACCTTCATACCGAGGCCTGTCCTGGTGAAAAACACCATGTTAGCAGATTTAGTGGAAGATCTGAAGAAAACTGGACTCCAAGCTGCTCCAGCTGATCACTGCTATGCCGGACCTGAAGATGTGTCCTGTGATGTCTGCACTGGAAGAAAGCGGAAAGCCACCAAGTCCTGTCTGCAGTGTCAGGTCTCTTACTGTGAGCAACACCTCCAGCCTCAATATGAATCCCCTGCCTTTGATAAACACAAGCTGGTTGACCCCTCCAAGAAGCTTCAGGAGAACATTTGTGCTCATCATGGTAAAGTGATGAAGATTTTCTGTCGTACTGATCATCAGTTTCTCTTTCCCACTGATGATCTTGTTATAAAAACTCACACTAACACTGACACTTCATGTTATAATGTGATACTGATCTGATTTTCTTTTTCTGGAATGGCAGCAATACACTGCCATATTTTCTGACATTTTAAAGAACATGCAGCTATTCTCAGTAGCAGTTCTGATTCACACACTTATGTACTAAACTGTCTATGTGTTATGTTATCTGTTATCTGTGCTGGCAAGAAGGCTGATATCATCCAGACTGATCACGTGTTTGTCAGAAGATAAAGGCCTAGAGTTGATACCAGCTGGTCTGTACCTATGCTCAAAAAATAAATTCATTTTATTATTTCATCTGAAGATGGAGCTAGATGGAGGGTGAAATATTGATTGAAGAGCTGGGACTGCAGAAAACTGCTTCCTCTGGTGTGACAATGGTATAACAAAAAATGAGGCTTGGGCATGTACCTTCCAAAAATCTAGATATGCCATCGTAACACATGGTGAAAGGTAAATCTGAATATTGTATGTACCCTGCATAGGTGTAAATAGGCAACCATTTAACAATGGTGACTGACCTGTCCTGGAAACGTCTAGTCATAATCCCTTTAACATGACCATGCCTACTGTAGAATGATAAAACAACTGAATGACTACATGCTAATGGTTCTGTGAGGCGGTTTAAGCTAAATGCTATCATCGGCATGCTAACACGGTTACAATGACAATCCTAACCTGCTGATCCTAAGCAAATGTTTACCAGTGTCATCTCATGGTAGCCATAGAGAAAAATTTGGGCGTTAACCAAAGTGAGTAGAATCTGGGCACCATGAATGTCTGTACAACCCATCCAACAGTTAAGAAATTTCAATCTGGACCAAAGTCATTCAGAGTCTTGATACTACCATGACTAAAAACAACATTGTGTTATCTTTGACAAAATTTATGTAAACTACTGTTCACAATTACCCATTGATTCATGCACATTAATTATTTCTTTAAAAGCATAATGGTGAAGCAATGTTGAATAACCTGCATTGCTGAGAGGACTGGATGTGGACATTATGACAATATTCATTACCACAGTAAGTTTCAGCATTTCTGTAAAGTTTTATGCACAATAATCTTTGCTCTATGTTGTCAATGGGGGCCTATAAAGTTCACACCCATTCATTTTCCAGTAACTGATCAAAGTCTGATCTGATAAGTCTGCTGTCCTAAACACTTAAACACATTGAAAGCCTTTCAGTCCACATCTCTCAGTCTAGACTTTGACTGCCTCTGATGAAAAGGTTAAATGGCGGAGCAAAATCATCTGGACCAGGAAAAATTCTGCTGTTCAATCTGTCTGGATCTACTGAAGGGTCCTGTGACTATTCCCTGTGGACACAGCTACTGTATGAACTGTATTAAAAGCCACTGGGATGAAGAGGATTGGAAGGAAATCCACAGCTGTCCTCAGTGCAGACAGACCTTCATACCGAGGCCTGTCCTGGTGAAAAACACCATGTTAGCAGATTTAGTGGAAGATCTGAAGAAAACTGGACTCCAAGCTGCTCCAGCTGATCACTGCTATGCCGGACCTGAAGATGTGTCCTGTGATTTCTGCACTGGGAGGAAGCTGAAAGCTATCAAGTCCTGTCTGCAGTGTCAGGTCTCTTACTGTGAGCATCACCTCCAGCCTCACTATGAATCCCCTGCCTTTGATAAACACAAGCTGGTCGAGCCCTCCAAGAAGCTTCAGGAGAACATTTGCTCTTGGCACAATGAGGTGATGAAGATTTTCTGTCGTACTGATCAGCAGTGTATCTGTTACCTCTGCTCCATGGATGAACATAAAGGCCATGACATCGTCGTAGCTGAAGGAGAACGAACTGAGAGGCAGAAAAAGCTTGAAACTAGTCAGCAAAAAATCCAGCAGAGAATCCAAGACAGAGAGAAAGATGTGAAGCTTCTTCAGCAGGAGGTGGAGGCTATCAGTCGCTCTGCTGATAAAGCAGTGATGGACAGTGAGAAGAGTTTCACTGAGCTGGTTCATATTGTTGAGAAAAGAAGCTCTGATGTGAAGCAGCAGATCAGATCCCAGGAGAATATTGAAGTGAGTCGAGTCAAAGATCTTCAGGAGAAGCTGCAGCAGGAGATCACTGAACTGAGGAGGAATCACGCTGATCTGGAGCAACTCTCAAACACAGATGACCACATCCAGTTTCTACAGAATTACCCCTCACTGTCACAGATCAGTGAATCTGCAGGCTCACCCATCTTCAAAATCCGTCCTCTGAGGTACTTTGAGGATGTGACTGCAGCGGTGTCAGAGGTCAAAGATAAACTACAGGACATTCTTAGTGAAGTATGGACCAAGATCCCAGAGACTGAAGTTGATGTTTTATTGCCACAAGAAGAACCAAAGACCAGAGATGAATTCTTACAATACTCACGTCAAATCACACTGGATCCAAACACAGCACACACAGACGTGTCATTATCTGAAGGGAACAGAAAAGCAACAGTGGCGAGAACATCAAATCCCATAAAGGTGAAGATTGAAATGTTTTTATATCTTCCAGATTCACCCAGTTACTTTCACAGTCTTCAGGTCCTGAGTAGAGAGAGTTTGACTAGACGTTGTTACTGGGAAGTAGAGTGGAGTGGGTTAGGGGTTTCAGTAGCAGTCACATACTCAGATATGAGAAGAAAAATACATAAAAGTGGATTTGGAAAAAATGACACATCTTGGGCACTATACTGTTTGAATACTGGTTTTGAATTTAGACATAACAACATCATAAAGTACATCTCTGGCCCTCAGTCCTCCAGAGTAGGAGTGTACCTGGATCACAGGGCTGGTACTCTGTCCTTCTACAGCATCTCTGAGACCATGACTCTGCTCCACAGAGTCCAGACCACATTCACTCAGTCACTCTATGCTGGACTTTGGGTTAGTTTAGGATCCACAGCTGAGCTCAAGTAGACAGAAACTGATGGATGGACGGGTGAGATTTCGAGAGGAATCTCTCATTGCTGTGGTGTTTCTTTTTCACTGATGACCTGATTTTCCATTAATGTTAAAAGTAATGACAAGGTATTTAAATAGTTTTCTGTCTTCTTGGCAGTATGAAACTATTCTAAAATTGAAACAATGAATTGAAACAATAAAAACACAAATAGATATGTTTATAATAATTGATCATTTTAATCTTTTTTCTTGAGGATTTGCTTCATATTTTGGTCTTTTGTGGTCGTAAACTGAACGTTGATGCTTTTGGATTGCTAATCTGACAAAATGTATGAAGTCATCACGTTGGGCTTCAGGAAATTGTAAATATAATGAGCATTATTCAATGTTTTTATTGGCAGCTTTGCTTTCTTACTTTATTAAACAGGATTGTTTATTTTATTGTTTTATTGGTTCTGGTGTGCTGGGTAGAAGGCCACTCAGCTGATATAATCCAGACTGATCACGTGTTTGTCAGAAGATAAAGGCCTAGAGTTGATACCTCAAAAAATAAATTCATTTTATTAATTTATTTGAAGTTCTTTATTTTTTCTCCATGTTATCTGCATTTGATATAAAGCAAGATTTCCTGCATTTCTTTGTTCATTGTACACCTTTACCTGCCTCAATAAAGAGCACATGTTGGATCAGCCACCAGAGATCTGCAGCACTTCCTCTTTTCTCTATAAACTCATATTTACATGCATTAGTGTATTAAAGCTGCTTCATTATCATTATGTCGATAATTATTGTTTTTTTCCTCACATAGTGATAACAGAATGGCTCAATAGACTATGTAGATGGAAAGATTGAACCAAACCTACAACAAAAGCTGAAAAAGTATTTATAGTATTTATAGTAGAGTTGTGAACTGGATCACATTGGATTGTACAAGTGTACCTAATGAGGTGACCAGTCAGTGTATATGCATTTTGAGAGCTCAGTGTTCTAGAGGGGTAGTAAGGTACTATGAGCTCTTTTAGATATGATGGTGCCTGACCATGAAGAGCTTTGTATGTAAGGAGAAGAATTTTAAATTCTATTCTAGATTTAACAGGTAGCCAATGCAAGGAAGCCAAAATGGGAGAGATGTGATCTTTGATCTTGGTTCCTGTCAGAACACGTGCAGCAGCATTCTGAATCAGCTGCAAAGTCCTAAGAGACTTATTGGAGCAGCCTGATAACAAAGAGTTACAATAGTCCAGCCTAGAAGTAACAAATGTGTGGACTAGTTTCTCTACATCTGCTTGAGACAAGATGCGCCTGATTTTCGCAATGTTGCCTAGGTGAAAAAAGACAATCCTTAAAATTTGTTTTATGTGGACATTAAAGGACAAATCCTGATCAAAAACAACTCCAAGAGTCTTTACGATGGAGCTGGAGGCCAGGGTGATCCCATCTAAAGTAACTAAGTCTCTAGAAAGAGAGTTTCTGAGGTGTTTGGGTCCAATTACAACTTTTTTGTCCAAATTTAACATCAGTGAAATGCAGGTCATCCAATTTTTTATGTCTTTAAGGCATGTTTGAAGTTTAGCTAACTGATCGGTGTCATCAGGCTTAATTGATATATATATATATAATTGGATATCATCTGCATAACAATAAAAGTTAATGGAGCGATCCCTAATAATGTTTCTGAAAGGAAACATGTAAGCTAAATAGAAGTGGTCCAAGCACAGAACCTTGTGGAACTCCATGACTGATTTTGGTGTGTATGGAGGATTCATCATTAACATGAACAAACTCCATCTGAAAAATAAGATTTAAACCAGCTTAGTGTGGTTCCTTTAATGCCAGTTAGAATTAGAATGCAAATTAGATGATGTTCAATGGTATCCAATGCAGCACTAAGAACTGTCAAGATAAGTACAGAAATGAGTCCTTTGTCTGACGCCATTAGAAGGTAATTTGTAACTTTTTACTAGTGATGTCTCTGTGCTATGATGCACTCTACATCCTGACTGAAAATCCTCAAATAAACTGTTCTTATGCAGTCATTATATTATTAGATTAATGATTATTGATTAATTAATGATTAAACTATGTGACTATATTTCTCATTGTAGCTTCAGTAAATCTTTCTATTTCTCTTTTTTATGCACAATATGATCTTTGCTCTATGTTGTAAAAGGGGGCCTATAAAGTCCAGACCCATTCATTTTCCAGTAAGTGATCAAAGTCTGATCTGATAAGCCCACTGTTATAAACTTAAATCCACTGAATGCCTTTCAGTCCACATATCTCAGTCCAGACTTTGACTGCCTCTGATGAAAAGGTGAAATGGCGCAGCGAGGAACAAAGATGGATCAGGAAAAATTCTGCTGTTCAATCTGTCTAAATTTGCTGAAAATTCCTGTGACTATTCCCTGTGGACACAGCTACTGTATGAGCTGTATTAACAGCTACTTTGATGAAGAGGATCAGAAGCAGATCCACAGCTGTCCTCAGTGCAGACAGACCTTCATACCGAGGCCTGTCCTGGTGAAAAACACCATGTTAGCAGATTTAGTGGAAGATCTGAAGAAGACTGGACTCCAAGCTGCTCCAGCTGATCACTGCTATGCCGGACCTGAAGATGTGTCCTGTGATTTCTGCACTGGAGGAAGCTGAAAGCTATCAAGTCCTGTCTGCAGTGTCTGGTCTCTTACTGTGAGCAACACCTCCAGCCTCACTATGAATCCCCTGCCTTTGATAAACACAAGCTGGTCGACCCCTCCAAGAAGTCTAAGAACAAATGTTCTCGTCACGATGAGGAAATTAAGATTTTCTGTCGTACTGATCAGCAGTGTATCTGTTACCTCTGCTCCATGGATGAACATAAAGGCCACGACACAGTCTTAGCTGAAGCCGAAATGACCGAGAAGCAGAGAGAGCTCGGGATGAGTCAGCAAAAAATCCAGCAGGGAATCCAGGACAGAGAGAAAGATGTGAAGATGCTTCAGCAGGAGGTGGAGGCTATCAATCGCTCTGCTGATAAAGCAGTGAGGGTCAGTGAGAAGATGTTAAAAGATCTAATCTGTCTAATTGAGAAAAGAAGCTCCGATGTAAAGCAGCTGATCAGATTCCAGCAGAAAAGTAAAGTAAGTCAAGTCAAAGATCTTCAGGAGAAGCTGCAGCAGGAGATCATTGAACTGAGGAGGAAGGACGCTGAATTGAAACAACTCTCAAACACAGACGGCCACATTCAGTTTCTAGAGAATTACCAATCCCTGTCATGCCTTAGTGAATCTACAGACTCATCCAGCATCAATATCCGTCCCGTACGACACTTTGAGGATGTGACTGCAGCAGTGTCAGAGGTCAGAGATAAACTACAGGACATTCTTAGTGAAGTATGGACCAAGATCTCAATGACCGAGATGGAAGTTGATGTTTTACTGCCGCAAGAAGAGCCAGAGACCAGAGATGAATTCTTACAATACTCACGTCAAATCACACTGGATCCAAACACAGCACACACAGACGTGTCATTATCTGAAGGGAACAGGAAAGCAACAGTGGCGAGTCAGCCAGTTTTCAAAATGATGAAGATGACAGTGGATTTACATTTTAATCTTCCAGATTCACCCAGTTACTTTCACAGTCTTCAGGTCCTGAGTAGAGAGAGTTTGACTAGACGTTGTTACTGGGAAGTAGAGTGGAGTGGGTTAGGAGTGTCAGTAGCAGTCACATACTCAGATATGAGAAGAAAAATACATGAAAGTGGATTTGGAAACAATGACACATCTTGGGCACTATACTGTTTGAATACTGGTTTTGAATTTAAACATAACAACATCATAAAGTCCATCACAGGCTCTAAGTCCTCCAAAATAGGAGTGTACCTGGATCACAGGGCTGGTACTCTGTCCTTCTACAGCGTCTATGAGACCATGACTCTGCTCCACAGAGTCCAGACCACATTCACTCAGCCACTCTATGCTGGACTTTGGGTTAGTTATGGATCCACAGCTGAGCTCAGGTAGACAGAAACTGATGGATGGACAGGTGAGATTTGGAGACGAATTTTCATTTTTGCTTCTCCCCTCTCTTCTTGTGATAGTAGATAGTAAGCAATGACAAGGTATTGAAATAGTTTTCTGTCTTCTTGGCAGTATGAAACTATTCTAAAATTGAAACAATGAATTGAAACAATAAAAACATAAATAGATATATTTATAATAATTGATCATTTTAATCTTTTTTCTTGAGGATTTGCTTCATATTTTGGTTTTTTGTGGTCGTAAACTGAACGTTGATGCTTTTGGATTGCTAATCTGACAAAATGTATGAAGTCATCACGCTGGGCTTCAGGAAATTGTAAATATAATGAGCATTATTCAATGTTTTTATTTTCATGTTAAGACAAAATAACAGGAGAAAAAAACTCTTTTATGTTATGATGTGATACTGATCTGCCTTATTTTATGACATTTTAAAGAACATGCAGCTAATCTCACTAAATGAATTATTAATTCTATGTGTTGTTGGTTTCATGCATTTTGGGGACATACATTGGGCATACAGTATATTCTTATTTTATTGAACAGGATTGTTTATTTTATTGTTTTATTGGTTCTGGTGTGCTGGGTAGAAGGCCACTCAGCTGATATCATCCAGACTGATCACGTGTTTGTCAGAAGATAAAGGCCTAGAGTTGATACCTCAAAAAATAAATTCATTTTATTAATTTATTTGAAGTTCTTTATTTTTTCTCCATGTTATCTGCATTTGATATAAAGCAAGATTTCCTGCATTTCTTTGTTCATTGTACACCTTTACCTGCCTCAATAAAGAGCACATGTTGGATCAGCCACCAGAGATCTGCAGCGCTTCCTCTTTCCTCTGTAAACTCATATTTACATGCATATGTGTATTAAAGCTGCTTCATTATCATTATGTCGATAGTCATTGATTTTTTTCCTCATGTAGTGATAACGGAAAAATATCGAGAAGAAAAGGGTACAAAAGAAAGATTAAAGATTAAATGAATGAAACCTAACCACGGTCTACCTGTGAATCACACCACATAACAACAGTCCACTGGAGACTGCTGTGAGGGCCACATTCCATAAATATATACACGTGTCCAGCTCATATAGAATCTTATCATTTTTCAGTTTTAGTTGATGCTGTCAGAGGTCATAATTATACTTTATCTTTACTATTGAGACTTTAGTGGGTGCTGTTGTTGTAGAGGAGTGCATTATATTGAACAGTGTTTCTAATATTATGGCCCTTTCATGTATGTCAATGGGGTGGCCAGAATATTAGAAACACCTCTCAGTATAATGCAGTCCTGTTTAACACTACTACAAACTACAAACTCAATAGTAAACATAACAGTTAAATTAATGCCTCTCTGAACGTGTTAACAAAAACTGAAAAAGTATAAGCTTTGTAGAAGTAGAATTTATAGCAGAGTGTGTATTGCATCACACTGGATTGTACAAGTGATGTGGCTGGTCAGTGTATATTTATGCATGGATCAATTTCTAATTTATTTATTTATGTATATCTTCCTTTTATTTTTTATTTTGAGCCTGTTTATAATTTTATATTATATACATGTATTTTGGGTAAAAATGTATGTAAAAACTTGATGCTGGATTATAACGCAGTACTGTTTGCAGCCTCTGGGTGTCACTACAGGACTGTGTCTGACTCTCTCCGCTCCGCTCTGGTGAGTTTCTGCTTCCAGTGAAGAGTCAGTGTGTAGTTCAGCTGCAGGAACAGAGGATGGCAGCTCACATGGTACTGAAACATCTGAACAGGTTTCACCGCTCAGATTTTTTTTCATACACTCCTGTGTCTTCGCCTGACTGTGCACTTTAAAGGCTTAGTAGTGAGGATGTGATTCCCCCCTCCAGGCAGACACAGTCCTCACTCCATCAATGCAGAACCAGATTTTTATTCATTTATTAATTCAGTTTGCCACGTTTGATATTTTGTTTTTGTGTCCGGAGAGGACATGGAGTTGGGAAAAACTAACATGGTTCTTAATTTATGTAATTTAGATTCACATCCTTAAATCTCTTAATAATTTGTCATTATCTATAGAGATTCTTCATTCTGGACAAACTTTGAAACTTTTATTTTATAACATAAAACAATATAAAATATCATAAGCATATAGAGCCATTCCTTCAGCACCTTCTCCAATCGTCAGATGTTCTACTCTGCGAGTTTTTACAGTGTAATAAAATAATAAACTTTCACTCTATAAATACATTTGCATTCTTCTAGTTAAAGATATAATACATTTAAAGACAACAATAAATTGTAACAGCTGTGATCAACTTAAATACATGTTATTTTGCACTTTGTTTTGTTCTCTGTATACTGCTAGCACAGAGTCACCGTTAAAGCACAACCATTCGTGCCACGTGTGAGTTAAAACAAACTAACCCCTCAAGCCGAAGCTAGCAGGCATAAACACCAACATGAGGATGATGGAAACTAATATTATCTGAAATATGCTGCATCAAACAACAAGCGGTCAAACTGCTTTAAAGCACCTGATAAGTTACTTCTTATTTATCTTTGTGGCCACTAGGGGGCAACAGAAACAAACTTATTTAGACATGCAGCAGTTACGGAGTTTGTTCTTTTAATAAGTTGCCTCTCTTTTATTACTGTTTTTTGTTCTTCTTCTCTCTGTTTCTTCTTTTTCCATCATCAGTGGAAAATATCTGCCTCTTTAGCTGCTAAATAACTGTGTCTCTCTGTTGTCTGGTGCTGAACAGGTATAGTGTGTGATGGATTTTTAGAGCTTTTTCTCTGAAAACCACTGGCTGCTCTGAGTGAAAACGACTCCATGAGAAAAATACAGTTGAGAGCCAGACCTCTAAACAACGAGCTGAAACTCACTATAAAGCTCTGTGAAGCTGAGGGGAGCTGCACATTCAGGGGATAATTCACTGTAAGAGACCCCTTGTCTTCTGATACATTATTATAATATAAGCAGCTGGTATCTGCTTCACATTAACTTAACACCACAGTTGTGTTAATGCACGGTTACTGTAACACCATGAACGTTTGAGGCTACTGCTTCTGCACTGTCTGACTGAAGGAAGGAGAAGAAAGGTAGAAAGGCATGATGTAATAGCTAAAACAAACTATTAATAAACTATAAATAAACTTATTAAAGCCCCTAATTATTAACAGAAGAGCAGACGGGAGCATCTGCAACATTTAAGGTGTTACTTTGGCTTTGAAAGGATCCAATTAACTTGGATTGGAAAAACATGACTTCATTTTGTACCTTTAAAAGTGTTCATAGTAACATTTGATGCTCTCTGTTCATTAAAGCTTCATGGATGACATCAGACTCCATCAGGGTTTTTAAAAGTAGAAATTTGATTCATCCCTACAACCAGTAAAATTACTGCTGTAACCCTGCTAACAGCATGTTAAATCACCTTTTTTTTTTTTTTTTGGCCGCTATCTCTCAGTCTCTGTCAAATCTGCATCAGTTCCACATCAGAGGCCTCCAGGCGGACTTAGATAATGCCCTCCATATTTACAGTGGCAGGAGGATTGGGAGGTTTTTGACTAGATCCCATTTGTGTGAACCTATTAGTGCTAAGCGCTCTGAGCTTCCTCTGATACGCCTCTGAGATTAGGCAATGGTATTACTGTAAGAGGATCGACTCGCCTCGAGGTGAGGGCCGAATATACAGCGAGAGAGAGAGGGAGAGAGAGAGAGAGAGAGAGAGAGAGAGGGGAACACACACAAAGACGGGAACATGCTCACACAGATAGGACCACACACTCCCAAAGAAAAAAAATCAGGACCTGGCAGTGAGAGCGGGGAAGAGATAGAGGGAGGAACACACACACACACACACACACACACACAAAATGAAGAACTGAAACCAAGGACCTGCAATGATAGCGATGGTAATGAGAGGAAATGTGTGTGTGTTTGTGTGTGAGGGAGGGACATTGAAATTAAAATGATCAGTTTCACTCAGTATTTAACCCCGTATGTCTTATTTGGAGAAGAGGAACATAAACTTTGCTTACGCTGATATGCAATATTAATTTTAAAAAAGAAGAGACCTGATCCAAAGCTCTCTATTCATTTTAATGAACAACACTAAAAAATATACATTGTATTTTCTGACAGAGAGGATACATGTTCAGGTCTCAAAGTGTTTGCATGCTTTCAAACATCACTGAAAATGATGAAATTAAATAATCTCGATGATCATTAAACCTTCTATTAGTGCAAAGATATGCCAGTAAGATTACCTCACACTGCGATCACCTTGCACTTAGTCAAACCTGACAAATCAAACCATATATGGCAACTTTACTGACAGGTAAGCTAACATCAATAAGGAGACCACAAACAAATCAAGTAGTTCAAGATGTGTTTCTCTCTCCTTTTTGTGATTTACTTACTATCAATGTATGTGAGCACTGAGACCACAGAATTTAATGTTAAATAGCTTTGAACCTAAAAATGAATAATCTAATGTCTAATATTTGGCTTAATTATTCATCTGACAGAGTAGAGTAAAAGAACAATCACCTTCTTTGCCCAAAGTTTTACAGAGTTATCTTACAGAAGAAAAAGCACTTAAAGGGGACATATTATGAAAAAAATCACTTTTTCAACTCTTCTACACTAATATCTTTGAATTCAGAGTGTGTACAAACCCCCAGTGTTAAAAACAACAACTGCCTCCATTTTGCGTTAGCTGCTGCAGCCACACTGTCTCTTGTGATTTGTCTTTATCAACATGGTGTTCAGATTTTGAGCCTCTAGTGACATCACTAGTGGACTCACGAACATATTCAGAACCATGTTTCTCTTAGTGCTCAAGCTCACCTGTTGTCATGGTAGCCTGATACCAAACTCAGGTTCCGGTTGTAATGAGCCAGCAGCTCATTAGAACAGACACTGAAACCTGCCTTCTGAGCACTGAGCGTTACAGACGGGATACAGAGAGAGCTGCTGTGTCTGTGTTTTTTTGGCCTTTTTCAAGCTTTATTTTGAAAGAGACAGCTGAAGAGTGACAGGAAATGTGGGGAGAGAGAGACGGGGAATGACATGCAGGAAAGAGCCGCAGGTCGGATTCGAGCCCTGGGCTTCGCAGCAAGGACTGAGCCTTCGCACATGAGGCGGCTGCTCTACTAACTGAGCTAAACACCGCCCCATCTGTGAGGAATTTTGACCAAAGAATTTCACAGACATTTCATTAAGACACCTGAGAACTGTATGAACTTTCGGAAAAGGGCTATAATATGTCTCCTTTAAGAGTAGATGGAAGGTTCTGTTTGAACTATGACCCTGAGCGGACATGAGGGTTTAGACCTTAAACCCCAAAATATCACTATCTAGATGACTGACGTTTTGTTTGGAATGAAGGACTTCAAACAGTGATCTTAATGCCAAACACAAGAGTTAAATCACTGTATCGGCTTATTTTTTCTCTAAGTTATAGCATTGTTATCAGATTACTTGCTTAGATCTGGGAACGCTGATCTCTAAAAAGTCAGTTGGGTCAAGAAGCATTTAATCAACTTTTTCTAAACTTGGAGGTTAAAATGAAAGTTGGTGCTCCTGAAATGTCAGTAATAATCTGTGATCAACTACAGCACGTACAGGAAGTCAAAGTTAAACCTCTGCGGTCCTATGAATGGTTCTATCGATTGCTTCTGCAATCACAGGCGATTGATCGGACCCCAGAGAGTTAAAGCAGGAAGTTTAGCGTTCTCAGATCTCAGTAATTAACTAGAAGAACATTATGTGATTATTGCTGATTGAAATTATAGATAAAACTATCCAAGTTGTATGAAGGTGGAATTTTCCCTGATGTGCAGATTAGATTATTTCTTCTCTCTGTTCATTTAATAGAGATCGTTGGTATCCTAAATCCTAGATGTCTCATTCAACACATTCACTGCAGCATGTGAGTGTGTGTGAGAGACCGCGGTCAGGAAGAGGAAGGTTGACTAGGAGGAAGTCACAGACCCCCCTCCAGCAGAGGGAGAGGGCGCCATGTCATAATTTATGCCTTAAAAAGCATTAATTTTTCAGTGCACAGTGGCAGAGATGGCACTTCATGTTTACGACAATCATTTCCTTAGTGAATGATTCATGTGGATGTGGCGCTTATGAATCTTTCAGGGAACAAACAGAAACACTGATGCTCAGAGCTTTAAGCTCCTTCAACATCTGAACCGAGTGTCTGAGAATGGAACAAACAGTGAAGCGAGTGTGGGAATAATAACCCTCCATTCTTACTCACTATTTTATTTGTCTGATTTATTTCCTAAGAGCTTCTGACGGTCACATGAATATTACATAACCTGACAGATGTTAAAAATCTGAATACTTTTTTCCATAGATTCATTTATTTATGGACAGTGTTGTTAAATGTAGATTTCTTAGGTTTCTCCCATGGCTGCAACTTGTATGTACTGTAGGTGTCTTCAGAGTTGAATTCTTGTTCCTTTCAGGCCATGAACAGCAGCATTTAAAATGGTGGAATTTTGTGACATTCAGTTCAGTGAAATCGCTGCAAGTAAATCTGTGTCAACTTTGAACTTCAAATTTGCATCGTTGACCAATAGCAATCAGTCTTGACAGCGCTGACCTTTGGAGGGAAGGTGAGCATAACTTTCCAAAATGGAGGAAACTACTGTAACCTTAGCTATGTTCTATGGTCCACTTTTATTTGACATCTGTATAAATTGTACAAAGCACAAAAGATGCAGGTTTACTAGACAGTTATGAGGCAGGAGTTGATGGTACAAATACATGTTTTGAATCAGAAACTGTATAAACTCACAAGCTAATGCGATTGCTAACTGCAAGCTCAACAGATTGCATGCTTGAACTAGTTCTAAGCTGTTTAGATTGCATATACTAATATACATTTTTAAACTTTTGTCAGTGTGGACATGCCACATTGATTTGATTCTCCACAATTGAGCACCAAAGTATAACTCACTGAGATTTACCAGCATGGTAAACAAGAAAGAGGAAAGTGGTGATGAAGTCAGAATATGCATCTACCCCGATTATTTCTATTCCCTTTTAAGGTAGGATACTGATATTTTCATATGTGGTGCTCTCTCTGTGCATGATGTTGGCCCTGATTTGCTCCCTGGAACTGAATGATTCGTAACCGATATGTTATGAAATAGCTTAATAGTTATATGAAATCATGATATCAAATCAATAAGTATTAATATATATTCAAACTGGTTTAAATAAACAATTTAATAGTATTTCCCATCGTTGCTGAACAAGATTTTTTTTTGAACTTTTGTCCCAAATACAGGTAGATAGTTTGCATTTGATTCCCTTTTATAGGTCAGGTAAACCTAATACACAATTAACTGAACATTTATATTATATTTAACAATTTATAGGTGTGATGTTGTGTATTTTTTATCCTGTACCAGTTCCTCTAATGGCCACTAGATGCTGCGTCAAGAAAATTATTATTATAGTATTGAAGTGATTGGGAAAATAATGTCGGTAAAATCATTTTTTGCAGTCTGAATAAATTGGGGGCGGTTTAGATAATGCTTGAGCCAAAATATCCGCAGTCCCATGCTGTTACTCTTTTTGTACAAAGTGCCATCCTTAGCTTCTGCAGTAGTTCCTGCACCAGTTGCACTGTTCGCAGCAGCTTTGCTATATTTTGTGTGTTGCTGTCGGGCAGTCCGTATGACTGTATTTTAAAGTTTTGAGTCCTGATCAGATTGGACAGTCAAGTGTGTGATTAATTTGGAACCAGGCTATTATTAGTTCATACAAAAACATTGCACTGTCACCCTGATATTCACTGTCGCTCCTCTTCTCAGTGGAAGCATGTTCTCCTTTAAAAATCACATTTATCTGTTGCCTGGAAGCTGCAGTTGCCTGGTGGAAATCTTTCATCTTGTCTGTGTAGTGCCCTTCAGAGGGCCCTACCGGCTGTTTGGATTTTAGCCAAGGTTACTATAGAAACGCACAGAGGGAGAAGTGCAGGAAAACAGCAAAGGCTTGCTCATGCTAATGGGGAAAACACACTTATTGATTCCCACAAAAATACACGTCAAAGGTTTAGTTTTGTTGGTGATCAAACAGTTTGTATAACCTCTCCTGGTGAATAATGACTGATTCAATCCAGTCTGAAAGCAGATAGCCGCACCGATTGATCGTTTGATTGATTTGTTGGACATATTCATTCACTGACGATATCGGAAGATCAGCTCATGACACAAAGAGTCTCTCATCCGCAGACAGTCACACCAAAGATAAAGCCTTTAAAGGTCTGGTCTGCAAACACACACACACACACACACACACACTCTTCTCTTTATATGCTGTTTAAGATCATTTGGGATAAATAATCAATTCCCTTTTTAACAACAAAAACAAAATTCTGAAAATGTATATATTTATATATGTAATTAGTTTCCTATTTGTTGGTTGGCTGGTCTCAACAGAGTTCATCAAATTAGTGTGATATGCGATCAAGTGACTAACCAATCACAGGCTGGCACTGTGGGGTTGCGTGTGTGTGTGTGATATTCTCTTTGAGGTGAGTTTGATAGTCACGGCAGACACCTGCACAGATCACAGCTGAAAAATTTAAATGGTGTTGACTGGGAGAGTATGGAACCGACGAACGAACGTATGAATTCATTAAACTGCTGATCAAACGTATTAAATTAAAATGTATGTTTGATTGAAGTCAAGCACACTGAATGCACGCAACATGCATATTAAAAGGAACATTAACATGAATAAATGTGCACGTGAGTGAGTGAGGTAATGAATGAATGGATGAACAAACGTGTGTACATAAAAGTGCAAATACTGCAGGAGTTGACAAGATGTTGCCATTGTGCAACTGTGCAAAATTCAGTTTTTGGGCTCATCTGAAATATTATGCACCAAATTTCATGAAGGAATCAGACATTGATACTGATAGAGTCACTTCAAAAATGTCTTGGCAAGGTGTGTTGGTCAAAACCGAGCGGGTGCAACCAGGCATTCAAATATGATTTGCTGTGGCTGTGTAACTGGATGAGGAGGGAAATGGGTCCATAAAAATCCAAGATTTCTGGTTCACAACATACTAAATGAAAGGAAATAGTTTAGTGAATATCACAATCTTTTCCATGTGTTGCGTTGTGATTTGTGTCTGTTAATTAAATAGATTGGATCCTTGGCCGAGTGCGACGTTACTGAGTGATGCGTCCCTGCTCCTTGCAGTGAAAAGTTTAGAAGTCTCTAAAAATTACCAGAGAAACGCAAAGCAAGGCGCTAGAGAGGAGTGCACACTGGGAACGTCGTACCATAGGGAAACAATGGTTTTGCTGGTGACTCATCTGTGTGATTGCCTGCTCAGTCGTTATGTTCCTCAGATCTTCTAGATGTTGGTGTGTGATTCTAACACTATGACCTAACCATTTGTTTCTTGGTCCATGAGTTGACTTTTGCAACCAATCAGACAAATACAGAATGTCAATCAAATCTGACCACAATTCTTCTGTCTGGATTTATTTTGTCATGTTATTTAATTCGGAGGACCTGTTGTGGAGTAAAAGCAAAACCTCCTCAGAGGTAAAAATAAATATTTCTTTCTTTTGAATCATCCAGTCCCCTCTTCACTGCAGTCCGTGTAGAGCCCTCTAACTCTGCTGCTATCCTGTGGAGGCTGCAGACAGTATACATCAGAAAGATAGCTGATTTGAGTGTGCCTCCCACAATGCAATGCACAAAGGAACTGTGCTGCTCATACCTGAGGGACCGCTCCAGAAAGATTACGGGAAACAACTGTTAAATCTTTGCTTTCTCTTTGCAAAGTTTAAGTGACAAGGTCAACAAACCTGTGAACCCGTCAGCTCTCGTCTGATGACGATTCACTCACTGGGAGCAACAGCCAACGCTTCAGAGCTTCCAATGTAGCCAGAGGATAGCTGGAAAACAGAGCACTGATATGAGGGCCAAGACTTCCTCTGCAGACCTATTAGCAACTTGATACGCCAGAATGACGAGAGAGACACATTTCTGTTATTCTCTATAAACAGATATCTACATATGAATGCGGATGAATCAATAAAAAAAGCTAATACAGAGCTCAATCATCATCAGACGATAACTGATGGGTTCAGAGGTGGCTCTAGTGTGTTCTCCCTCTTTTGTACTGTTTACCAAAGCCTGCTCAAACGTGATTGGTCAATACAAAGACCACAAACAGAATCAGAACACTTCAGATGCCAAAGTTTTGGTCCTGTATTAACATGCATATATGTGTTTATAGACGTCACAACTGACCTGTGATCTTGTACTCTGTGTCATGTTCTTATATAATTATATAAAATGATAATTTATGTTGTCTACCAGCTGATAAAACTGTATCGTATGGTGATTAGTATGTAGTACATATTGTATAGAATTAGTATGTATGTATACATGATGTGCTGCTTCTCTTCACCTGCTATTAGCGTCACCTGAGAGGTGACATCTCCTGTGTACACACACAGACTTACAGCAGCGACATGGCAGTGTAGTTATACTTACAGCATGAATGCATTCAGTACTTTTGCATTATGTATTCCAGGATATGCTAAAGCTCTAAAGATGCCCACTTCTTCATAAAAATGATTCCTCTTTTATGTTTAACCTAATTCTTCCTAACATTTAAACTCCCTCGGCGCACTTCGTCCCCCGAGGTTTCTCGTTTGACTCTGAATCTCTTCCTCTCACAGACAAATACGACTGCTTTATTATTATTAAACATTCATAATATTATGTCCCATTTAGCTGGACAAAGTTAGTGCACATTTTTAGCACGTGTGGCCCCCACAGGGAATCGAACTCTCACCCGGGCTGTGTTAGTGCCTTGCTCTGCCGATTAGGGACGGCGGATCAGTAAACTGCTTCACCCAGGGGATTAAAAAAGAAATAAATAAAAACAAAAGGAGGAGGTGTGTATTTGAACCGATAAATCAAACTGATACAGGATCATTATGTAAATTCTAACCTTGGAGGGCAGTTGCACTTAGTACTGATGTGTGTGTGTTTGTGTGTGTGTGTGTGTGTGTGTATGTGTGTATACAGGGAAGCATTTCTGCATCACACACAGAAGACACTGTGCCAGCTGAGACCCAAACAATGAAAAAACAACAAATAATAAAACTCTTCTGTGACGATCCCTCATCCCTCCAGGACAGACTATCCTCTCTCTTGTTTTCCTCCACCTCTCCAACCCCTTTTCTCCACCTTTTTCTTTTCTTATTTCTCTTTCTTTCTTTTATTAAGACTGAAATACCTCACAGTAACCAGGCAAGAACTGCTGTCAGTAGTTGGTTGAGACCAATGACAGTATAAAGAATGGACAGCGCATGAGTGACGTTTCGCCCTTTCAAAGATGAAAAATATGCGGCATTGGCCACCACCATGTTGCATGTACTGCTTCTTCCACCTCCTACTCTAAATATCCGTAAAGACGTGGAACATTGGCAGACCTGAGGCAATATAAATGGATACTTTGTCATAAGATATATTACATAACAATATATGTTTTAGTGCTTTATAAAAAAATTGAATCAATGTATGCAGCTGTAAAAACCCACTTACTTTTTTTCAAGGTTTGCTGGATGTCGTTGGTTTTCATCATTTAAAAATTGTCCAGAGATAACAAAATAAGATACATCTATGAGTTGCATTGTTCCTTAACAAGGCTTTCATAGTAAGAGTAATATCTAGTTTTAAGATCCTTGTTATCTTTCTTATGTGCTCAAACATAAGATTATTGTGGATATTTCTATGGATATTTCATCTTCTTTATCTATATCTATACAGCCAGGTGAACATGGCATCTAACGCCGTTTAGATAGTGTGATATGTGTTCTATGAATAGCTGCATTTCTTAGCAGCACAATGGCGAATCATGTGCGACTGCTCACACGAGACAGAAGCAGCAGTACCACGAATGGAGCAAACAACAACCTCTGTGGCTGTGAAATAGAGCCAATGTCAAAAAGTGCAGTTCTTCAAACGTCCACTTGAGGCTGGCTGCAGAAGTGAGTCAGTCTCCATAAGTCCCCATGTTAAATGTCCAACTTCACAGCAGAAACAAACATGTTTACAGCCTGGTACAAAAAACAGTTTTGGTCTCTATAGCTAATTTCCCCGTTCATGACAACTGTACTGAGGGTGAATTTATATACAACTCACCTGTTCAAATGATATTAAGGCTTAAAGTTATGAAGAATTAAGAGCGTGGCCTCTTTGATTGACAGGTGGGTGCCGTCACAGGTGGCTTGTCTGGGTAACCAGGTTTCATTCAGCCCGACTCAACTCCACCCATGATCCACATCTTTACAGACCTAATTGCTGCGCCAGCCTTAGTTTGCCAGTGACCTCTGGGACTCGTCTATGCTTGTGTCCCTTAAGATCCCTGGAAAGCCTGAGTATGCACCACTTGAAATAGAACATACACAGGTCCTGTTTATAACTTTGAGGCTGTTCTGGGGATTTATCCAGGAGCAGAAGTTGTCCAAGACCTACATCCCCTCTTCTTCCTACAGTGACCTACACAGCAGTATAGGGCACTGACGGTGTGGGTGACCCTCTGACGTAATGGTGGTTTAGTGTGTTGGACTTGGTTGGACAAAAATCTGAAAGCATCTTTAAGCATCACATGAACAAAAACTGAGAAACAGAGTTTCCTGTAGAGATGAGAGTCATCTTTATCTCCATCCTCACATGAATGTTTGAATAGACCTGTGACCAGTGGACATTGGATATTTGAAACTCAGGTGTCAGGGCTCATCACTGCATATTGTACACTCTGGTTTGATGTACACATTAATGTACATGGCTGTAGTTTTGAGTTTGTTTCTGTGTTTCCTGATTTATTTTGTAGTTCCAACCTGTCTGTCTTACTTCCTGTCTTGTTTCCCGCCTTTTTGACTTTGCACCTGCCCCTGATTAGTCCTGTCTATTTAGTTCCTGTGTTTCCTTTGTGTCTTTGTGTCTGTGTGCATCATGCCCTGTTTCTCTGTGTTCTCTCTGTGTTTTTGCCTGGATAGCCAGCTGCTTTTGGTTATTAAAGTTAGTTTTTGTTTACCCACACCTGCCTGCATTTGGGTCCTTTCCTGACCCCACCCTCCACCCACACACACAAATTTTGATTTGAGTGGTCAGTGGGCAGCGTTTTTATATCCGTTGATGTTATTATCTTGAACATGACCTTATGCTCCAGAGCAGTTTAGGTGTGCAGCCTAAGTTATGGTGATAAACTGTTTCCAGATCTCAGCGACTAACTTGGTGACTACAATGTTATTATAAGAGAAATAAATTATAGATAAAAACTATGAAAATTAGACCCGAGTTGTATGAAACTGTCATTTCCTTTTTAAACTATAACCAAGATAAAGATGAAGATTTTTGTAATATTTTTATAGAATATAAATGTTGATATTTCACATGTGAAGACTTGCAGTGGAGCAAACTCTTCCTTCCTCCACCAATTCTCCAATCACACACCTACTGTCATACTTCTTACCCAGATACTCATTGCTGCATGTTGTGTGTGTGTGTGTGTGTGTGTATAATCCCCATCTCTCTGTCACACACACACATACACACACATGATCAGTGAAGGATGCAGAAACACGAAGCTCCTCTCTTTCCCTCTTCGGCACGTCAGAAGCATTTTGCCGGGTGATTAATCGCCGCGGCGAGCGTTCGAGCCCCGTGGTCGGCCCGGGGGCGTCGCCACGATCTCTGCACCTGCCACTCTGATCCACTGACCCCCCTCTACCCCCCACCGCCACCACTCCCTCCCCACCCACCCATCCAAACACACACAAACAGACATTCACACACAAACATAAAACCCCAGATATGCAAGCACCGTGCACAGAGGATAAAATACTCACTAAAAGAAGGCAAAAAATAATATTTTCTTTTCTTTGCAGAAACTTTGATAGTTAATTATAATTGATACAATTAATGGCTGTAGTCCATGTTCAGTTAAAATGTTAACACACACTCGACTGAGTGTGTGTTAACATTTTCTTGAGCGAAGACCGAAAGCAGGAAACTGACACTGCAGGGTCAGAGGTCAAGTCCACCAATCAGCCCTGAGTGCATCAAACATGCCAAAGCGCACGCACGCACGCACACACACACACACACACACACACACACACACACACACACACACACACACACACACACACACACACACACACAAATTCAGGATAACTAAAATTTAGGAGCAGCAGGAGCCACGGCACTGCACCTTATGGACCAAATCCAGGTCTTTGAATAGTGTCTTGCTCAAGAGCAACAGCAGGGAGATTTCAAAAACCTGAAAGTGAAGAAAGTGAAGCAAACCGGTGTGTTCACAGGGAGAACATGCAAACTCCAGATACCTCGTCCCAGCACACGAAATACAAAATGATTTGTCTTTTCTCTGAATTATAATTTAATTTCTAGCAGCCAGTTTGGATGTCATTTTTAAAATTAAAAGAAAATATAAAAGGACGTCAGCTGGGCATTTTTCTACTAAGATAAGTTTACTGTGTGTGTGTGTGTGTGTGTGTGTGTGTGTGTGTGTGTGTGTGTGTGTGTGTGTGTGTGACACCCTCTGCTCTCTCACCACCTGAGTCGGAGGAGGGCGAGCATGTGTCTCAGGCCCACACTACATCTGTTACACCCCAACGTGTGTGTATTTGTGTGTGTGTCACACCACCGGTTAGCATGTGTGTTTCTGTGTTTATATATCCTCTTGATGGTGAGGTGGTGTGTGTGTGTGTGTGTGTGTGTGTGTGTGTGTGTGTGTGTGTGTGTGTGTGTGTGGTAGCAGATGTCATTTGTTCTGAAATCAGCAGCTGGATCCTAAGTTCCCAGTGGGACCTTTTAATGTCTATAACACACACACACACACACACACACACACACACACACACACACACACGAACACACACGAGCACAGACAGAGCCAACCACCAGCCCTACCTGTGGACTATACACTCACGCACACAAGCAGATGTCATGTGGGACAGTGGGACACTTCTTTGTGTGTGTGTGTGTTTGTGTGTGTGTGTCAGAGACCAACAGGTTGTGTTTGCTGAAGGGTGTGTAGGTGAAGATGTGGTGTGTGTGTGTTTTGTGGATATTAACAGAGCTGAACTGCTGACCGTTAACATATGGAGCAGATTACCTGCATAACCACAGGTAAGACACACACACACACACACACACACACACACACACACGCGCGCGCTCACAGATTGTATTTTCGAAACAAACCTTTGAAAAAAGTTTTCCAGAGTTCAGATGAGAACAAACTTCATCTGCCAAACTTTCTTTTCTCTTTTTTTCTTCTGCCAAAACTGATGGAAACAAAAGCTTTAAAGGTGCAGTGTGTCAGAATATGTAGAAATTAATAGAATAACTCTGTTTTCATTAGTGTGTTATCACCTGAAAATAAGAATTATGTTTTTGTTACCTTAAGATCCGTCTTCTTCTAACCCCTAAATTCCATCGTGGTCACCGCAGTGATACCGCAGCCGTGGTCCGGTTCAGATGTACATGAGCAGGGAATGGTTCAACATGTTTATATAGTAAAACTGTGACGGATATTTAATAAGCCTGCGACAAATTATGCCAAAATTGACAAAATATATTGTGAGTGTTTCTTATATTTTGTGTTTCTGCATTTTGTGGAGTTTGATGCTGTTTTCACAAAGAAATGAAAGGCATGTCTTCTGCTGATGAACTTTAAATACTGGTTGAAGAGACCACACTTGTGTATTCATATCACCTGTGGAATGCTGTACGTGAGGAAATATTCAATGGACTGAGCTCAGGAAGAAATAAGTGAGATTATTGGTGTGACTTTTAAACTGCTTTGAGAGATCTCTGTAAATAGATTTAAAAAGCAATAATATAAGTACCACTTCCATCATATTACGATGGCATGCATCTGCTGTGAAACATTGACAGTTAGGGAATATAAAGCATTGCAGGAAACAAGAAGGTCAAATAAAAAATAGACTTGAATTGATAATTGCTGCAGATTTTGCCAGATTTGATTCTTTAAACTTACTTTTCAGACAGTTTCCTCTGCCGTGGCGATCACTCTGCAATGACAAATCAGGTGCAGCAGCTATTTGACTGTTCAGAACCAAAATATCTGTTTTGTTCAGTAACATATGTTACTGTTGCTGACATAATCTCCTGATATTTATTGTATTATTATCTTACTTTTACATGCCAACCATCATCAAGGCAACCAACTTTACCTCACACTTTGGCCCACTGCTGGTAAAGATTCCTTTATTTTACATCCTTTAACCATATTTGTTTTGTGCCATATAACGAGCATTGATATTTATAATTCTCTTTTGCAGCGTGGCCATTTCACAAACATTCACCTTAAAATGCCTGGGGGGAGTTTAGCCCTGTAGCCAAGCACCATATGGCCGTCTCTTAGAGGATCTACCCTCGTCCTGACAATTAGGACCACGGGCTAAAACCCTGCCGGATCTGGAGCACGGCCAGATGAGAGGAGGACAGAGAGGAAGTGTGTGTGTGTGTGAGAGAGAGAGAGAGAGAGAGAGAGAGAGAGAGAGAGAGAGAGAGAGAGAGAGAGAAGAAATGAGAACAGAGAAAAAGTGAAAACAGACAGAGAGAGAGTAAGTGGTAAAAATATGAAGA
Source organism: Miichthys miiuy (assembly GCA_036365135.1). Taxonomy (NCBI): domain Eukaryota; kingdom Metazoa; phylum Chordata; class Actinopteri; family Sciaenidae; genus Miichthys; species Miichthys miiuy. The sequence goes on from CM071619.1 coordinate 3,409,950, forward strand.
TTTAAAGGGTGAGGAGAGGAGCTGGACCTGGATGTGTGTTTTGTTGTTGTTATTATTAGTTGTATTAATAATAATTAAAAATAAAATAAAAATAATAATAAAAGTAGAGGAGGAAAAACTAAGTGGGCTAAACAATGTTTAGCCAATTAAGCGTTGCAGAGGAATCCATGTGCACAATGAGCCACCCATGACTGAGCGCAGAGACAGAGGCAGAGCTGCTTAATTACAGCCTGAAGAGATGTGAGTCTTCATCAGAGCGGAAACAGAGGGAGGGAGGGAGGAGGGAGGAAGGAAGGAAAGAAGGAAGGATGTGAGTAGTGACGGAGAAAAGAAAGGACATGAAAAGTGATCTGAAGTTAAATCAAGTGGAGTTTATAAAAAACAAGTCATGCAAAATGGTTCTTCACCTTTTTATTGAATATTCTTTGTGTGTGATACAAAACACAACTCAAAAACATAAATCACCTCACAGATCACTCAAGCACTTAGTTGTGAATAAACAGAGAGAAGAGGGGAGAAGACGAGTTATGAAATTGAGTGTATTCAGGTAGAATTTAACCAAGGTCGAAAAATGATCAAATATAATAACCGAGAAGAAGAATTGCTATGAATAAATCAATATAATTTTCGGTGGAGAATCACCAACTGAAGACGCTTTACTGTGAATAAAAACGTAGAAGGCAGAAACTCAAGCTTCCATTATCAAAGTTTTTGCTGACAGGATTCAAACAAAAACAACCAATCAGAAACACAGTCTGTAACACGTCAGCACAGTGTGTGTGTGTGTGTGTGTGTGTGTGTGTGTGTGTGTGTGTGCGTTCAGGTATAATTTACTGAACATCTGAAAATGTTTTAGATCAGTTTAAATCTGACGACTAAGAACAAAAGACTTCACAACATGTTGGGATGCCATAATTCAACTTTATAGTCATGAAGCACAAAGATGAATAAAGTGGAGTATGAATACAAAGTTAGAGAATGAAATTTATGGTGAACACATCAGGTAGAGACAAAAGAATGGATGATGATGATGATGATGATGATGATGATGATGATGATGGAGGAATAAACTGTACAACCAGCAAAGCTCACAGTGTGCGACACTGCAGTCCAAAGTTCTGATCAGTGAATAAAATGATTCTTGCTTTAGTTTCCTAAACTTTGCCACATCGACATCTTTCAATGGTTCTTTTGTTACTTCTATATCTTTCAAGTGTTACCCCACAGCACCAACCGCTTACTTTGCGACTGCCACTTCAACTTGTTACTTCTCTACAGTTCTACACTTCAGCTGCCTCCATGACTCCCCCGTTTTTCTGCCACTTCAGGCAGATGTGGAGCTTGCTTCTCCCCAACAACCACCTCATCTCCTTTCAGCGGTTACTTTTCATCTTCTTTAAGGTGCTGCACTTCAACTCCTTTATTACTCTATATACTTTAACTGCCACTTCTGCTCTTTTCAGTGCTCATACATTTATGACACACTTTTAACGGTTTTGTTTCATTTTAGTTGTTTTATCTTTGATCAATTTTTAAATCATTTTTATTAATTTGTCACTTTTATTTGTGCTGTTATTTTTTAAGCTCCTCAGTTGCAATATTGACCTCTTGGAATGCGTCTTAGTGAAACTGGTTGCCCTTTAGCGATAATAAAGTTAGAAGTTGCATATGAATGAATGCAGTACATATATTATTACAGATAATATAAAGAGTAAAGAAATAAATCATTAAAAGGAGTAAATAAAAATGATATCATATTGACTCTAATGTTTTAACAAACTGGGTAAACGGTAGAAAAAACAGAGGCTGAACAAACAGTTGACACAGACTCTCAGAGAAACACTTCATATATGGAACAACTGAGAATAAATAGCTCATCTTCAGCCAGTTAAAAGCAGTTTGAACCTGGTTTAATGTTACACATTAAATGCAGAACACGCTATATTCACTTCATATGTCTGTGCATACTCCGCCTAAAGTGGCAAAATTAATAATACTGAATATTTAAGTTGATGGTATGAGTCCCTGTCCACCTGATGTATGAGGGTTAGAGTACAGTCCACTGGAGGGGAGGGGGAGAGAGAGAAACTTCTTCATTTATTTTCTGCTGTGCTGCCTGGCACACATGTTTAGCCCGGGGTGACGGCGAGCAGGAAGTATTTCTAAAAACAGGGCAATTCTGGAAAAATCACTGGCAGCGAAAGCCCCCCCTCTCTCTCACACACACCCCCCTGCCTCGATGTCTTTGGCTGGGTCATTGCATAATTTAGTAATCAACTAAATTAAGGTACGGAGAGATGAACTTGCAGCTTGTGAGCATTTGTGTCAAGTTCATCGGCTTTTGCAGGAAAACGGCGTCCAGGCAGCCGCCGCGCTTTAATGAATCTCAAACTGCCTCCGATTTTCATCTGCAGCGACGAGGGAGGGAATTAGCCAGGGCCCCGCACACACACATAAACACACACACACAGGAAACAGGCACCATTTGGTGTTTATGTAAATGTGCAAAAACAAAATGGCTGACTGCCAAATCCTGTCAGTAAACAAAGCTTGTTTGAGTGCCAGGCAGAGTGTTGTTAAGGTGGACCGCTCACGATGGAGTCTGAGCAGAAGGTGTCCCGGTGAGGCCGAAACACCTTAAATGAGGGTGCCGGTGACCATGTAAAACAGCCATTAACTTGCGATCGGATGCAGGAGCGTTGGTCTGCATCTCTAAAACAGGAACATTGTTCCCGGGCCTCTTGGTTTGGGGTGATGCTGGTGGGGGTAGGGGGGCTGGTTGGTTGTCATGGCAGCCAAACAGCCAATAATCATTCAGAGCAGAACAGTGGATCTGACCTACATCAGCTTGTAGGTTCTGACTGAAAGGTCCATTACAACATGCCATCTGAAGGCTTAAAATTTTACTGTAATCAGATCTGCGTAGATTTTACAGAATGGTCGCATGAGGGGAAGTGGAGTGATGTTTCCCCCCCTAATGCAATGCAGTTTTGGGCCTATATGGGCCCATACTTGTAGCCATCCGTGTAGACAGATTATTCTCTTGCCCATCGTCAGTAAAACTGGACAAAATGAAAAATGACCAGAGTTGAATCAGCTCCTTTCTGACAGCGTCAACAAAACCAGAACATAACAAGCTTCAAGGTTGTCGTATTAGCTTGAGTTAGCTGTTGTCCTTAATAACGTGACACCTTTTTATTCTGCGTATACGTGTAAACCTACTGGGGTTTAGACGAATCGTCTCCTGTGCCAAGAATTCACACGACAAACACGACTACCACTTACAATGTGTGACTACTACTACTAACACTATCCGTAGTCCAGTGCTTAAACTTCAGCTTCAGCTATAAATTGATGGATAGTTGTGACGGGAAGAAGCTCTGTGGTCAGGTGGTAATGCAACAGGTACAGTACTTCTGTATTGCTTGCCAGGTGCCTATATCACAGATGCTCGGTCGATGGTTACCAATCGTGTTCTGGGTGGTTTTAATCACACACTGCAGAGCCCTCCTGTCCTGGGCCATGCACAGTCCATGCCAGAATTATTTCTTTTGGGCCTCTGTAAAAGAACTTGACAGGGAATTTTACCTTCTTGATTTTCCTTAAGAAAATCGTGTGATGTCCATGAACAGTTGAAACCAACCTCCACTTCACTTCACCCTTCAGTCTAACACTTTCCAGTGATAACACCTTGACTGCCAGTGCACCTTCTTTCTGTGCTTACTCTGCAAATCCCAATTCAACTCCTTTCAGTGCTTCTTCTTTAAAAATGGGGTCAGTCATACTGAAGAAAGATAGTTGGTGAGTGTCATTTAGGTTATAGTTAATGGGAATAAAGTGACTCTGAGTGAGTCACACAACACAAGAGGTGGTGACCAAGGATCTTTGAGGAACTGACCCAAACATCACTAACACCACCCCTTGTGTGGTGTGCATGCTCTGAATCACTTTGTTTGTTTCCTCTTTACCATAACCCGAGGAGTCAATCAACTTTCAATCTTTCTTTGGTATGACTGACCCCTTTAACTGCAACTTCCACTCCTCATGTTCTCACACTGCCACTTGAATGCCTTTTCATTCCTGAATGTCAAATGACACCAACTTTATTTTGTTACATACTTCAACTGTTTACTTTCTTACTCTTGAAATACCAATTAAACTCCGTTATACACTGTATATCTCTTAACCTTCTTTTATTTCAAGGGTATCTTCTGTGCTGTATATAATTGTGGTTAGTACTGATGGTGCAGTGGCCAGCAAAGGTCCTTTACATTCTTACAAAGCATCTACTTTTATTGCCTAATTCTCAACTCAGCCTCTCCAAATGACACTTCAACTCCTTTCTCTTGTCAAAGTTCAACTGCCATTTCAAGTCTACAGACATACAGACATCAACTACATTTCAACACCTTGTTTACTACTCAACTGCCCCCTTGACTCCTTCAAATTAAATTGTAATTGCCACTTCCACTCCTTTACATTCTACACTTCGTCTACCACTCTAACTCCTTTAATGGTCCATCCTCTGCTAACTGTAGTGGTTTACAGTTTTACAATCTTCTTGCAGCAGGAAACACAACTTTTCAACAAATGAGTGATATAATAAAGAAATGAGGTAACAAAAAGAGCTGTAAGGTGTGAGAGAAATCAAGTGTCACAGGTGTAGCTCTGTGTATTTTTTAGTCTGAGATCAGATTTCCAGACTCTCCAGTGTGTCCCTGAAGGCCTCAGCAGGTATCTTTAAACACTTCAGAAATCCAGACTGTGTTTAGAGGCTTAAAGGATCACACTGACCTTTTCATCTTCAGGAGGAGATAACGTGTTTGGTACTTAAGGGAAGTGAAGAAATATTCATTAGCTGTGTGTGTGTGATTAATTGGTGTCATTGAGAGTGTTGTATTTAGGCCATTCTCTGGTACCTCGGTGGCTACAAACAGCTAAATACACCAAAGGACCAAATGTAATGAGGAAGGCTTATTTTCATTTCTTCTCAGCTTAGTAAGTGGGTGTGATCATTTAACAGCATATCTACATTTTCTGATTTGTTTATTTTTCTGGTGTTAAGGACACTGAAATATCTCAAATATATTTCCTTCCTTTCTTCTCTTTCCTTCCTCAGCTGCTGTTTCCAAAAGGAGGACCTTTTGGAAACAGCAGCTGTTGTTGATGTTTCACACTTTAAGAACGCAGCTCACTTTTAAATTATTCAGCATTAATTATACTTGAAATTATTTAGATCTTTAAAATAGTTGTAAAATGTAGTTTTTTTTCTCTTTACTCACTTCTTGCATCTAATCTTAGTTCTCCACTTTGTCTGTTTGTTATTTTTCCTCCTGACATATATGTCTGGCATCATTTCTTTTCTCGTTCTTTGCTTCCTTCTTAGTAAACACATTGTACTGCATCCTAAATTGTTGTATCATCCTCTGTCCATCCCACCTGTCCTCATTTCCCCCTCATCCCAATCCTTCCTTTCCTTCCCCTCTACCAAACTCTTTCCCCCTTCACCTTCTTGATAACTATGACTTAAAAGAAGTTTTTAAGTTTTTAGTGTCATGCATATAACTCTTCACCCCTTCCCCTTCCTTTCCGTCCTCCCTCCTTTCATCTGTTTCTTGTTTCACTTTTATTCTGTTGCTTTTTGAGTTGGTAAGACGGTAAGAAAGGAAGGATCACTCCCTCCTGTCTGCCCCTGGCTCTCAGTTTGTGTAACCGCACAGCAGAACTGATAATAATTAGCAAACGGGGACTGGATTAATTTGGTCCAAAGTGATGGTGGCGGGTGGGGCCCCACCCCCTGCAGCGTGGCGCTGTTTGCTCAGCTCGTGGACGGACGAGAGGGAAAGAAAAATACACTGGCTAATTATTTCAGATAATGCAATTAAGATATGCATATTTAGCATAAATTCCACAATGGAAATGTAGACGTCAGCAGATACAGAGTGTGTGTGTGTGCGTGTGTTTCCTGCGCATGGCGGGGTATGTGCAGTGGTCTCTGGTGGCGGGTAGCAACATTAATCTCGCTCTGTTTTGGGTCTCTTAACTACGCAGAGGTTATAGTCTGTATCTGAACATGCATATGTCTGTGTGTGCGTGTGTGTGTGTTTGCATGTGTGTGTATGTTTGTCTTGACTGAAAATAAGCACATTTGAAATCTTTTTAAAAAAAATGTTTATTTATCTCTGTCATGCTCAGCTCTGCATACTCATTCTTACACACACACACACACACACACACACACACACACACACACTACAGGTGCAGCTGTATGTCTGTCCGCTATGCGTGTGTTTGCATGTGTATAGTGGTTGGTGTGTGTGTATCTACCTGCTACACTAATGATCTGCAGCTGTCAGCGTCATACACTTCTTACACACACACACAGAGGAGAGAAGGAGGGGTGGAGAGAAATGGATGTGAAAAATAGAGAGAAGGGAAGAAGAAAAGGGGAAAGGAAAGAACAGAGAACAGAGAATGTGATGAAAAAAGAAAATGAAAGGAAATAAAACAAAAGAATAGAAAAGTAAAATAAAAAGATGGAAAAGAAAGGAAGGGAAAATCAACAAAAATGGAACAGGAGGAGAGATGGAGGCTGAAGAATATGGAAGGAATTTGGAAAATATTGGAAGGGGATGCGGAGGAAGGATAAACTCAGGAGACAAGAATAGAGGAAAAAGGAAATAGGAAAGAAGGAAAGGAGATGGAGAAATAGGAAAGAAGAGAAGAGAGGATGGGATGAGTGCACTGGAAGCGAGGAGTAATGGAAAGTAAGAAAAAAAGATGAAACAGGAGACACAAAGGAAAGGAGGAAGAGAAGGAGAGAAAAAGAGGGGCGAGCATTGTTGGCATCCGTCCAAATAACAGCGTCTTCCTCTCCTCCGTTCTGGTTTGAATACTGCTGCATGTCATTAGAGCTGCCAATCAACAGCTGCTAACTCTGCTGCAGCGTGCAGCTCGATGCAGGCTGACAGCTGCAGCCGGCACACAAACCCTGAACACTGTGTGCTTCAGGTTTTCAAACCTGGAGGACTCCTACACTTTAAAGTGATAGTTTGGATTTTTTTTTTAAGTGGTTGTATGAGGTACTTATGCAAAGTTAGCGCGCTGCTTACAGTAGACGGAGGTCAGTGCACCCCCAGTTTGGCACAGAAGCAGAGCTATGCACTGCTGTGGACAGGGTCAGCCACATAAAGAATGTGCACCTGTGTAGGCTGTAGTAACAATATTTTCACATCTTTATCTTGCTGTCTGACAGCCTTTTTTCTTTGCCACTAGCAGTAGAACTAGTGGCACATAATCTTAACTGCGCTGCGTGGCTGTATTACTTTGCAGATCAGCTGTTTGGGTCAGAGTTACAACAGCACAGCCAGAAAAACACAAGCACAACCATCTTTGAAATATTTAGAAACATCAAGTTTAAATTCAGTCTAATCTTGCAACTTTCTGACTCAAACATCTGTCCTGTCTGACATTAAAGGCTTTCAAGGTAAAGCAGTGAAAATATTCCAAAAATTCAAAAACAGATTAATTTTTTTAAACTGGGCCGTTTTTATTTGGTTAAAACCTGTTTGTCTGCTGACCCAGTCCACAGCAGTGCTTTGCTTCTGTGTCAGGATACCTAAAATAGCATAAAAGTGTAAGATGGACATGCAGGTATAACAAAAGAAAAACTGGTGATGCTCATGAAGCAAAAACTAATTTTGAACTGTCAGTATACTAGGTGACTCGTGTGTCTTTGTTTCTAAATCTAAATCTATCTAAAAATGATAATAAAAAAAGATATTTGAAAAACAATCATCTCCCAAAGAAATATAAAAGCATTTTATTTTGTTGTTTTCCCTGCTGCAGTTTCTGTGCCACATCTCTGTGGTCTTGCTCGCTATCTTCTGCAATTATTAAAAATCAGAGAGTATTTGAATATTTGACTAATGGAGAAAAAGAGTTGAGTCTTAAACATATTCCCAGTGGCAGGAAGACAAACTTAAAATGAAAATGAAAGTGAAAATGTTCAATGTCCTGAGAATTGTCTGTGTGAGAGCTGATATGATGACCTGCTGATAAAAAAATAAAAGTTCCTTAAACAGTGTTGCTGAGTTGGGTGCTGTAGCTGCATTGATAGTCTGGATGTTTGAAAACAAAATCTGTCTCTTGTAATGAAAAACATTTTTGATGCCTTTTTAAAATACAGAAGTTTGACTTTGTGGCCACTGAAAGAAAGAAGTCTTTACTAGCTTGAAAACAAAAGAAGAGTCAATCATTGGAAGTGATATACTGGTAATTTCACAGTGGACCCAGTCACGGCTGGCAAGAAATGGTTCAACGTGCGCTGCCTGCACATGATGGACAGCAGACTGCTTTATGAATGCAATATTTCTTTTGTGTTTTTCTTTGGTTGTCTCTACTCCCTGCCCTGTCAATGTCCCAAACACTTCATTCATTTTGCTATTATCCTCGTCCATTCAGTTTCCTTCACTGCTATTATTGTACACTAATCTGTGATTAAAGTTAAATTGTGTCGTGCTGGGAGGGCAGTTCAGAATTTGACTGCTTTTATGATAATTATCGTTTATTAAAAAGTACTTGACACTATAATCACTTTCACAACTGGGTTACATCAGCTACAGATTTTCTTGAATATGATATTAAATGTAATTACTTCTTTATGAAACCCAGAGAAGATCTAGGAGTTATCCAAACACCTCGCAGAAACAGAAGACGGTGAATTTCCTGACTAGTTTTAGATTTTCATTCCATCAGATGGTACAAACCAAACTGTTTCATTTCAACTTTAAACCATTCAGACAACCTGAGACTTCCAAAGTGCAGTATTTAAATCACTATATCATTTTCCTTCTTCCTGTAAGATGAGCATTCATTGGATTCATCCTCCTTAAGGAGATGGCCAATGACTTGACAGCAACCAAAAATAATATATGGTAAAAGTTGAAAGCCCTGCTTTATGCCACGGCCAAGAGGGAAATATTTACATGTGCTTTAACTACATTTTGGTGACTAGTACAATTAAGTTATTGTAATCATATTTGTGTCCCATAAATCAAAGTGGTAGTAAATTCACAAAAATCAAGTCTCACTGGCGTTGAACTGTAATGAAGAAGAAGAAGAAGAAGAACACAGAATACAAGTTTGCATTGATATATATTTTTTAATACTAGAACTTTACCTGTCATCCAGAAGTGTGTGTCACCCCCCAACTCTATTAGTTAAATGTGAATCTGTTAAAAGACTCTCAACAAGTCTCTCTGTGTTCTGTCAAATAATCAGAGAGCTCTTGTCTTTTTAGGCCTGGCCAATAAAATGATCTTGATATGGAACTGTGATGAAATTCACGTCCATAACAATAAACTTTTCATACATTTTCTCTATGGATCAGTCAATCAGTCTGCAGTTTTTGGCTTGGACGTCAAAGTACACACCCGTCTCCGACCACAAAGCATTGTTTGGACAATGTTACAGGTTCTCTCTTAGCTTACTCTGTCCACATCACCCTTCAGTCTTTTCTCATCTATCATATCCATTGAGGCTGCTGCTCCCGGTTACATTGCCTGTTGTTGAGCTCCAGTTCTGGCACGACACTGGCTCCATCAGCTAGTGTATGGTAGAAAAGTTTAGAATGTTGGTTGGTCAACTTCATGATTTCATCCACCATCAGCCACCAACACCAGTGGGTGTGTTGGGGGAGGGGGAGATTTATCTTGCTGCTGCTCACTGCTGATGCCCCCCTGATCACAAAAATCTCCCTGTAGAGACTGGGTGCCAAAGATTTTTGCCAACACTTAATCCTCACGCATCATCTATTATAATATTCATCATAAGTCATCGTTACTTCATTCACTTGCCTCTCCTGATTGAATTATTTATGGTGGAGTGTGGAGGATGGATTGAGTAGTCTCACAACCTGCGGAAAGAAGCTGATCAGTAGTCTGGTAGTACAGCATCGGATACTTCTGTATCGCTTGGCAGTCGGTAGCAGGGTGAACAGGCTGCTGCTGTGGTGGGTATTGTTGTTTAGTATACATACCATTCAAAACTGAACTTCACAAGTTGTGTATTTCCAAATCAAGGTAGCTGAAAAGGACATACTGTATCTTTGTTACTTTTGTACGAAACAAAAACAATATTAAAGCATTATTTTGTATTAAAATATTTTCATATTTTCATTTCATTTGTTTGGATTAGGAAACAGTCACAACGTTGGAAAAGGGTTTGAACATTGTTTTCATGGTGCAGGAAACCGATTATAAGAACATAGGTTTTTGATCCAGATGGTTGGAAATGTTAGGAAATCTTCAGAACAGCTATGTTAAATGACCATGACCTTTTTTCCAAGATCAGCAGGTAAATGTATGCTTACTTGTGACTCAAATGTAATGGTATGGGAGGTATATTCTGGGGCTAATCTAATTAAAGGGATATATGACATAAAAAGTCTAAAAGCATTTAGAGAATAAAGTAAGTGAGTGTGAATTAAAGATAAAATCACAAGGGAGAACCTCCGACCTTTGACCATTAAGCATTTCTTTGAGATGACTATGTTCCTTTTCACACCTGCTTCACACTGGAGGAAAAATAAATGAAGAAAAAGAAAAAAAGACAAAAAGTCACGTCACCTGTGGTCAGATTTAAATCTGATACCCCCATTCATCACAGCAGAGTTTTCCAGACTGGGAAACCCAAATGTCAAAATACTGGGACAGGAAGAATGTCTGTTGTCCTGGCAACTGGCTAAATATTTAAGGCTGTGGGGAGTTAGTTGAACTGGTGAAGTGGTAGCTGAGGGCTCTGTCTCACCCTCCTGACTTCTGTCTGTCTGTCTGTCTGTCTGTCTGTCTGTCTTTCTTTGTTTCCATCTGTATCTGTCTGCCCTCTAGTTGACTTTCTGATCTGATTCTTTCTCTCCATCACGTGCATGTCTTCGGCTGAGATCAGTGAGCTTAAAGGGATAATTCAGGTGTTCTGAAGAGGGGTTATATGAGGTACTGATCTAAAATCTGTGTATTACCTAAAGTAGACAGAGGTCAGCGAGCTCCCAGTTTGCAGAAGCAGACACAGAAAGAGCAAAGCAAAGCACTGCTGTGGACAGGGTCAGCAGAAAAACCTGTGATAAAATAATCAGAATCAGAAATACTTTAATAATCCCAGGGGGAAAAGCTGCTTTCCTCATGTTCTGTCTCTCAAAACCTTCCACAGCTCTCAAGTCTCTACTTGGCATGTATTTAAAGGTTCACAGGTGTAGAAAGGGGCAGGGTAAGTAGGCAAGTCTCGCTGTCAGTGAGCCCACAGTTTGTAGAAGCAGTGTAGAAGCAGAGAATGCCATACCAACGACTACAAGTCAGTTCCAGATTTGTTCTGTGACCAAGCAAGGGGCCGCCAGAACTTTCTCCCTTTTAGCTTCCTCCATCCTCTTTTTTGGTCTCTTCATGTTCTGCCTCACCCTGTTAGAAGTTAGCTTAGCATCAAAATCATTCAAAATCAGTTTCTTATGGTAGAAAAGTGTATGAGTGTGTACTGTATTGGGAACATTTTCACCACTTTACCTTGTCCTCAGACAGCCTTTTCTTTTGGCACTGTTTGGGTCATGAATTTGCTGATCACACTGAAATAACATTTCAGTGTAAATTTCCCGTTCCACCGAAATGTTCCCGTGTAAAGATTTCAAAATCATTTCAAAATGATGATGTCCACAGCAGTTCATAACTCTGCTTCTGTGCCAGGACTGTCTGCTTCTCCAGACTGGGATTGAACTGACCATCGTCCCCTGTGGCAGTACAACCGCAGTTCAGAACAACCAACTATCCTTTAAAAACTGCAAAAGTCAATATTGTTTTACCAAAAAATCTAATGACAACTGTGTAATGTGAAGGCTACGTCTAGTGTCAAAGAACTCACAAAGAATTATCCAACTAGCTTCTTTTAGCTCATTGTTTTGGTTCTATGGTGCAACTTCACTGTCACTGCTCTCCTCAGGATGCTTTTTAAACACAAAAATCCACTGTATGTGCTCAGCACCAAACAAGCCAAACAGTGACTTAATTTTGTTAACTGTTCAAATGCGCTTACATACTAATGCAAAATATGCCTCATATAAAAATAGCAACACACAGCAACATGAATCTGTTTACTTATTACTGTTATTATTGAAGGTTTTAGGATTGACCCTTGTATAACATCAGACCAAAGAAACAGTCTGTGGTTGGTCAATGTGGATAACAAGTCCTTGACTCATTTGAAGCTTGTCCAACACGTGTGAGGTCATTGGTGGAAAGAAAGATTAACTCGGGAAGAAATATTTCCCACAATGGAGGAGGATGACCAACGCTGTCCCTCTCTCTCTGATTACATCTATATGTCTCTCTCTCTCAGTCCACAGCAGCTGCTTCAACTCACGACTCCAGTGTGTGTGTGTGTGTGTGTGCGTGAAGGGTCGAATAACAGAGCATATTTTCTCACCAGCTGACTGTATGGGAAATGGATTATCCTAAAACCTGCAGGTTTACATTTCATTACATTTCCGCCTTAAAGCCACAACTGACAATATATCACAACACAGGACACACAGTCCTTTCAGCGCTGATTGTTTATGATAGTTTACTGTGGGAATAACAGAAGATAGAAAGGAACGACTGATCCCCAAACACAGTTTTACTGCACAAAAATGATTAATGGCACGAACAGTAGTTAATGACATAAAAATGCAGATTAAATTATCATTATTGTCGATGTAGAATTGGATTTTTTGGCCACTGGGGGGCAGAGGTGCACCACACGAAGTTTACAGACATTATAATGTCATGTACATTATAATGAAGCTTGTGTGTGCGTGTGTCCACCTAATAGAAGTCCAATACTATGATACTTGTTATGGTTCAGTTTATTATGTCTTGGTTGTTGTGTTTTTTCTGTTTTGTGCTCTTTCTGTTTTCCCCCTCCCATTTCTGTTTTCCTGCAGAGCTTGTGTGTTGCAGGGGGCGTGGCTGGCTCCTCCCGTTGGCCGCAGAGGCACACCTGTCCTCACTCAGCTCATTCCCTCCACCTCTTAAGCCTGGCCTTCACCCCTGCTCCTTGTCAGATCATTCCATGCTCTCCCTCTTCATGCCACTCACCTGTGCTCCAGCCTCAGAAGAACTTCTCCCGTCAGCCTGCTCCCTGCCTCACCAGTCTGCGTTGTGTAGTTTCTTTGGTTTTTGGAATTAAAGTATCTTTCGTTTTCACTCACCATTGTGTGTGTGTGAGTCTCTGCTCTGGGGTCCACATCTCTGAGAACCTAACAATACTGCTGTGAAAAATATCTGATTCTTATAATGTATTGAACTGAATATAGGGTGAAAAGTAGTAGCGTCCCAACTTTTTTGGAGTCAGGGTTGTTAATTAAAAATAGCCCAAAGTTTGTCAGCTGCAGCACTGTTGCAACAGTGATATGTACATTGATATGAATGTGTTAGGCGGACCACAATTACGGCTGGAGCATACAGCCAAAAGAATTCCGAGGCAGGATTGTCGAGTGTCATACAGGTTTTTTATTGTTGCGTGTTAACAGCATGGCAAACACTCTCCACATCATACAGCAACAACACCCTCACTGATCCCAAAATGGCGCCTTATATAGGTTGTCTATGTCATGAGGGAGAACCCATTCACCATACTGCATAGCTCCTTCTGAGAAACACTTAACGTTATCCCCATAATATTCCCACTATATATATACACACACACACACACACACACACACACACACACACACACACACACACACACACACACACACACACACACACACACCCCAATTCTAACATATACATTAACACTAATAAAATACACAATTTCCCAACCCCTCACCAATCACCACTTGGATGCCCCCGGAACTACAAATATGGTGCCTGTTCCCTGGGGAAGCCTTTTGCCTGAACACCCTGGAGACAAAGGAGACTGGTGAGTACCATTTCATACACACTTGACCATTCCCAATAAATTAACACACAATTGCACAACATATATTAGATTAATCACATTATGTCACTTTGCATTCAATTACCACAAAAGATAACGCGCAATAAATCTCATGTCCCTCTTTTGCAGGTGGAACCATGTGGCCATCAAGAGAACCTACCAGCACCAATAAGATTTAAAAAGGACCATGAATATATAAACGTTCCATTATGAATATCTAATATCTATATGTATATCAAATGTGCAAATATGCCATGTGCAAAGTGTGCAAACCCAATAAAGTGCCACTGCTTTACCAAAGTGCCTGTGCAATTCTTAAAGTGCATTTATCTCAGTTAAAGTGCATGGTGCAATGTTCCCCCAACTCCATCTCAAACTCCAGGGAACGAAGTCCTCTTCGTTACAGAATGATTCATTCATTCATTAATCATTCTGTACTTACACTGGTCAGGTAGTCCAGCCAAAACTTTAGTTCAGAAGAAGATCCAAGTACATTTGTTGATATTACAGATATTACAGGATGATTCCTAAAGATTTTACTGACCACCTGATCTTTCCCTCCATTAAAACAAAGTATTACCAAACCTAATGGACTCGAATATCCCCATACTCCACGGTTATCATAGTATAGCGCCTCTACTCTCTAAAAATAGTTGGATCATCAATTTGCTGTCTGATACAATAATTTCATATTGTGACTGTTTCAAACTCTGCAGCCTCCAAAGAACACAGCTGTTCAATTTGCTGCTGCTGTGTGTGTGTGTGTGTGTGTGTGTGTGTGTGTGTGTGTGTGTGTGTGTGTGTGTGAAGCAGTAGGTACTGGAAAAGAGAGGAAAAGAAAAGGTATAGGACAGAGGTAGATGGGCGGACAGACAGATAGATGGATGTTTTGTAACTGAGTGTGTTGAACTTGACCGTATTTCGAGAATCCAATGAAAAGGGGAAGAAAGAAAAGATGGAGGGAAGAACAGTGTGTGTGTGTGTGAGAGAGAGAGAGAGAGAGAGAATGAGGGAGGGGAGAGGGCGTTCATCATGAACATCTGGCCCTGCGGCTATGAAAGGACTCCCCGTCACACACACACACACACACACACACACACACACACACACACACACGCACTCACATGCACACACACACACCCATCAGCCTCTCTGTAAATCTGTCTGGCCAGGTGAGGTTTAAAATCAGGAACATATGGACTCAAATTATAATCTGAGGCATAAATTTAGTCTGAAAAAACAAACAAACAAACAAACAAAGAGAAATGTGTTCACAGTTTAAACTCAGCCTGATCGCACTAATGCTTTTTTTTTTCTGCAAAAAATGCCATAGTTCTCTTTCTTTGTGTTTTGTTTGAACACTTCAGCAGTTGTAGGTTCGATTCAAAAAATGAATGAATTCATTAATAAGATTAAAAAAGGTTGTGTAATGAGGGAAGAGCAGGCGCTGCTCTTTAACTTTCTCCAGCCTGATTTATCCTGCCAGTCCAAAGCAGTCAGAACCTGAAGCAACCTCTCAGTCACAAGTCCACCTCCAACCAGCAGGCTGCATCAAATGTGCGTTTGGTTTCAGGACGGAGGGACCACAATGAAGTTGAAAACATTTATAGCCTATTGATCTAGCATAATAGAGTATGATAAAATCATTTACAGAGTTAGACTAATACTATAATAAAATTGTTGTATTTCCACCAAGGACTGTCATTCACTTCAGTTCTTAAGTCCTGCTTGCAGTCTTCCTATCAAGATACATGAACCTCTAGCAAGAATGTCAGCCAGTATCTTAGAAAGGTGAAACTCTGGGAAAAGAAGTCTGGACATCATTTTGCTCATCATCTGTCCGCTCTCATCGAGGACGGTGCAATTCTCTCAATTATCTCTGAAGAGTGGAGGAGGGGGATCCCTGAGGAGGTTGAGAGCGAGGACATACCAAACCTTTGTGGAAGTCTTTTATCAGACCGGCTCACTCCTTCATTGAAAATCTGTCAGTGACTGGACACTGCAGTGGATCGCACTGATCTGAAACCTCATCACAACATCACTGTGGGTCTAAAACAGGACATACTACAACAGACTCAGATCAAGTGAAGTTTCCAAAGGTCTGTGTACTGTAGGTCTGATTAATGACAGAAACATGAACAACTTTCTGATTTCAGGACTTCCTTTTTATAATGTGTTATTTATCTTCTTAATCTGAATCATGGATAATATTAGGAGAAAGACAAGAGGATGTTTTCTTTCAGTTCTTAATGTTTCAGTTGTCGTTTCCATTCAGTCACATGTGAGAAAGTATAGTTTGATATGACATATATTTACATAATTAGAATAAATCATTTCTGAAAATGAAATGAAGACATTGTAATCCTCTTAGCATTCTGTGTCCACTGTTGTTTAACTGATCTAAATCTAGAAACAATCAGGTTTATAGGTTAAGTTTAAGTTGGATTCATATTTTAAAGTTTTATTGGCATTTGATCAACACACAAAAACATAAGAATAAACAGAATAAAATAATACACAATACATATTATAAAGAAAGACAGCAGCTACAGTTACTGATAATTTATAATAGCTTTAATATAATGACTACAGACACCAAATTCTGTGAATTTAAGTTTGTAAGACTTTTTCATATTTCAATTAGTGTATTTCATATTTTTCATATTTTGGGAAGAGAAAAGACCCTTTCTGTTTTTGTACAGAATATTTATTTAGTATGTTTTTACTCTGTATTTAATTGAAACGTGTCAGTGTACACGATTTTACTGTCATTTGGATTAAATCTGGTTGTAAATGGATTGGATTAAATATGTTTTATTATTTATGTCTCTGTTATCACACACACAGACAGTCTGGTGGTTCATCTCTGACAGCTGAGGTTAAAACAGTGTGTGTGTTTGTGGTGTGTGTCCGAACACCCACATCGCCAGAAATACAGAAAACAAGGAGATGTTAAAAACGGATGTTTTGTCTGCTATGTGGTTGTGTGTGTGTGTGTGTGTGTGTCAGCAAATAAGGTCACATCCCGACGGTCGAGTGTTGACTGCAATCTGGTGTTCAGCAAATCTAAAGGTGGTAGGTCACGTCGGTCCAAGCCGTGTTCTGCAGCTCCACTTTTACTAATGAAATTAATTTGAATTAAATCTATAGAGTTAATTTGAATCAAATGTAATGAAGTGAGGCCGGAGCAGAGGAACAATCTGGAATCATCTCTGTGGAGGATTAAAGGCTCGACGCTGATTATGTGATGTCATGATGAGCGACTGCAGGGCCACGAGGAGCTCATCACTGGGACGGGAAGAGGGAGGAGACGTTCTCGCTAAATTCTGCTAACAAAACAGAAAAGAAGTGGTAGGTCTGGTTCACAGTAGAGGACTGTAAGAAGCCAAACCTAAAAAGTCTCACATCAACATTTAAACGTGTTCTTCTTTAGGTCAGTGTTCCCAGTAGAAGTGCATTTAAAGACAAATAGAACTGTAAAGACAAGGATAGAGCTGAGTGCTCGATCGTCACGTCATGTGGGGGCTGTTTGCAAGATATTAATGAGCTGCACATGTGCTGCTATGCCCATTTTGTACCTTTGGTCTGAGTCAGGCGAGCTGCTTTTGTCACCTTTTCTCTAACTTTCTCTAACTGGCTGCTAACTGTAGCCTTACTGTCTTTGGTTTGAATATTGATATTGTAAATCATATAACTTCAATGGAGAGCTGGAACATAATATCTATGTGGAATAACATTATTGCTGAAGGTGTGTACCCCTAAACAGAGAAGCAGTCACTGCAGACGGGATGCAGCCTGGATAGTTTGGCGGTCTGTCACAGCACTAACATGCAGACACACAGATAACTAATAAAAGGAATGGATGAGAACACTGGATGTTTTATTGTAGGCAGGCAAAACAAACAAATTGTTGGGAGAGACAAAATGACATTCAACAAATGTTCCCCAGAAAAACCGACATGGTCTAAATGTTGAGCGGTTATTAAAACCTGCACGACTGTTTCTGATTCAAGCTCTCTGTGATGACAGAGTGAATACACTTTGTAACATCATATCCACCCACCATCACATCTTCAAATCTCTTCGCAGTGTACTGGAGTTTTTAAACTTGGTGTCTGTGGCGACATTCTTGTGCTGGTATGTGCTTTGGTATGTGTTTCGTGTCAACTAGCAATGATTGGTTTGCCAGAACTGAAGTAACATGGTGGCTTATAGATCATAAGCACACCTCTACACAGTTCGTGTAATTACTTTCACTGCAGATTTAAGTTACAGTTAAAGTGGAACTGGCTGGTAACGAAGCTGCCACCCATTGACGGTATTAACATCTTGTGTGACGCAACACACAGGTTTCCAAAGCGCCGTTTTGAACTCAGAATAAGACCAGAATAGCTAATCTAAATATCATGGAGGTTGAAATGTTCTGTAGCCAGGCTCAACTGGCCGCTCGAGGATTACAGTTTTTGGCACTTCCACGTTGGCTTCGTCTCCCAGCACCGGAAGTTGCCGTTTGCTGCCACCATGTGTCACCTGTTTCCAAAACTGTAGAGGGAGGTTGCTGTGCATCTTTAGAGCACAATATATAGAATTTAGACACATCAAGATTTCACAGTTCTTTGCCTGTTTTTCATGCATCATAATGGTTTGGTCAGTGTGTACAGCATGTTTGTCAGTTTGTCTTGTTGTTTAGTCGTGTATCAGTTCAATTTGCTGTATTTTGTGTTCACTACTCACCTCTTTTAGAGCCAAATTTACTTAATATTTACTTTTCATTCTTTTGGACTAGATGGAATGTTGAAGCATCCTGTTGGCTCAGTGGTCTCAGATCCTGAACACATCATGTAACTGCAGCGTCCTCAGTTTGAATTAAGCATCTAATTTTGGTCTGAAGAACACAAAAATGATCTCACTGTGAAGAATACCATTAAGTCTTTTCATCTGATCAATGGTCAGGTGGTTTTCTGTCACTTTTGAGATGGTCCCTGAAACTTTGCCCCGCATCTTCTCCTCCTTCTTCTTTTTCTTTCTCTCTGATGGACTAATTATTGTCGTTGTTCTGCCGCTCGCGCTGCTGGCTGCCAAATGGAATTAAAAACCAATTATTGATAAATGAACAGTGGCTTTAGCTGTGTGTGTGTGTGTGTGTGTGTGTGTGTGCGTGCGTGTGTGTCTGGAACCAAGCCTGGACCAGAGTACTACATCTGTCATCCAAACGCCGTGACAACCACTCATGTGTGGCGTCGCATCCTGTGCAATTCAACACACACATCTGCACTGCAATGCCATCGCTGCAGGAGTGTGTGTGTGTGTGTGTGTGTGTGTGTGTGTATGAAATACGTTTTGTGCATCTGTGCTCTCATATGTGTGCTCACATGTGTGTATGATGTATATCCGTGACATTTTAGCATGTGCACATGTACATGTATGCAGGTGTGTGTGCAGGTGTGTGAGTGAAGACTCGTGCTATCTTTGACTGCCGGTTTGTTGTGTGTTTTCTGCGTCTGTGTGACAGATTGACGTATGCACAGATGGCGGATGATGAACATATGAATTTCACTTCACACTTTACATGTTGACATGACAACAGTGTTAAAGCACATACGATGGAAATGTTCACAAAATGAATCAAATTAAAACAAACTCTATTGATCCGTGTGGACTATTTTGATCACCGCAGCAGCAAAAGTAACAGGAAGAAGTAACATGTCATGTCTGTACGTCCTGGAAGACAGATCCCTTCTCTCTCCTGAGCTGAAGTTTCTTTCACTTTTTTCCTGCTGAAGATTTTTTTTGAACTGAGGGTCGCATGCTGCTATAAATGGCAAAGCCTTGTCTTGAAATAAAATGTATCAGGACTGAAATAAAATGGCAAACAAACAATGTTATAACCTTGGATGGTCAATAATGCACGCACCCTTTGGACGGTTAACGGACTTTACTTAACGTCTGCAGCAGCACTCATATGCAGGTAGCATCTCACAGGTAGCAGCACATGTCAACAGGGCGGGGTACACCTCTAAGCATTCCTGGGGGTCCCTGGTTAATTAATAAAGGTTCCGAGGTGCAGTTCCCTCATAACACAGTTTCAGTCTGTAACACTTCTCCCCCTTTAAGTGAAAACATAAGATATAATTAAACAGACTGAGCAGTTCAGGTCCCCTTTGTAAACTCATGTAAACTCATGTAAACTAAAATGTCCTCTGTCATGTTACTACCTTACAGAAATATGTCTTTGGCCTGCATAACACAAGATTTTTAAAATAAGAAAAATACATATGGACTCATGAGAAAAGAAAAACATACATATGGACTCATGTGCAATAACTTGTGCAAATGTGCATCCCAACGCAAACATATAACACAAGAATTTAATGTAAACATCTGAAAACACGATTAAGATGCAAATATTATACAGCAAAATAAGACAACAAGAACAAGAAGAGCTCTGACATATGTCTCTCACACCTGCACTCAGGTATTTCCAGTCAGAGCTCTGTTGGGTGGAGGTGATGGAGGTGTGTTTGTGATGTCAGACCAGGCCTGGCACCATCACTTCCTATTTTTCTATACAGCCGTGTCCGAGTGTGAAATTTCTGCTCTCTATATGCCGTCAAACGTTTACACAACGCAATGAAACTTAACACTACTCTCTGCTCATAATCACTGCAAAATATCACAGTTACCATTAAGCTGAACTTATTACTTATTTACTCATTGCTATACAGTCAACTATTGATCATATAGAGGGAATGGGGGGTTTAGGGGGTGGCCCAGTAGCTCAGTGTGTAGGGACATAGAGCTTGATGAACAGCACAGACCACAGTATGCATATATATATATATATATATATATATATATATATATATATATATATATATATATATATTATGGCATGCCGTTCAGGAAATTAAACCTTTGAATATATTGAATGAAACTTTGAATATATGGAGTGAACCTTGAATATATTGAATGAAGCCTTGAATATATTGAATGAAACTTGACTGACGTCAGACTTCACGGCATCTTGTGTAACGTGTGGATGCTATAGCTGAAAGTGAGTGACAACGAGTCAGTCCGCTCACAATCTCGTTGCAGCAATATTAAACTATGAGGACATCATTAACACTGCGTGTACGGGCCAAAATTCCCCCGATACCCCTGACCAATACCGTTTTCCTGACAAGGAAGTTCGCTCCCTTTTTAATCGTGGCAGACATAAAACAGGCCAGGCAGCTGTTTATCAGGCCAACCTCAGCATGCCTTCAACCTCACAGGAGTGCCCCACAACACCCAGTGTACAATCTCCACCCGTACACAAGAAAGGGCCCAAGACACTGTATGGTTAGCTTGATATAGTTTTCAGGTGATTTAATGAAGGTAAAACACAGTGAATGGCCGTGCGTAATGGCACTGCGCTCTGACGCGGCACTGGAGAAGCTGCTGCAGCTACAGGGATTTCATGAACTGAAAGAGAAGCTCTTCATATATTGTTTAGATACAATAAGAATCATCCACATTCATAGACCAATGCAGGGTGAATATTTAGTTTAGTACTGAACGTATTTTATGATCCGCGACACATTGTCAGCTTTGAGCACGTTACTCACACAGCGGACTGCGGACAGACAGACAAATGCATAATGAGATTATGCCGAAACTTTGAATATATGGAATAGGGGTATCGGGAGGATTTTGGCACGCATTCGCCAGTGTATTTATCATGTCCTCATTGCTTAATATCGCTGCAACTAGATTGTGGGCGGCCTGACTCATTGTCATTCGCTTTTACAGACTGTTACACAAGATGGCTGCAGGCACTGCTGCGAAGTCTGACGTCTGAAGTTTCATTCAATATATTCAAAGTTTCATTCCATATATTCAAAGTTTCATTCCATATATTCAAAGTTTCATTCCATATATTCAAAGTTTCATTCAATATATTAAAAGTTTCATTCCATATATTCAAAGTTTCATTCCATATATTCAAAGGTTTAATTTCCTGAACAGCATGCCATAATCTCTCACTTCATTCTTTGCAGCTGAACATATATACTTGGCCTCTGTGCAGTGCTATGTTTTCACACTCTCATGTTGGATTGAGGCCAGACTGGACGCTAAGAGGATGGGCCTGAGCTAGCTGGTTAGCACGCTAACTTCAGGAGATAATCTCTGCAACACATACATAGAAGTCTTTGACATGTCAAAACTGCTAATTCTTCACATTCTGTTGATAATTTTAGTTCATTTTTGAATGTTCTAAACAAAAATTATTACATGTAGCTCCTTTAACTATTTACTATTTTGCTAATAGGGACTCTGGGGACTTGGAGGCACAATCAGTGGCTTATTTGTGTTTTCTTGCCTTTTGTTTCATTCTGGATTAGCTGAGTGGTAACCTCTTCTACTGTAAACAGTTCTAATAAATGTCTTCTTGGCACAGAAAACAACATTTTACATGAGTGGGGGGTTCATACAGTACATTCTGCATGAAATAAAAACGATTTTTTAAACAAATCAAAATGATGAGCCTTAATAACACAATTAATTCAGACACTGAAAGCGCACGCAAACATCTTCATACATACAAAACATGCCCCCCAACACACACACAGTAAATTATTATTAATCCCAGTAATAATGAATCCATCAACTGATCTCTATCTGTAAGGACCAGGCTATTTTTAGAACTGCTGCAAGGCGATATGTGTGTGTGTTTCCACACATTTATATCCATTTGTGTGTATGTGTGTGTGTGTGTGTGTGTGGGTCGTGGGACTGGAGTTGTTTTCCAGAAAATAGTTTTGTAATTACATCTGCGAGGGGAAACTCGTTATCTGCGTTAGCGAGCGGCCGACGGCGAACGCTTTGAAATATGGCTCCTCTTCAGCACGGCGACGCCAAAATACTGGTAATAACTGCTGATAAACAAGGCGAGTGTAATTGCATCTATTTGCATTTTTAAATAATGCCGCTGAAAAATAAATGTGTTTGCTGTAGACAGTGGCTGCTAGGTGTAAACGGCAGTCCCTCTCACACAGGGGAGAGCTAAGTTTTTTTTTTTTTTTAAATTTCTGCCTGTTTTCATTTCAGATTATCGTTTCAGCTTTTTAATAAGATGATAAATTATCTCATTATTTATAGGATTAATAATAGTATTATTTCAGAGGTCTAAACCAGGGACACACACTGTCCTTCAAAAAGTTTGAAATGCTCCTCAATGACAAAACATTTAGTTTAGTTGAGCCAGCTCTTTTCTCTTCCTGTCTCTCTTACTCAAAACACTCAAAGTAACTTAAAGAGGAGCTCCGCGTTCAATTATGATCATCATTCTCTGCCTTGTACACATCATCACATACAAATTCATGTTGGTGTATTATGTTTATATGTGTGATTTTTCAAATAATAGACAGATCATGTGTGAAAACTACTTTTGCTGTCCAGAACTAACTTGTATGCATCTCTGAGAAGGTGAAGAATCAACAGCTTCTCTTAAACCATGATGACTGGGAGGTCGTCACTGTTCAAACTGCAGCTGCTTCAAATCCACACGAAGCATAAAGAATGATAATTGTCACCCCGAAACCCCACCGGACATGTCTCTGTCACGTCACGGCTGCAGTGCTTTTTTGGTCCTGCAGTTTCAGCGTTTAGCTCACCAGACTTTGTTTACTTGCTCAGATTTGGTCATTTTCCTAGTTTATGTGCTTCTAAATATGCTTCTACATGTGTAAATATGCTACGTAGTTAATTTGTTTAGCTTTTGTCTGTTTTTACGTCAATTTGCACAGGGTATTTTATTTTGAAAATCCACCGGATTCTCTATGCTGTTTCTGTGTCTGGCTTCCTGTCAGGTCGAGGTGTTCTGTGTAAATTGATGCGGGCTGCTCGCAGCGTGCGTCAAAAATAGAACAGCCGTGTATTTCATGTGGAGCCGAGCGGAGGCCTGCTTCTGGGACACTTCTGAACTGGACTGCGGCTGGGGGGTTTAAAGCATTGACTATAATGGCTGTGTGTCACAATGCTGCGCACCCGCGCCTGGTGGAATTTGGGGGTTAGAGTCCATATTCCTGTTCAAGAGTGCTGGAAGTCAGTCAGAGTTGGGAGCTGGGTCTGTCTGACCATGAGCTCTGACATCTTTGATTACTTTGATTAAGTAGAAAAATCCAGCTTGCTTTAATCAGTATTTAAAATAAGGTTTTTTGTTTTTTTTAAAAGAAGATATTTTTTGGCCTTTTTGAGCTTTATTTGACAGAGACAGCTTGAAGAGTGACAGGAATGACATGACATGACATGCGGGAAAGAGCCACACGGATTCGAACCCTGGGCCGCCGCAGCAAGGACTGAGCTTTCGTACATGGGGCGGAGATGCTCTACCAACTGAGCTAAACAACACCCCAAAATAAGGTTATTTCTATATTAAAGAGAAATTAATGTTAAATAACCAAATAAAAATGAAGACAAATACAGTAGGTCTTCTAATACACTATAAGCATACAGTAAAATCCATCCATTTTCCATGATCCTCATCAGGGTCACGGTGAGGCTGGAGCCTATCCCAGGTGGCATTGTGCGAGAGGCGGGGTATACCCTGGAATGTCACCAGTTTATCACAGGACACATAGAGACAAACAACCATTCACACTCACATTCACACCTACGGACAGTTTAGAGTCACAGATTAACCTGTTAAGTCCATGTCTGTGGACTGTGGGAGTAAGCCGGAGGAGAAAATCATTGGAAGTTCAACTAATTTTGAAAAATTGATTTTCGGGGGTGCTGCAGCCTCCTCCACCGTGCTTCTATTGCACTTTGGGATCATTTGAGTCCGCTATGGTATGATGTGTTTTTGTGAGAGTATGGTACAGGAAAAAAAGACATCACAAAGGACTTGATCCTGATACATCATGAATACAAGTATTATTAAAAAACGAACCAACATATTGGACAATTGAGCTGATGATGGTATTTCATGAGATTCCATCCAACAGTTTTCAAGACATTTCCCTTAAAGCCAAAAGTCAACCTGCTGGTGAGACTAGAGAAAAGTCAGGTGAAATAAAGGATTGCGACATCATCAGGTTTCATCCTTGGGGTATCGTGGAAATCTCCCAGATTTCATGGCAATATATCACAGAGGTCCCAATGTTGTTGGGTATCCTCTGGAATTCTAGCTGGGAAACATCTGATTAATTAGTTTTGATGTCACTCCAGAGGGTAGCTTTGTTTAGTTGCACTGGCAAAATCTGAAAGGGACCGCCGATGACTTGTAAATCTCCAAGGTGAAATCCTGACAGGTTTAGACATGGGTAGTTGTTGGGTAGCTTTCTTATTATCCAAAGCAGACCTTTTTATTACGGAAGCGCATTGCATTCACTGGATAAAAAAATTAGACACCTTATCTCGTAATTACGAGAAAAGATCTCGTAATTATGAGACGAGGAAAGGTGCCACATTGGCCACTGCACTTCGGTAAAGTTAAAGTAAAGGCAGATTCAAACTTCTGGGATCACTAACTCTCAAGTGAAACGTTGTTAAAACACAAAACACGCATATTTTCAACCATAGTAAGATAGACAACAAGCTAAAACCTAATTTTCATCAAAACGAGCCATCCTCGGAGCCACACCAACAACATTAGTGTTTACGTGCAGCCGGCTGTAAGAGCAGCGCGCAGGGACCGTGATTACGAGATCTTTTCTCGTAATTATGAGATAAGATGACAAATTTTTTTTTTTATCCAGTGAATGCAATGCGCTTCCGTATTTTATGCAGTTTCAACACCTGTTTTTCCTCTTACAACATGTCAAAATGTCCGCTGTGAGAAAGTTTTGTAGTTGCGTCAGGAAGGTTAACGATTAAATATTTAAACACACCCTTTGCCATCATCACAGGGCTGCAGCTCCTCTTCAGTGATCTCACATATTTCTTGTTATGGGACGAGGCTAAGTGGCTAATGTGACCTTGCTAACACAGATGTATACCAAACTATATTTAAACACACACACACACAGTGTGCAAGTTTACATGATAAGGGTCATTTATCTGAGCAGCTAGCTGCAGATTTTATTATTAGCGGGCACGTCTGCTGACCAAAAGAAGCTCTGCAACCTCTGCAGGGTTACATTCATACATCCATGTCATCATCCTCTGTCTTTCTTTGGCTTTTTTCTTTCCTTCCCTCCCTTCATACATAACATCCATTCCTTTGTTTCTTAATCATCTTTTACTTTGGATCTTTCTTGTCACTCTCTCCATTTCTGTTTCTCCCACTTTCCATCCTTTCATTCCTTTCTCTCTCTGATTCACCTACGTCTTTCCTTTTTCTCACTCCATTACTCTTCACATTCCCCACGTGTCTCTCTATCAGTCTTTGCCTCCTTCCACTTTTTTCTTTCTCATTATCCCCTTCTTGTCTTTCTCATGTCACATTTCTCCCCCACTTTCCCCCCTCAAATCTCTCCATCTCTCTATCTCTTTTCCTCCCTCACATGTGTAACAGAGATGGGGTGGTGGTGGTGGGGTGTTAGGGTTGGTTTAATTAATACCACAGCATCTCCCCACTCCGCTCCCCTCTCTGGCTCCGGACATTAATCAGAGGTATTTTCAGGGGAAGCGAGGCGGCGCAGGTGCAGATCGTCGGGGCAGAGAGAGAGAGTCAGATGATGTATGGAAATACACGGCAGACCCTGATCCGGCCGGCCAATCATCATCCATCACCATCCAGTCGCCGGGCGGAACAAGTTATTCCCACCAATGGAAAAAAGGGAGGCGACGGATTTACGTCTCGCTTATCAGGACAAACAAGGTGGACGGTTTGTAAGTGAGGACAGGAGGCAAAGTTCCTCCAGGTCCATCTGGAAAAATTTGGATGTTTCTTCTTCTTTGACCACACTGTGATTTCTCACATTTCACTGTGATGACAGGACCACAAACATGCCTCAACTCTCCCTCAAGTAGTCTGTTTAAACCAAAGTATTGCAAATGATGTAATAATATGAATATTGCAGTCATGCTGTTTCCCACTGAGGCCTGGTTGTTGTAGTCTTTTACAAGTCCATCAGATCAGCTGACCAATTATTTTGAAATAAAATAACTCTTTGTCCGAGACAAGTCTGCTGGGAAAAAAGGTCTATGGTAATTGAAATTCCTTATCTCCTTTGGGATGTATTCAAGAGGATGGAACATCTTTGAAGATGATTGATTTCCACTTATTTTATTTTGGCTAGTTCACTCTTCTCTTGTTGTATAAGCTCAGTCCAGCTTTTATCTTACAGGTAAAAATTGTGGGTGGCAAAGTTCCCAAATTGTCCAAAAACAGTTCACTGGTATGTGATCAACTTGGCGTGGCACAACTCGACATCTCCACTGCTGCTCACATGTGCAGAGTTTCCTGATGGACATTAAACTTTGAGGGACTATAGCTGCCATTAGCTAACATTAGCTCAATTTATTAGCCGGGCTGCATAGATTGTAAGCTCAGAGCTGAGGGGGAGTGTTAGTGTTTGCACCACAGGTGTTTTGGACCACCGGGAAGAGGAATCCTGATGGGGAGCTGAGCAAGTGTTGCGCCAGAACCGGAGCTGGCCATGCTAGCAATGTAACCAGGCTCAGAAGCCTCTATGGACATAATGACAGAGGCAAAGAAGCTGAGAAGAGAAAAGGAGAAAGTGACCAAGAAAGAAGCTGCTGGACAAGAGTAAATGTGGGACTGACTTTTAGTGAAGTGAAATAAAATAAAATCTCTGAAAGACTAGTTCTGTTGGACTAGAAATTAATATTAGCTGGCTGCTATGTCTTGTGTTGTTGACCTTGTTGATGTTTGGCTGTTAGCAAAGTTGTCGACTTGCTATTTTTTTTATCATAAGTGATGTAATCATAACAAATACACTCTGAAACTGGGGCCGCTAAATTGAAAAAATACTGATTTGTACGTAATGTTACCTTAAAGATAAGTGTGGTAAGCCTGTGTGGTATCCTATTAACATGTAGTGTGTATCCATTAAAGTTTCAAGGTGACATGTGTCTTCATTACCATGAACACGCACACACTGCATACAACACAACAAATGTGTATTAATCCACTGCTAAAAATAGTCCCCAAGAAATGCACCATTGCGCTCTCCAGCCTTTAATTACAACTGAAGACCGTTAGAGAGTTGACAGAGTCAGATAAAACATTTCACACCAGCGGCTCCGATCAGGGTTTAGAACAAATGAATTAAATATTACATAAGAACATAAAGTAAATTAATTGTCGATATTACTAATCAGCATATAAAGGATGATGATGATGATGGTCATGATTACAGAAACAATGAAAGGACAATAACAAGCAGCAGGCGACAGATAACTGTAATGGTAATTGCTACACCAATAATGTCAGTGTTATCTGATTAATTATGATAATGTTGTTAAACCAGGCGAACACACTCGCTCACTCCTCTAAACCTCTCCCTCCCTTGCTCTCTCTGTATGTACATAACTCATATATGGAATTCATGGATTTATATTATAATTATCATTTTTTCTTTTTCATTATCCACACATTTATGTCTCTCTGTCACACACACACACTCTAATGCAAACATGCTGTCAGAGGTGTGTGTGTGTGTGTGTGTGTGTGTGTGTGTGTGTGTGTTTGTCAGGTCGGGCCTGGTGAATGCAGATCAAATAGTTCCAGCTAATTGGGAGATTAAATTCAGTATCAGACCAACCCCCCCAACACACACACACACACACACACACACACACACACACACACACACACACACACACACACACACAGAGTCAGACACACTTAATGTTATTACTTGTCATTCAGAGTCTATTTAGTCTGGTCATTATTAGAGCCTAATACCTTTCATTATTAATAGTAAAATCCCATCTCTAATAACACACACACACACACACACACAATATAATCCTTTCATTTCAGTATGTGTGTGTAAATATGT
Organism: Miichthys miiuy; assembly: GCA_036365135.1. Lineage (NCBI taxonomy): Eukaryota > Metazoa > Chordata > Actinopteri > Sciaenidae > Miichthys > Miichthys miiuy. The sequence continues at coordinate 3,438,869 of CM071619.1, forward strand.
ATGACAGGGTGTTAAGAGAACAGTAGTTTTCCGTGACTGTGCCCAGATGTGTGCGTGTGTTTCTGTCCATACTTAAGTTTGACTTTAATAATAAATATCTGCGTGTGTCTATTATGTCTGCAGGTTTTATGGTTGGAAGTTTAACAGCAACTTTAAGAAAGAAGACATTCTTGCACTACATGAGTCATAGGGAGGTCAGGTGTAGTTTTAGTACTTTAGGATTTACACAGCTGAGACTGAGGTTCACATCCATCTTCATCCAGCTTGGTTCATTTACTACTACTAAAACTCTACTGAAGCTACTAAAGAGCTAACAAGACTTGCTGTTGTGAAGCGTTTCACTTTAACCTCTGAGGGACTGGCTGTGTTCAGACCTGAAAACGTTCTTCTCCCGCTGTTGAGCATGGTTACATTGCTCGCTTCTGGTGCCCATTCTGGCATTTCTCCCCGTCTGCGTCACCTGTAAACCCCCTCTTTCCATTGGTCTAAAACGCCTGTGGTACAAACACTAACACTTCCACAAGTCTGATTACAAGTCAGTGTAACATCAAAATGACGGTGAAGCTCTTATTTTAGGGTGAAGATCGGTTGCACTTAAAAACCTGATAAAGCTTTCAATATTTCTTCAATCTTCTCCATAGCAACCACAGCTGAGGCTCATGGGTATCAGTATTTAGAGTCAACAGTCATACCAAACATGCTTTTCAGAAAGTGAACACATTGAACTGTCCTTAATGGACTTTGAGTTTCAGTATACAGTATGTAGCTGTGTGTTTTGGATTTTGTGTGTGTCTGCCCTGGTGAATTAGTCTGTATACACACTCATTATGAGCCTGTGTGTGACAGCAGAGCAGCTAAGCTAATGCTCTGGTATTAATTTGGGGGGAGGTTATCCTCCTAAGGTTGTTCCGACATGGCCGCTAATCTCTCTGCCGGCTCTCCTTTTAATTTAATTACAGTTAACTGTGTTAATATTTCATTAAAGTATTAGATAGAAGAACGTGAGTTTTAATCAGAGCGATGCTGCTGCAGCAGCGTTCATGCAGCCCAGTGTCGCGCTCCGTCCCTCCCTCGCCATCATCCGCTGTCTGCTCATCCGTTTGTTCTCTCGAGACTCCCTCATCCTTTCATCCCCTCTTCTGACAGAAGCTGGCGTGTATACACACACGCACAAAAATAGAGAAACACACACTTATGCAACTGCACACATGCAAGAGTGTCGGCTAAATGGCCAGGAATAAATGTAAATGAGAAGTTTTCTGTGCAACCCCCCTACTCTAAACACACACACACACACACACAAACAAACACACACACTCAGCTCATTCTCTCCACAGGCCAGGGCAGATGTCTCTTGTCAATGTGCACAAGCGTCAAACGACCAGCCTGTCATATTTTCATATTTAACTATTCATCTCATTCTAATTTATGGAGTTCGAAAACACAAACACACGCACAAAAGACACACACACACACACACACACACACACACACACACACACACCGCATCAGATATTTAACATTAAACGTGAAAGGTTCCTTGCAGGACACTCAAAGTATTTGCATTTCACCGTGACCTTAAGTGTAGCTTCTATTAACCTGCAGTGAAGTGACTGTAAACAAACTCAACTGTTCAGGTCTCTGCAACTGTCGTCACACTAACACAACAATAGTCTGTGATGATGATGATGATGATGATGATGATGGTGATGATGGGTAACTTCAAGTTCAATTCAGATTCAGTTTAAATGATTTTGTATTAACTCTTTTAACGTTTATTAAAACGTTTTACTATTAACGTTTTCTAAATAAAATGCATAGAATATAGTAGTAGTGTTATGTAATGTATCTTGTGTAATGTTGCGACCTGGGTAGTTTAATAGAGTGTCCTGTCATTCTTTTGTTGCAATAAACAAATATGAAAACGAGTGAACAAAGAATTTGGAGTAATTCAAGAAATCTTTTCAGTCTTTTGATGATGTGTCACTGAGTTTTTTAGTTACAGTTCAGTACACTTTATAACTACTGTAGAATGAATAAACCATGAATGAGCTTCAGCTAGATTAATAACTAGATAGAATTAATTTATTATTTTCAATTTATTATTATTATACCTTCTTCCTGATCGTAGCAGAAAAGGATGTTATTTCCAATAATGCTGGACCATAGAAATGTCTCTGTGTTTGCGGGGATGCCTTTCCTCAAGCACCTGAGGTAGAGTAGTCTTTGCCTTGCCTTTCTAACCACAGAGTCAGCATTGTGACAAAAAGACCCCCAAATTTTTTCAATCAAACAGATATTTTATTTATTGCTCTACACTGTCTTTTGCAGGTAATACATTGTCTATGGACTACATATACAAGTCCAGTGGCTGGAGTTCGAATCCAGGTCGTATGTCATCCCCTGCCTCTGTCTCTCTCTACTGTTACTAGATTCTAACATGATTTTAACAGGACAGCACTTACAACGAGCTTTGGATCGCCTCTCCTTAGCTATCCTTTGTTTTTCTTATATTTCCCCCAGCTAGCTGTTATTTAGCATGTGGAGTTAAAAAGCAAAGAACATTTTTTAATACTTGATATGAATATCTATATCATTTTGTTTACACAACTCTCTCTCTCTCCTTCTCGCTCAAATACACACACATACACACACACACACACACACACACACACACACACACACACACACACACACATACCCCTATATTAAAAAGTGTGTGTCAGGAGTAATATTTGAAGCTTTGATACACAGATGGTGGTGCTGTCTACACCTGCCCTCCACTGGGACCTGAGTGTTTGTGTGTGTGTGTGTGTGTGTGTCGGTCTCCAACACTTGAAAGAGACTTGTCAGCATTCCTCTCTGAACTACCTCTGTCGTCTATTAATCTCTCTCTTTCATTCTGTCATCTCTCTCTCTCCATCCTCCTCTCCCTCCCCTTAATTCTCGACACCTCTTTTTTACCCTCTTCCTCTTCCTCTCTCTCCAATCTATTAATCTCTCTCTCTCTCATTCCTTCTTCTCTCAGTTCTCTCACTTCCTTGACTTCTTCCTCTCCCTCACTCACACTCAATCACTTCCTGTATATTTCCTCTCACTGTCCTCTTTTAAAAGTTGAAATGACCACAATTAGATTTACTGCTGCTAAAAGTTGTCGTTCAGTCAGGCCAACTATATTATAAAGCACATTAATAACATTACAGAGCATTACAGAGAACATTAAAATAATTAGAATGAACATAAAAAAGTAAATCAATTTAACATGAAATCAAATCAAATCAAAAAGCAGTTTTGAGGTGGTGGGGTTTATAATTGTAAATATAGTGAAGAGTATACAGTACCATATTTCTATACCTCTGGATCACTGCCCACATCTTTGATGGGCTCTGTGATTCACATAGTTCTGGTGTTGTGGAGAAAGAGTTGAATCAGAGCTTGTCATCTTCCTACATAGGTAGCTATCTGCTACACCCATCAAACATGGTGACAGAAAGAAATGGCCACAAAATGGTGTGTGTGGATGAGATACAAAAACAAGGCTTCATTAAAGCTGCAACATTCACTGTGTTCGGTGAAAGCATATATACTACACCATGAAACCTTAAAGTCCGTGTAAAGGCAATTCCATGTTTTCTTTCAAAACACAATAAATAAGTTGGAAAATAGTTGCTGAAATCATGTGAAAACGTGATTTCAGCAACTATATGAAAACGACTTTGAACGATACATTACTGAAATGTGGAGTTAGAGGTTCAAACAGTTTTTCACCAGTTTTCAGTGCAGGAGTTTTTGGGCGGTCCTAAAAGGAGACCGCGTGACCACCCGGCCCCCCTTAGTGCAATGGTATAAAAGCCTTCAGCGCAACCCCCCCCTTTTTTTGAATTGCAACACTTATACGTACAGCCGTTGCTAGCTAGCTCTGCCCTCAACATCCAGAAAATGCATCTTCCCTGGATGCCTGAATTACTTTATTTCAATTTCCAAATAATGAAGTGATGATGATGTTTAATATTTTGTTTTGTATTTCAAATATGTGGTCTGTTGTGAATACCACACATTTTTATTTTATTATTCAGTGTCAGGAATGGGCTTGCAGCTTCAGCTTGTTTCTATAATAAAAAATACAGAACTACAGACTTTTTTTTCAAAGATTTTTTTTTTTCAGGCATAGACAACTTTATTTGAGATGGGACATGATAGGAGAGAGAATTTATCGTCATTCAATTATCTCCATAGTTTATTACAGGACAAGGATGCAGAGACCCAAAGCAAAGCAATGATCTTAGTATAACCTAAGTATCAAATATTAGAGAAAAGCACTACGCATGAGGGAAGAACGTATGTAATCTATGTAGCCGTCAGTTGTTTCCACTCGGGTGTTTTCGTTCCAGACTCTCAATAGGCTACGTGCTGATGTCGTGTTCGCTCGCCAGGGCTCTGTAGTAGACTCTGCTCTGGAGTGAGAGCATGCAGCGGTACATGTAACTGTGTTTTGCTGCATATTCGAGTAAAGTTACCGAACTCGATTCTCCTCTCGTTCGAAGCTAACAATACACAGCATCCTCCACTTCAGCTTCATATCAAACTTGGGGCTACATGGCCTAACTATAACACATTGACAAGTCCAGTCACGTAGAGACAGTAAACACTAACCTTTTCATTTACTTGTTCATTCGTTTTCATTCTTATTTCTCTCTCTCTTCTTCTCTCACATAAAAAACACCGGTGCACCGGCAATAATAGTCCCCGGTAAATTCACTTCCGTTGTGGCTTTTTTAATTTGCATCGTTGTTGTTTTATTTGCAGCGGCGTTTCTTTTTGTTTGCAGTGTTTCTTTTATTTGCAGCAATGGCGGGTCCCGGCCACCATAGAATCCAGAGGAAAATACACCGGTAACGGGACACGGGACGTCCCTTATATGCAACAGCAGCTTGTGGCTATGACAGGGAATATATGTAGTCAGATCTGAGTTTACGTGTGTCGTAATGGCGCACACAGACGAGAGACACCTGCCTGGGTGTGACCACCTGCCGGGTGCGCCATACTGCCGGTGATCCCCACCCCCTCGCTTCATCAAAACACCGCAATGGAGCAATAACTGCAAAGTGACGACAGACAGCGTTTCACTGAGATACATGACTTATGTACGTTTGGACAGAGAGAGAAAGACACAGAGAGACAGAGATTCATTCAACTCGCCCAGAGTGGTTCAGAGGACATGCCCCACAGTCCTGGAGCTGAGAGTACTGCCCATTTTTACCTGATTTTGACACCTAATTTCATAAACCTTTCGTTATTTTTAATCATTCAAATTTGGCTGTGTGGTTAATAACACTTTCTTCTTTAGTCTGACGAACTCAAAACACATATTTATTTTGACTTTTTAACTTCATTGATCCCTCGCTGTTGTTTCGGCCCACTTTAACCCCTGAGGAGTCTACCACTGTAAACACGGATACTCCCTCGGCGTTCTGAACCCAGTCCCGATTAATGCTCGCCAGTTTGGTCAGTCTCTCCTCTTTTCCTGTCTCCATTTCTTCACCTATGCCATGCTCTGTCTCTGCCACCTACGTTGCCTGCTTGCCCAGCTTCAGTTCTGGTGCCATTCTTGTGTTGCTCCCTATCTGTAGCCCTGGCCTAAAAACCTCCTCATCCCGTTGGTGTAAAACACCTGTGGTCCAAACACCAACACTCCCCTGAGTTCACAGTCCTTGCAGCTTGGCTAACAGACTAAGCTAACAGCAGCTATAGTTGGCAGCAGTTTACGTTACTCCCCACAAGGAATTAAAATATTTTAAAATACTGTAAATCAGAGAGCTGAGGCGAAGCAGCCAGAGGAAAAAAAGAAAACATTTTCTCCAAAAAATATATAATAAAATAAAATAATATAAAATAAAATCAGAGAAATAGTCGGTAGTGTGTGACAAAGCATTGCGCGCTTCTCATTGATCTGGGGAATTTTTTCCCCCTTAAGGTTTAAATACAGTATATGGGCCCAAGATACAACCACACACACAAAAAGCTTATAGGCATTCATATGTGGAGAGATGGTGGAGTGATGGGCAAACATATAGAGATCCAGAACCAGGCAGAGCTTCAATCAAGATGAACGAGTCCTCAGAGACATGGGAGCGAGTAGGTCCTTTCCCTAAGGACCTACACCAGAGCCTCAAACTAGCTCCTAGCTCTTGGATTGTGCCTCGAGGGCATCATTAGCTTAAGGGGGTGTACAGGTCATAACAGAGAAGTGCACTGATGAAGGCGTGCTGAACATGAGATGAACAGTTCTGGTTATCAGGCTAAAGAAGAGCTGACAGTGATGGGTTCTATCGTCTGGGCTTGAACACCTTTGGACTTTGACAGGTAACATGGAATAACGAGGAGTAACTGATGGAAGAGCTGTGGCCAGGTAATGGAATAGCTGACATGATCAGAGATATAAGCTGGTATTGAATAAACAAATTTTAAATAATGATAATATATAGAATCAATAATATTTACTATAATAATAACAAACACAGAGAATCAGAACTAAATTATTGAAATCATTTTCACCTTTTGAATGAAAAACAGTCTTTCACCAAGACAATAGGCCCGCTGTGTTTCTGTGTGTATGTGTAGTAACCATGCTGAGAGCTGGTGTACACACAATACCCTCATATTCACTACTTCCTGTGTGTTAATATGAATACACACACACACATGCACATAGACGTGTACACAAACACTTGTCATTGCCAAGAGGAAATCAATAGGTGGTGTGATGTGGATTTTTTCATGTGATGAAAATATGTTTTCTTGGCCGTGAGTAACACAACTGAGAGACTCACATATGTCATAGTACAGACAAATGTGTGGAGAAAGGGTGGGGGTGTGAGGGTGGGGAATAAAGGGGTGGGCAAGGAGAAGTACATGGAGGCAGGGAGACTCAGGTTTAGAGGAAAGCTGAGTGAGATTACTCACCTTGTACAAGAACATCAGAAGGAACTTTTTACTAATGCTTACATTACTTATACTGCTTATGCTGTGGTTGCTACAACTAGAAATGACACTGATAGCTCTGCTGCTGTTGTTAATATGATTTAGCTAGCAAGCAGTGTTGCAGTCAAGATTACCTAAATTCAGACAAATTCATTCACCAAGACCAGAGTGACCAGACTAAGACAAGACCAGTGTCTCAATTCGGATACTTTCATTGGCACACGTCTATGTAGTAGTACACTATGTATGTACTTCCTGGTGGAGTGCACTAATTTCAGCAGAGTAGTGTTGTCCCAATTTGAGTACAGACATTGTGTACTTTCCTGAAATGACAATCACAACATTTTACTGCTTTTTCTTCTTCTTTCCCGAGTTGCAACCAGGCGAAGCACTAGCACCAACATCAATGACCTCAATATAAAACATATGTACAACTTGTAGTTGCATATTGTGATATTCAACACAACTGCTCCAGCAGCTGCAGTTTCACTATGCTACGCCACTACATAGCTAAAATGGAGACCGTTGAGCACAGCTGAGAAGTGTCCAGCCTTCCACTTTTTGACCATTTGAGTGAACCATCTGGGTGCTCACAGCACACTACATTTTGCCATTACTGACAGTGTGAATGCACTTATGTATTCAAAATAGCAAGTATGGAAGTATATGAAGACTTTGAGGGGTTGTGACCAAGTCAAGACCAAGGCAGGGTGAGATGGAATCAAGACCAGGACCAGACTGCTGTGTGTTTTCAGTTGCTGTTTGGGAGATGATTGAAATCACAGTAATGGCCACAAATATACCAGACACACACAGGGAATTTAGTAACATCCCTGCAGTTGTAGTCTTGACTGGCCTTGAAATAAAATCCCAACTCCTCTTTGTCTGAGACTGAGACAAGACCAAGTAAAGTATGGTCAATTCCAAGACGAGGCCAAGAACTTCCAAAGTGGTTTTAAGACTAGTTTCGAGACCAAGACCGATCTCGGGTACCAACACTGCTAACAAGGACCAGACCATTACCAAGATATGTTCCAATGATTTATTAACAAAATGAAAGCACTGTGAGCAAAGCTTGAACTCTTCTACTTTTTTGGTCTGTTGCTGCATTGCGGGGAAGCTTCATTGGGGAATCCAGACCCCCCTAATGACCCCACAGAGAGTAGAAAGGGGAGACAGAAATGGGAGAGAGAAATAAGAGGAGAAGGTTTGGAAGGTATTTATAGGAGTTGAGGTATGGTCCTGCTCCTGAAACTCTGCTGATAACATCAAATATTACTTTTGGCCACAAAGTTTAATTCCGCCTCCTATTACACCAGCAAATTTGACCTTATTTGCCAGCTAACGTATGACTGTAGAGCAAGTGACAACCTTTGTCACTGCAAAGTGAAGCCAAGGCGGGAGTTCCAGAAACTGCAGTTCCTCAAACGTCCAGTTGAGGCTGGCTACAGAACGAGTCAGTCTCCATAAGCCCCCATGTTAAAATGTCCAACTTCACAGCAGAAATAAACATGTTTACAGTCTGGTACAAAAAACAGTTTTAGTCTCTGTAGCTAATTTCCACAAATTTATGCAGAATTAAGAGCTGCTTTGATTGACAGGTGGGTAATGTTACAGATGACTTGACATTTTTAGATTAGCTGGAAGGTGGAAGAGGCAAGATTGCCAAGATGGCGGCCCTTCAGAAAACTGTGGATGACTTCACACATACGCTGTGCTTTATATGCTTTATACTGTCAGTTTTGTAGAGGTGTTAGCTGTTCGGTGCTGTCTGCTAGTATGGGAGTGTACCTGTGTGTTTTTGTTCAGCTCAGCTTTTCGACTGATCTCAGAATTTACCAGAAATGGTTGAAACAGCTGTTATTTCTCTTCAGTCCTTCTCTCCTTTTCCCTCTCATCTCTGTACATTTATGAAGTTAAATAATAAAGCACGATAAGTGTGAATCTTTTGCTCAAGCGAAGACATTATCAATTCACACGGACATGCCATCACCTCAGTTCGGGCTGCTCCATCAAATCATCAAATGCGTCTACTGACACCACACTCACGTCTTTCTATTGACTTTGTTGCTCTATAACAGTTGCACATTTTCACTACCATACATTATATCAATAATGTTTTACTGTAATAATACAGTTACTATTCTCATGGTTGGAGTCTCGCTCCAGTTTCTTGGTGTTGCAGTAAAACGTGAGGTAATAGCTGGTGATTACTACAGACTGCTTACTGCTGCATCAGTAATTAACCTTTCAACTATTAGTCCTGTTTAAACACACAGCCCGACGCTAATGCAGCACGCTCTGTTTAAAAAGCGGCCTGGGTAATTGGCTTTTTGGCATGAGAGTGGCCACTAAGTGTGTGTGTGTGTGAGAGAGTGTGTGTGTGTGTGTGTGTGTGTGTAAGTGAGAGAAAGAGAAAGCAGGTAATTTATGTCTATGCTATCCAATATATAAATGATGCTGAAAAATGCCAGATTCATGAGGCTTGTGTTTATAACGTGTGGAGTGTGTGTGTGACCCTGACATCAGCTGGCTGCCTCTCAGCAGCCAATTTTCCACGAAAAAAAAGAGGAGGAAATTAACATTCCTACACAAACGCCTGTGCCATTTCCACCACAGACCTGTTGAATGGTTGGCGAGTGTGTCTACACAAGTGTGTGTATTCCCAACTCATACACACACACACACACACACACACACAATGAAATATTTTTCTTGTCACAGAAAGCTGAAGCCCCCTCTTCTGGCTAGCTTTAGTTTCATTAGCTTCACTTATTCTTCAGAGCAGTTTCTCATATTTGGCTTCTTTCATAGCCGCTATGAGGACTTACTAAGATAAGTGACTACTTCAAGATTTGGCAACACTTGAACACCTTTCTTGCCTCAATCGAAAATCGACAGAAGCATTGTAATAAATACCAAATAATGACACGTTCATGTTTCATCGCCCTCTAGTGGCCATAGGAAGAAGACTCTCGGTGGGAAGTGAAAAGAGTGCCGATGTTATAGAACCATAGAGTTCACAGCCTGATTTGATGGGTGAACGACACTCTGGACCAACTACGGGAGACTGCAGCTCCATTAGCATTGAGGCTAACAATCTCCCCAGTGTCCAAGTCCAAGTTTTAGATTCACTGAACCACCACCACCTGCTTCCTCCATCTCCTCAGCCTCTTTACCTCAACCACCTTGTGTCAAAAAACTGCATAACTGATTCTTGTCTCCTGGCCTGTGTTTACATATTGGGTCTGCTAACCACCTAGCCTAACAAGTTCAGTTCCTGTTTCTTTGAGCTGTGACCATGAGTGTTCCTTAAAATCAACCAAATAGTTATTTTAACACAAACCACAAACCTAACCAAATCTAAACCTGGCAAAGAGAAAGACACTGACAGATGACGTTGTCCTGCTGATGGGGGCATCAAAATGGTTTGATCAAGTTGAAATAGGAAAATATTAAATCGGGCAGTTACAGACAATATGTTTCCATTATATTTTCTACCATTAAATTTGGAGAACTTTTTCCCTTACACTATTTTCTAACCCTATACAGTAGAACAGGTCATATCGACACCTGGCTGCCTCCATTTGTCATGTGACTCTTGCCTTGCAATGTCTCTCAAGAGTATCAGCTTGTAGAAGAGAGGCTAGCTAGACGAAGAGGACTTCTGCTTCTGGTTTACAGTCTACAAACAGTTGTGGATGCATGCGCTCCACTACAAAAACTTTGTCCCGATGTTACAGATATGAGCAGATAGAATTACAGCAACTTTAAAGCAAAAATAAAACATTAAAAAACTAAATTTGTACTCACCCATTATCCTCAGACTTTACAAAACTTTTGGTATGTTCTGATTTGTCAGCTCTAGCTATGTAACATGGCATACTGAGCAGCACACAGTAACAACACACCCAGTTCATAAAGTGGTGAGGAAAAAAACGACCCTGAGCGTCAGCCTATAGCATAGGTTACACTAGATATTAATATTCTTGCAGACTGTCATCAAAACATAGTACAATAGACAACCCAAGCATGATTCAATGTCTCGCTCTCAGTATCTGTGCAGGCATGAGGGTTATTGAAAGATCATTGTCAAGAAAGATCCCGTGTATCTCCATAGAAACGGAGATCAGAACAGAAACGGCAAGCAAAGAAATGTTTATTTTGAGAGCAAATTGCCCCAAAACATGAATATCTTTTAATTATAATTATTATTAATAATATTATAATTATTATTTTATTTAAGTTGGTAATTGTTGTATAATCGCAATATTACACTCAAGGGTGAGCTTTAACTTATTATTGGCACTTCAATGACGCTAACGGACCGCATGACTGTCGTGCCAATAATGACGATAAAGCACACCCTCTCGTGTAATATTGCTTAAATAAAGTTCCTCCAGTGATAAAACATTTAATAAAAAGTCATTAATGAGATAATAACACAATGAGCCAAGCCTCTCACAATCATCTCTCCTACTGGCTGTGATCAGGTTCAACCCTGGTTAGCTTTTTCCGCAAGTTTGTTTTATTGCTGGTGCCCTGGGATGTGAAACAAGGGACGGAATCGGGCACAGGGATTAGGATGAGGTTGGGGTCAGGTACAGGTGTGGTAACTGTGCTTAAAGTAATTAAACACTTATAGGGTTAGCACTATAGCAGTGAATCAACACGAAGTGGTTCTTAGGTGTATTATCACGCCGTGTTCGTCATTTTATTGTTTAACAGCAGGTCAGAACGAGTCTTCCCACCACTACAGTTCACCCTGCACCTCAAACCAAGATGATATATTTACACTCATTTCTTCACTTCTGGCTGAGCAGAGCGCTAACAGCCTCTTACACAGGTTGTGTTCACAGCGTTTTGTACCAAGCGCTTGTCAACGTGGATGCTTGTTAGTGCTAATTGGCATGGATCTATTAATAAATGAGAAGGAGAAGGGAAAAGGTGGTTGAGGAAAACGCTCGTCAGACTGACAGTCGGAAGATGTTATGGCGTTGGTTTTGACGTCGCTAGAAGTATTTTGCATCTCTAAATGGTGTCAAGAGGCTCCGTCTTTGCTCATCACTCGCCTCATATTTGGTTTGTCTTATATGACATGTTTGATGTCGATTTTGCAACGGAGCCGTCATTCATTTGGATCTTATCAAGAATAATTTTTTTTTACCCGTGTTCTTTATCAGCAGCCTGTGTGCGTCTTTGTGTGTATTTTGTGCTCTTGTGTCATTAAAAGGTAGAAGACACCGTGTTGCGGAATGACAATGAAGTTTGCATTTTTGTGTGTGTATGTATGTGCGCTCTCTCGCCACATTCCACATGTAAATGTATAGCATCGAGCGTGAGTGTGTGCGTGGTTTGCCCGTAACGTGCGCGCCCGTGTTTAATGTGCGTGACAGCAGGTCTGAGGCCATAAAGCACCAATAAAGCCAAACCTGAAATCATCAAGGGGGCGTCACGCTGAGACTGAGAGAGACGCGGAGACACTAAAGCAGAAGGAGAGTTTGAACATCATCAACACAGGGACAACATCAGCTCAGTTATTACACAAACACATTACAAGTGTCCTACAGTCTGGAGCACCCTTAAATGTATCCCAGAAGAGTGGCCATGGTTTTGAAATGACATGATCAGCTAACATACACAGTATATGTTCACTCAGCTGGAACTGCCTTTTTTTACAACCTCACACTGTGTTTATCACTGTGTGATTATTCAAATATACAGAACATTATTTTAAATGAAAAGTTTCCAAAGTGCTGAAGGAAATGTGGATAAAATGTGAACACAGTGATTTAATTCTTTGACTGTTCTTTTCATACATTTTATGAAAAACACTTTTTACTTACTTTTAGTGACAGAGTTTTCCTTGAAACTGAGGCTAGCTGGTTATTTTAGTTAAAGTTATATTGGTTTTTATATATTTTTTAATGAAATCAAAACCCATGTTTGGTATTATTTATGGCTCTCCAATAGAAATAGTAATAATAGTAATTACTTCTCTATAAATTAATTTTTTATTGTTACTGGCGGAGTCCATCATTCCCTTTCTACATTTACACGCATGATGGATTTACAGAAGTGTAATAAACTATTCATATCAGTTATTTTGTTTTTCTCTAATTGTAGGTTATTATTGATGAAATGTATAACTCCTATCCGGTTGATGATTTGCATTATGAGTCATGAGTTACTGAAAGTTTCATGCAATAAGATTTAACATTTAATTATTGGTATTTTGTTCAAGAAATAGATTTAGTAATCCACAGTTAATGTGTATTTACTTTTTTCCAAGATGAGCTAAGACTTGTTCAGTACGTAAAAAGCATAATCATTATTTACTTTAGGGATTGATGACCTCGGGGTTGGGCAATGGTGTGTGTTGTTGCAGATTGAGACGGGTCCGGGTGGATGCATGAGTGATCTCCACGCACGGAGGTACTAGTACTGCTGTTCTGTTTCATCATGAGCTCCAGCACTAAGCGCCCAACGAAACTTAATTGCAAGCTTGCATAATAAAAGAAAAGTGCACTCAGGTCAATAGAGACTAACCTATATAATACCTGGGTCTTTTTCTTTTTGTGTTTATTTTATATTTTCTTTTTCATGTCTGGGCTCGTTGCATTTGGATATATGTGCATTTTCTTTATTTCATTAATAATACAATTGTGCAATTGCATGAGCTAATTCATATTTCTACATTATATTGGGTTTATAAAACCAAAGTTATCCCTATAGCCTCTCATCAGTCAATAGAGTGAGAATCATATGTTACCCTAGACCGTTACTTAAATGAGATGTCTCTTCCACCATTGTGAAAAGTATTGAGAGTATTGAAGGTTCATATAGTGCTCCTCACATCACGAGCCGATGGTGAAAGGGTTACACAAACATGCATGTAATCCAGTTTAATCTAACTGATTGACAGTTAACATACTTTGGAAACACTTCTTTAGTCTGAAGATGGTCATTGCTCATGTCAGGACAAAGTGCTCGTTACTGACCGACCTCTTTACTAAAATGATTGTTTGGCTGCACTGTGAACAGGTACACCGGTTAGTCTCTTGTCTTTCCAACAAAAGCAGCTGTTCAAGGAGTGCTCGCTTGTAAACTGCACTTTCTGTTACCATAGTAACCACGAGTGTTACCAAATCAACCAGGACTGAGATCTTAAGGATTACAGCTTTCTTTACCAGTTAGTTGCTCACTTTGTCTGCCTGCCATTTGGTGCTACGCACGCAGGTGTTTATCAGAGGCTGTTCTCTGTAAACAGCTGCCTGCTGCTGGAAGGAAACGCTGAGAGAGAACCGACACTGAACGTGCCAGAAAACCAAAACACGAGCCACAATGAGCTAAAAGCTAAAAGGCTCTGCAGAGATAACATATACATTATACGTGTTTCAGGACTAAATCTCAGCTGTTTCTGTCACCTTACCAAAGACAGATGGACTTAAAGAAGGGTGTGCATATGTGTGTGTGTGTGTGTGTATGCATATACACACACACAGAGTCACACCTGTTATAGTGAAGCCCTGGCAGAGTTTTGTTGTGCCTGTTCGTCTGCTTGCCAATTTGAAGCGTCCCTCGTCCGTCTCCACTAATAGACTTTGTTACGATGCCAGAGGTTCAGCACGTCTTAAATCACTCCGCCGGTCCAAATCTGACAGTGTGTTCTGTGATGTTTAATTAGGAATAATAGTTTCTAATATTCCACCAATTAGGGCCTGTCTCTCGTTCAGTCAGGGGAGTTGCGTTAAGTGAAAAAAAAAAAAAAAAAAAAAGAGGCAGGCAAAAAAAGGGGGAGAAAAAGTAGAATAAAATGACTGTACAGGTAATGCCAGGCTGGTGCACCCACGGGGGTTTTATTTCAGTAAAAAATGGGCACTGCTGATGGATTTCTAAATATGATTCATTTAAGCTCTTCTCGAAGGAAATCACTAATTAAAATGAGGCTGAAATTCCAAACGTTCAAAATATGTTTTAAGGACATTTAAAATAGGGGCTGCTGGTGTGTGTGTGTGTGTGTGTGTGTGTTGCTTAAGGCAGCGATTTACAAAGGCTGGTTGCTGAACTACATTATGTTAAATCATCCTGCAGCCAGAGAACCTGCTGTGTTACGGTGCCAAAGCCCGAGCGAGCCTCTAATGAAACGTCTGCTGAATCAAACATGGAGGCTCTTCAGTCAGGTCACACTTCAACCAAAGAAGATCAAGAACTAAAAAATAGTGAGTGCTCAATATCTGTTAAGTCGGGCTCAGAGTACAAACATTTTAAAATTCTGATTGATTATTTTTGTGTCAAGTTGTGTCAAGAAAATCACAGATAATTGGCTTTCAAATTGCAAGTGAAGCGTTTTAGGGAGTGACAACATTTTAAATAAGATTTTAGAAAGAGGATAATTTTGGTAAATGGGGAACTTTTCAAGGAGTGGCAACATTTTGGGAGAGTAAGGACACTTATGATTTTTGAAGGAAGACATTCTCTTAAAGTAAGGACATCTTTGGAAAGTGTGGACATTTTGGGGCAGTGAGAGAACACTGTTGAAGCTGAAAATATGGCTGACGCCATGTTTGCTGTCCTGCCTCTTCTGCCTTTCCGACTAATTTAAATATCAGCAAAGACGTAGATCAGAGGTGTCAAACTCAAATCATCGGCTTTAATGTCGGCATTCATCTGCTGACTGCTGATTAGTGTGTCAATAAACAACCGAAGCAGTGGGGGGATGGGGTGGTGCACAGGTCCTGACCATTAACAGTATCTTGACCTGTGTGGCAGCTGTTACAGTGCATTGTGGGATTTCTAGTATGAGCGAAGAGAGTGCGTTTTACCGGCGGGCCATTAAAAATAAGCTTATGAAGTTATCTCTCAGGCCGGACAATGTAGATTTGGACATGAGGTGGGCTGAATGACGCCTGGGTGCTCAAACAAGCCAACTGTAACAGCGCCTACCTGTCAATCAAAGCAACCACACTCGTAATTCTGCATAATTTCAAACCTTAATATAATTTGAACAGGTGAGTTGTATAAAAATTACAGTTGTCATGAATGGAGAAATTAGCTATAGAGACCAAAACTGTTTTTTGTACCAGGCTGTAAACATGTTTATTTCTGCTGTGAAGTTGGACATTTGAACATGGGGACTTATGGAGACTGACTCACTCTTCTGTAAGTGGACGTTTGAGGAACTGCAGTTTTTGGCACTTCCACATCAGCTTCACTTCACAACCATGGAGGCTGCCACATGGGACAAACACATTGCAGGGAATGTTCAATACCACACACAATATTGAACCAGGACAAATAAAATGAAAACCATTTGCATAAAACCGTTAAAGGGAAGTGTGAAGATATAGTACGTGTCAGTGGATGACCAGAACGAGTTCTGTTCGGAGTGGTTTTTGGGTCATACAGTATGATTGCAGTTCTACTTGTTGAACCATTTTATTCTCTTATTTTGAATCCACAGCATCAGATGCACAAAAGATAATCAGTACAAGAAAGTACGTACATGAAAATGAAAACATGATGTCAAATTGTGTTTTTAAATGTCATGTCTATACTCTCACTTAAATGCTGGTTCAGTCTGAAATATTTTCTGCCTTCATAAGAGTCAAATCTATGCGAGTCATTTGTGAAAAATGGTGTCAGGGCTGTTTCTCTTGTTTTGTTTGTTTTTGTTGATAAAGGCAGCTGAGCAGTTTCACAATAAAATGCTCTGATTTCTGGTTCCCTTATTGGGTCACTGAAGGCTTTTGTCCCATAAATAGGACCAAGCGCGCGCGCACTCACACACACACACACACACACTGTGTCCACTGCCGTCTAAAGCGACAACAGAGGAACAAACAAAAAAATAAGAAAAAGAAAGAAAGAATCACAGAACGGATTTATCAGCCCACTGAGAAAGAGAAAGAGGATGTTGTGTTTTAGATGTCCGTTCAATAAAAGTAGGTCACGCACACAACAGTGTCTGACCTGGACCAAAAAAAATTACAGCTACACACACAAACACACACAGAGATGCGTCACACACATTCACAAACTGAACATGTGCAAGTACAAACAAGGCCAGTTGTGTTTGTTTCTTTGGGTTTGCATTTAGTTTTTCTCGATTATTAAAAGATATTTTTGCACTGCAAGCCCAAGCTTCTGTGTGTGTGTGTGTGTGTGTGTTTGTAGGCTATATCTGTGTGTGAGTGTGTGTGTGTTTGTGCTCTTGCATTTCTATGTTTCTTTGGACCAGTTTCAGGTTTGCACGTTGTGTGGACATTTTTGGTTTTTGGAGATTATTTGGTTTGTAGACATTTTTGGAAAATGAGGATATTCTTGGAGCGTGGTGATGTTTTCAGGACATGTTCAGGGAGTGACGAGTCAGGACGTCGTTGGAAAGTGAGGACATTTTTGGGCAGTGGTAACATGTATGGAAAATGAGGACATGAGTGACAAGATTTTGGAAAATCGAGCCTGTTCTGAAAAGTGAGGACATTTCTGAACAGTGAGGGTAGTCTTTAAGAGTAAAAACATCTTTGGAAAGTTATGTCGCTCTGTCTCCTGGGAAATAGTTGGGATTCTTCTGGATTATTTTGCACGACACAAGCTCTTGGGTTTCGATGTTTGTTAGGACTTGTTCCAGTTTTACCTTTGTGTAAGGACTTTTTTTTTTTGATGATTGAGGAAAAAGTGAGGCCACTGTGCCTGGTCTTCCATCAAATGGCTGTTTGAGGTTTAAAGTATTTTGGAGTTTAAAGTTTAAAATTCCATCAGTCCATCATCTCTGTCAGTAATAAAGGGCCTGGGAAACAGGTGTATAATGCTGTAATGAGCAATGTCAAGTCTGCAAAGATCCTCAGCATTACTGGTTTGGGTTTGATACCAGATTTGACAAAACGTTTGTGTTACAAACTGTAGTGTCTTTTCTGGACACGTGCATCTAATCTAATGTTCTGATGTGCCGCTGAATTCAAGTGACACTTTGTAAAGAGTGAGAAAGTTCACATATGAAGGAGGCTGTGTGCTGTTTGTATCCTGTGTGAACTCAAAAGTCATTGTTGACGTACGTTACATCACATTACTTATTTTAACCAAACGACAATCTTTCCCTAAACATAAGCCAGTAATCTAACCAAACTGAGCCTGTATGAATTCATAAAATATGAAATGTTTCCCAGCATGCTTGGTCTAATGGGATGTTGCGTATTAGTTGTTGCTAACTTCACAACATTTACATTGACGTCTGGTCATTTAGCTGACGTTTTTTTATCCAAAGCAAAAGAGGAAAGGGAAAAAAAAGGAGCACAATCAAGATACAGTGCGACAAAGACAGCGCAGCAGTAAGTACTACTCACATCGAATCAAGATCATCTGACAGGGTTTCACTGGGGGCCCGTCAGGACGGGCGTACAGTAATCAAGTCACAAGATGACCACAGCCTGGATCAGGAGTTGGGTAGCATGTTGAGTTAGGTAAGTCTTGGATGTGACACTAAAGGGGCACCTGTACCGTCTTAGTGTCACTGTGAAGTGAATCCAATGTGGAAGTGCCAAAAACTGCAGTTCCTCAAATGGCCACTTGAGGCTGGCTACAGAACGAGTTCATATCCATAAGTCCCCATGTTAAAATGTCCAACTTCACAGCAAAAAACACTTGTGCTCTCGTTGTAGACAGTTGTACTGAGGCTCTATATAATTTACCTGTTTAAATTATGTTAAGGCTTAACGTTAGATTAGATTAGTCATGAAGCAGCAGAGGCAGGACTGCCAAGATGGCGACGGACATAGCCAACACGAGACGAAAGTTCAACGAGATTCACAGCGGCTCTTCAAAAACCTGTAGTTGACGTCACGGATACGCAACCATATTCATACTGTTTATGGCTGGGAGTGAGATCCAGTGTTTTTGTAAAAAGTCAAGATATCTCGCACTCTGCTGCTAATCTGTCTCACACGTTCCTCCATATGGAAGTCCATTACTACATTGCTGGAGTAATAAAGTTGCTTTGAATATGGAGGGTTCGGGGCTAGAGAATTTATTTTTGTCACTGTGGGTCTTCATCGCCATCAGTCTACATCACGTCAGGGAAAAAAGACACCTTTCAAAAACAAAAATCTGCTACAACGAGGACAAAAAAAATCCAAAAACAAACGCACCTCTAGGAAAAACTGCACAGCGACAGAAAATAGCTGCTGTTTCCAGGGCGCGCTTGATTAATGTTTTTTTGGTGACTTTTTTTTCTTTACCGATGCCTAATAAAAGGTTCACAAACCATCTGTTTTTCTTTCCCCCTGATGCCTTGCCCAAAGGTCCCCCCATCCTGGGACTGGCACCACGCCCAAACGCATCCATCCATCCATCCCCCCATCTCCTCCCCTACACACTCCCTCTCTTTTCTAACGTTCTCCTCCGTTCTTCGTCTCATCTCTGTCCCTCATCGCTTATTTTCTTTTTCCTATCTCCCTTCTTTCTTTCTCGTTTCCTTTCTTTCTCCTCTATCCTTGTTCCTCATCTCTTCTCATTCCCTTTGTCCATTTTTTCAGCCCCTTCTGTTCTTTTCCTCTTCTTCCCCCTCTGTTCCTTTCTTTCCCTGTCTCTCTTCCTTCCCACTTCACTTTTCTTTCCTCTTTCCTTTTTTTCAGCTAATTATTTCCTTCCTTCCACACCTTTCCTTTTCCCCATCCATTCCTCCTTCTGTCCTCCCTTCTATTCACCCTCCTCACCCCATTTTCTCCTTTCTTCTCTCTTCATCCTCCCCACCTCTATCTTTCCTCCTCTCCTTTCCCCCACTAATTTTCTCTCCAGTGTAGTTTTCCTCCTCTCTTGTTATCTCCCTCCTTTCTAACGCCTCACCCCACGTCTTCTCTTTCTTTTCTTCACTTATCTTCTTCCTTCCTCTACATCTCCTTGCCTATCCTTCTCCACTCCCTTCCTCCATCTTTCATCCTTCTTTCCCTCCCCTGAATTTTTCTATTTTTCTCCTTCCTTCCTTCTCTTTCCCCTCTCTCACCTTACCTAGTATATCTTGCTCATCCTCCATCCCTCATTCCTACCCATCTCTCTTCCTCCACCCCCCTCCTTCTTTTCCTACCCATTTAAACCTCTCTCGCCCATGATGCATATTCATAAACCTGCAAACATTCCCATCCAATAGTGTTTAATCCCTCCCTGTATTAGTGTGTGTGTGTGTGCGTGTGTGTGCGCGTGTTTTCTCCCCTTAACCCTTCATACACACACACACAAACACACACACCTCCTCCTCCCAAACATCTAGCAGCTGGCCGACAGATGGGGCCCGCAGCCAAAAAAGCAGCAGCGGCAGCACCACAAAAATAAAAATTTACAAGACGCCAGTGGAATTTATTTAAGGACAGGAGGAGGAGGGGATGGGGGTGTGGGACCTCTTTTCTCCTCTTTTTTTTTGCCTCGCCTCCCTGCATCACTGCCTTTCTCCCTCATCACCAAAAAATGTGTTAAAGTACATGATTCTTCAGTCTGGTCTGAAAATCTTCTCTTCTCCCTCACTCCTTCACACGCTGCATCAGTGGTTCCCACGAGGGGTCAGGAGATGAACTCCGGGAGTAAAAAGTACGAAAATCAAAAGTGTTATTTATTTATTTGACCTGTTTTGTTGTTTTCTCTGGTCCTGATGTTCTTATAAGATATTCCTCTTCACTCTCCTAAAATATATTCTAATGAAACTTGGTGTAGAAGTGCACAAGGCCCTTCATGATGAAGAACAGTAGTTCATTCCACAGTGAGGTTGAGGTTTTGGACACTTCAATCATCATCATCACTCTGCCTCATCACTGTAATTCATGCAACTGCTAAAGGAAAAGCATTGCATTATGGGATTGTAAAGAAGATGTAAAGTAGTGTACGCCGGCACTACGGATAGAACATGATGCACAACATTTAAATTCAGGCACACATACATAAAATTTAAAGAAATAAAAGTAAATACAGACATGGAGTAATATTAATAAGAGAAAAGAAGATGCAGAGGCAGAACAACATCCGGCTGGTCCAGGTGTAAACCACACCACCTCGTCCTCGTGTCCAAACTAGTACTAATTCCTTTTCTATAGGCGAGCACTTCGCAGCCTGTGCGCACAACTAATTATCACTTCTAAATACACAACTCAGTACAGTCTTCCTGGAATTCAGCAGAAAAGAGGACAAATCACAGACAATTAAACAAAAGTGACCAACAATGAACAGAAAAGGCTGCGAACGCTGCAGCAGGTGCAACGAGCTGCATACTGTAAACATCAAATAGCTTCACACTCAACAGAAGGAAGCATCACCGAGGCAGAGAACACATCACCACCACACACAGCGGCTTCAGCCCTTAAACACTTTAAAGCAGCCTATTTATATCAATGGGGGTAGACTAAACAGCAGAAACACCTCTCTGTGTAATGCAGTGCAGTTCAACAGCAGCACAAGCTGCGAGCTCCACACTGATCATACAGTTGAATGAACATTTGAACCTTCATGATGGACGATTCAGTACAGGACTGTTGGATTAGACTGTTTCATTTCAGCGAGGTGGACCTAATGAGCTGTATAATAGAAATCATATGCACAGATGTATATAAACAGGAATGATTAAAGAGATTAAGGAATAAAGAGAAACCTGCCGCGTGACAATAATCTATATTTGTATAATCTGTTATATGTTTGGAAATAGATGCTGGGTTTGTTTCCAGATGTTGCTTCTGTACTTTTCTTTGCCTCTTCTCCTTCAGTCCTTCTTTTTCCATCTTTATAAAGAGTGACATCAGCTTTTTTTATTCTTTTTTTGGTCAGTTGTAGCCTGTTTGTTTAGATTTCATCAGTGCTGAACTGTTAACACGTACAGTGCCTCAGTTTTATGACGTCTGAATCACCTTCAGCAGGAAAGCAGCTGCTTTGAGTTCACTGAAGAGGAGAAGTGACATATTTTGATTGACAGTTATAATATCTGCTTTTATTCCTGTTGTTGTTATATGAACATAACTATTTTTATCTGTTCCCAGTACAACACAGTCACATTCATGGAAAAACCTTTATTCTATATCATCTTCTTCATTCATGTGGCGTTTTCTTCATTTCTTTTGATGGAAAAAAAGACAAAGAAACATTTATACAGAAAAATATGGAATAAAATGACAACCTCAAACGTGAAATCAACAGTGCTAATATCCTTTTACTGTAATATTAGTTAATAGTTACATTAGTCACATTTATTAGGTAAAATTCTGGCAACCACAGCTGACGTTTTTTTACAGTGCACAACGACGTTTGTTTCATTTTTTAAATTAACATTAATTAATAGCATTAGCGCTGTGCTTATTTCCTGCTTTAACTCAATTAGCTTGAATTTATTTCTATTTTCTGTCTTCAGCTCATGTCTCCTCTTCCTCTTGTGTCAACATTTGTTCAGTTTCAAATGTTCTCACGTTGTCCTCGTCATATTATCATTAGTGCTCATTTTAAGTTTCCTCCATCTATCTGTCACTTTGGCTAAATGCTTCTTCATTATGTTCTTCTTCTTCTTTTTGTTGTTGCTTTTCCTCCTTTCATTCCTGACCCTCCTTCTGTCGGTTTGTTCAGCTGCTTTTAATCAGAGTGTGTGTCTCTGTTTGTGTGTGTGTGTGTGTGTGTGCATGCACGAGTGTGTTCGTGTACTCTATGTATGTGATATATTAGAACCAATGTCAATTTTAGGGAAATTTGCTCGGCCCTCCCCTCTATTTACTCCACTAACACCCATATCTGCTCACACACACACACACACACACACACACACACACACACACACACACACACACACACACACACACACACACACACACACAAACACACAAACTGAGAGTAGCAGAAGGAGAGAGCAGGGGGAGTAAAAATGAGGTGGAAATTGGAGAAGTGGAAGAAAAAAAACGAGTGAAGGGAGGAGTGAGATGATGTTTTCAGTCTGCTGAGGCTGCAGGTGGATTTTCTTTGGCCAGATGACCAACCCTCCCCCTCTCTCTCTCATTGTGTGTCTACCTCACTCTGCCTCTCAACCTTACCGTGTCTCTCTCCTCCGTTTCTATTGGCAAACATGTGCGGGAAAGGGCAGAGGTGGTACAAGAAGAGGAGAAAGGGAGGACAGAGGAGATGAAATGAGTGATGGTGGGAAAGGAGGGGAGGAGGAGAGGGGAAGAAAAGGAAAGGAAGGGAGGGAGAAAAGGTAAGGAAAGAAAAGGGGGAGCTTAAAAGCAAGACAAAAAAAAACAAACAGAAGAGGTGACTAGAAGGAGACTCATCCCCAGGGGGCACTGTTTGTCCTTGTAGCAAGTGAACACACACACACACACACACACACACACACACACACACGTGCGCACACACAAAGACTCAAACACACATGAGTGCACACACACTCACTAAGAGAAACAAAAAGGGAAGAAAACAAGTGACAAATAACTTTGGTCAAAAATAATCCAACTTCACGTCCACTCAGTTCACTGTTTGCTGTCACCATGTTGTTTACACACAAGTGAAAAAAAAACACAAACCAACAAACAAAATCAGATTTTATTAAGAGAGGAAAGAACACAGTACACACACTCTGCAGATTTATCATTCCACATGTTAAATCTGCAAGGCAACATTGTACATGTTGACAAGGAGGAAGATGAAAATGGTTATGTATCGACATGGCTTGTGATTGGGAAAGTCAATTATAAGAGAGTGGTAGAAGTAGTACTAGCAGTATAGTAATGAAAATCATTTTATTTATACAGATACACCACAGTCCAGTCCAGTGCTTCACATCCAGAGAAATATCCCCAATGATTGTTATTTTATTATGTATTTTATTGTTTTTCACTGCTATTTAAAAAGAAATGTAGTCAAGTTGAGCTATGAAAATGGAAATTCTAAAGTGAAGCCTATAAGCTTAAAAATAAAGATTAGAGTTAGAACCTAAAATGGTTCTTCAAAGTGATGCCATGAAGAATCGGTTGTCAGTTCTGCAAGGAACCTTTTACCTATTTGATTTTCTAAGAAGCTGTTGCTACAAAGGGTCAACTTAAAGAACAAGTCATCAGTTTTCCAATGAACATTTAAAAGGAAAAAAAAAAAGATTATTAAACATTAAAAGGTTCTTCACCAAAGTGCTGCAATTGTGACTTAAAGAACTATTTTTGGCATTCAGTTATAGAAAGAACTTTAAACAGCACAAAAAGGGCTCTTAAGGATAAAACGGTTCTCCAGAGAACTCAAAGTAAAGATAAAGTAAAAATAAAGGTTTGAGTTAGAACCTAAAGTGGTTCTTCATGGTGATGCCATCGGGAACCTTTGTTGGTTCTGCAAGGAACCTTTTAGCGATTGGGTTTTCAAAGAACTGGATGCTGCGAAGAGTGACTTAAAAAAACAGAATTCAGTTTTCCAAAGAACATTTACAAGGAAAAAAAATTTTTAAACATAAAAAGGTTCAAAGCACCAAATGTGCTGCAATTGTGACTTAAAGAACTCTTTTTTTTTGGTATTCAGGTCACCAAAGATCCTTAAACAGCAAAACAGGGGTTCTTAAGGATAAAAGGGTTGTGCTCCAGAGTAAACCTGGTTACATTTCACCACTGCATTGTCTAATACTATGTCAATGATCTCCATGAGCAGATATCTGCATCTGAATGCAACATGTGAAGGTGAGGAACTGGAAGTGTTCTGGTTTCCATTTGGAGTCTAGTTAGTATTGACCAATCATGTTTGAGCGGGCTTTGGTTGCATGCAGGGGAACAGTCCGTGTGGGGGCAGAACGCACCAGCTGAATCTCTGAACCCATTGGCTAGCGTCTGACAACGTCTTTCTTGTCATTCTCACATACCAGGTCGCTAACTAGAGAAGAAGTCTCAGCTTAGATATGCATTTTTTTGTTTTCCAGATATCTGCTGGAATACTGGAAACCATTGGAGCAACACTGGAGCATTTCCCGGAGAGGCTAAATTGTCACTGGAGTAGCAGTGCTACTAAATCACCATCATATTGTTTGTTCTGTCCATCACTTTCATATTGTGTCGTCCTCTAGAGGACGCTGGCAGCACTTTAGTCTGAAGAAAAAATATTTGACAGTCTTTTACTTTGAAAAATAAACGCCCAGGCATGACTGCAGTCATGCATTCTGTTACGGGTCCAATGAGATCAGGTGTGTTTATTTTGTAGACCTTTTCATCCCTTCCCCCTGTTGCCCACCTGCGCTGCACCTGACGTCAACCCCGCTGAGACTCACACTCGTGGTCAACATAACAAACATGCATGCAGGTAAACAAACATGCAAACACACACGCTAGCAAACACACAAAACACCCCTGAGCTACAGGGGCTGTACAGTACAGCACCACCATCATCATCATCTCTGTCTCCCATTTGAATTCCTTTCAAAGCATTTATTCCTTCAAAGACACATTCATGGCAACTTGTGGCCCACACACACACACACACACACACATACACACATTTTTGTCCCCATCTGGTCACCATTCAGCATGATGCATGCTCTCTCTGTAGCTGTGTGTCAAAGCGAACGCGCTCACAACCCTCCGTCAGCTCTGTTCTCACTAAGGTTCACTTTTTGATCTTTGACCTTTAATGACCTCTATTGGTAGCCAGCAGGAACTGCATTGAGATCTGACTGCAACTTGCACGGGACTATAGCTGTGTTATTATTTATCATAATCATAAAGAGCGTCGGTGCACAGCTATTTAATTGCTTTAAGTAAAAGTTTAATAGTTACTAGTCAGTTATTTAGTTAATAGTGGCTAACTATCAAGCTAATGTTACTCTGAGTGCACACATGTATAAATGATATTTTGGTCAAAGATATTTTAATGTATTCTCCACACATAATACCACACATTTCTGTGGCTAGAGCTAAATACGTGTAGAATCCTGTGTGTGTGTTTTCATTTTTGATGAAGCTCTGCAAGCAGTCTTTGAGCTAAGCTAGGTTAAATGCTTCCTGAATCCATCTCAGCGTTGGACACACAGTGATGACCCTGACTCTGGAGAAGACGTAAAATAACATGTTTGATGCATCAGTCCTAATGCTGTATACACAATGTAACTGGAGTATGTGCTTTACTCTGAAGCATGATCAGAACGACGTGGCCGCAACGTCACTGGTGCCAAGTCAGTTTGAACTAATGGGAAATAGAAATTGGACTTCTCACACATTTAAAACCGTACAAATTGCAGCGCATCCACAGGTAATTTTCCCTCGACAAGAGTTCATTCATGGCTGGATGTGTGTGTGTGAGTGTATGTGTGTGTGTGTGTTTTTGTGTGTGTGTGTGTATGAATGCCCAGGGGCCCAGGTTGACAGGATCTAAAATAAGCAGCTTTTTTTTTTTTTTTTTCTAGTTCCAAGCAGCCACCTGTGGACATCACTGAGTGTGTGTGTGTGTGTGTGTGTGTGTGTGTGTGTGTGTGTGTGTGTGTGTGTGTATCAGTGTGTGGTTCCATTGGACATCTCACTGTGCGGTTTGTGTGTGTTTCAGTGTGTTTTCGTGTGTGTTTTCGAGGGTTTTCATGTCCTACTTTGCAGTTTTGTGTGTTTTAGTGCATGCCCCCCCCCCTCTGGTTTCCCTTATTTGGAAAGGGTGGGTTAGTGGTCATCCAGCCCTCCAGATGTTCTTACAAACTAAGCTGTTCCACTTGCACACTCCAAACCAAAACCAGTGGTAGAAGGCACTTCCCAGAATACATTGCAAATGAGGCTGATTGAAGCTGAAAACCAGTGAATGGTTTTGCACAAATGCGAGCATTTCTTTGTACTTCCATTTTTTTTAATGGAAAATCTCAAATAAAAGCTGTTTCTCTAATAAAAGTTTGAAAAATGAAAGGTCTTGAAAAGTATCCAACCAGTCTAATTATCAATTAATGACATGTTGAACTGTATCCATCTGCTTATTTATAGTGAAAATACTTAAATAAATACTTAAATTTAATTTTGTATTGGAGAAAATAAGACTCGTATGATGAAGTGCCTGGATAGTCCTCACCCGCTCTCTCCCCTCTCTCACCCCTCTTTCCCATCTCTGTGTGTTGACGTCAGTATCGGTGGTGAACCAGACCACAGTAGCTGCCTGCAGAGCCCTTTGATCCCACACTCCACTCTATTAGAGCTCTCATATGGACTTCACATCACATCACACACACACACACACACACACACACACACACACACACACACACACACACACACACACACACACACACACACACACACACACACACACACACAGATGGTCTGTAACCTGTAATTTGTCTGTGGTTTAATAAAGTTCTGTTTGACAGACTGACAGAGTGATGAACTGATCCATCAGGTGGACAAAAACTTTCATATCATAATTTTACTGTAGTACGGTACTATGATACCATAGATTGATATTATTAAATTATATAGAAGCATGTGATTACACTATGGAGCTATATTATCATACTACATAGTTAACTACATTACAACAGTATAACTATATTATACTATATTAGTGTGCAATACCACACTGTGATACTGCAACATTTTGATTTACTAATAATATCATGAAACTACATTGTCAGAATTACATTATCATATCTATAGAACAGTATTATCCAATAAAACTACATTATCATACCACAGAACTATATGATTATACGATAGAACTTCATTACCATCCTTTAAAACTACATTATCATACCATAAAACTACATTATCATACCACAGAGCTACACTGTCACACCATGGAACTTCTGTTAGAATTACATTATCATACTATGGAATTGAACTGGATTACTATAGTATTATCTAAATTAAGAACTACTACTTGTAGGAGGACTTTCTAAAAGTATTGATAATTTGATTTGATAATCTGATGATAAAATTCTGTGGATTACACATTTGATAGTATCAAAGGTACTGACGTTGTTAAAAAACAGACTTACAATCAGAATGACAGTGTTCATGATTGACTAACTAGTCGACAATCTCCCGCTCACTCTCCTCCTCCAGTGCGGTCCACTGAGACACACAGAGAAAGACATTATCTGGTATTATGCTGAAGACTCAAGCACAGCGTTTATTTTACAAGCACAGACCAGGTAAAGCGACAGTGAACACACCTGGCCGGTGCCGTCGTCATTAATGATAAGACTCCTCCAAATGGCTCACCTGCTGCTGTGTAGAAAAAAAAAAAACAAAATCCCAAAATGCGAGTTTTGTTTTTTGGGCGACTTTTCTAAAAATACTGCTGCTACTGTCTGATACAGAGAGGCTGGGCGAGCAGGTGTGTGTGCAGCAAGAGACAGAGGTGTAGGTGTGTGTGCAGGGAAGAGAAAGCAAGGTGAGCAGATTCAAGTAGTTTGTGAGTAAAAACTAAAATAAGGTGGATAATTTAAATGGTGACAAAATAGCGTACTTGGGTAATGTATTCAAATCACTGTGCGGGTAACACTGCAACTCGTTCATTACTATAGAGCTACATTACCATACCACTACACTATTTTATTCTTGAGTTTGACACTACTTACTCACTTACTGCTAACATTCTAGTAATACTTCACTTTTCAATACTTCACTAATATTTAATATTTAAAAATTTAAAAAAGAACAACAACAAAATCACATGTCAATGTATTTATTTTTATACATGGACCAAAAAAAGTCTGACTGAATCAACATAATTTGTTGGAGAGAATACATGGATTTTCAAAATAAAAAACTGCCGGTCGTAAAAACAGACAAAAGCGAAACTAATTAACTACGTAGCATATTTACACACATAGAAGCATGTTTAGAAGAACATACACCGGGAAAATGGCCAAATCTGAGCAAGTAAACAAAGTCTGGTGGGCTAAACGCTCGCTTCTGAAACACTCCCAGTGAGGTTTGAAGTCGCGTGCAGGACGGACCAAATATGCCACGCTCATGCAACGCGATGCGAACGGGCCTGTAGAGGGGGGTGGATTTAACATGTTCAGTTGTTGTTAGTGCAAGGAGAGGAGGTACTCTCTGAAGAGCTAGGTCTTCAGGAGGTGTTCGAAGGTAGAGAGGACCCCTGATCTGGTAGGAACTGGTAGGATGTTCCACCAACACCCTGAGCGTACGGATGGCACAACCAGACGTTGCTGATTGGAGGAATGCAGCAGTCGGGAGCTGACATATGGCTATTAAAGGGTAGGGAGACTACTTTGGAAGCAAGCATTAGTGATTTGGGTTTTAGGGAGCGTTAATCAAGTCATAATTGAGTCACGAGATTACAGCCTGCATCGGGAGTTGGGTAACATGTTGAGTCAGGTAAGGCCTGATTTTTCTTACGTTGTGAAGTGCGAAGCAGCACAACTAGGCCACCAGGCCACCAGGCAACCGAGGCAACGTGATCAGAAAAGGTTAGTTGGTCATCGATCATGACTCCTAAGTCATGCCCATACCCTGGCAGGGTCAAGAGTCTCCTGAGTCTTCCTGAGAACTCTCTCTGCTTTTTTGACGTCTGTGTTGGTGGAACGAGTTGTAAAAACTATTTGCAAGATCAAGAATAAACTTAATGCTCAGTTATAAGTAAAGTGCCACTATTTGGATCGCTCTGTGATACAATGTCAGTGCAGTATAGGTGACATGTAAATACCTGCAGCATCTTCCAAACCTCTGTTGATGAAAACTGCAGACACATTTGTAAATGGCAGAAACATACAGAACAGTTTACAGCCAGAAGCTTGTCAGGTGAAATCTGTTTATTTATATAAAAGGTGTTCACTTCTTATTAGAGTCTGATAAACAGTTTTCCACTCACTTCCACTGAGCAGTGTGGACGATTATTCTCTGACAACTTCACAACAACACAATAATCAAGGGGAAATAAATAATTCCCCAGTAGAGATCAAATTATCAGCTCACAGCTTTTTCAGGCTTCAGATTTTCCTGCACTCGTTCTGACTCTCTTTCTTCCTCTCTTGTTGAGTTTTTTCTCTCTTCTTTTCTCACCCTCCTCCCCGATCAGAGGTGAAAATTTACCCAAAGGGAGTCTCTCTTTCCTTCCCTTTCTCCTCCTCGTGTCTTCACACCTTCCTCATCGGTTCTGCCAAGTTTCCCCCAAAGGTGTGCTGCAGCTCGCTGACTCGCTGCAGGAAACGATAACAAGCAAGAAAAAAAATGTTAGCGCCCGTTCAAAGTGTATATTTGCAGCCATGAAAGCTTTTATTGACGGATATTCAGATTGTATTAATTGTTGCACGTTGCAGCTCTTTTTATACTTTTTACGTTTCATATCAGTGTTGCTAAGGTGAGAAAGTCTCACTTTCACAGCTTTTGACTTCGTCCTCTCATGCTGCTGTTACATTTTCTCTTTGTGTAATTAATAAGTCAGTGGGAGTTCTTATGAGCCCCTAAAGTAAAAATGTCTCTTGATTTGTGTGTGTGTGTGTGTGTGTGAAAATGATTGTTCCTTTCATTACATCTAATGCACCTTTCCACATGCATGGTACAGAACTAAAAGAAAACTGATTGAAGTCACATGGACATAAGTGAGGAGCAAGTGAAGAGCAGTCAGGAGGATGATGATGAGGAGGAGCAAGGCTTTCTCTGTTCTCATGGTGGTGCTCGATTCCCTGGCGGAGGTGTCATAAGGATGCTACTGAAGCTAAGGAGCATCACGGACAACATCTTTCACCGCCTTCACGCCTTTCTGGATGAACACTGAAGCACCCGCAGCAACAAAGTGTTACCACCAGGTGCACCCACAGGAGAGCCTTATAATGGACATCAGTCTGCACAACTGTACAATGAAAGTATTATTACCATGAGCTGTTATTACCTCCTGCAGATTAATATCACTGATGTTAACTCTTGTTCAGGTTTTCATCTTATGTGCTTGAAGTGTATTGCACCACTTGATACACTTAATACTTTCTCCATTCATACCCCTCTGTACAGTTTTTTTTAGTGGCAGTGTAGAAAGTGGTGTGTGCAGTCATGAGAAGGAGGATCAGAGCGTTGCCTTGCCCAAACCAAACCTTTATCTTTCCCATGACATTTTCTGAAAGGGGTATGAAATAAGTTGTAAGTGTTTTGTGGCTCCAGAGGGAGACGTGAGGGAGGTGTGCAGTCTAATAAATTGCCTCAAGTGAGATCACTTGAGTCCGCATAAGTTGGGGCTGAAGAAAAAAAAAAAAATCTACAAACCTCTGTAACCCCTCCTTAAGTCAACTTGAGACGGTTTCAGGCTACATTCTGGTGTGTTACAAGCATAACACACCAGAATGTGTGATCAAACTGTTGGTGATTGAGTTGCATTATGGGTAATTGACAAGGATGAATAATATTTTGAATAACAAGACGATATCAATGATGATGATCTTCTGCTGCAATGACTTTAGTCTTTTTTTCCCCAACTGTCCATGGCCAGTACGACGATGTTATGGGAGTGTAATGGTGCAATCCAAAAAGATGGAGTGCAGAACTATACTGTAGCTGCCATGCACAAATATTATAGAGAGTGAGAAATGTCATTGAAAATAATTATCAAATCTCCTCATTCTTGTCTTGTGTTTAGGTTTTGTATATTTCATTTTGTTTGCCAAGCACCTTTGACACTAGAATTTTCCTAGGATGAACAAAGTTCTACCATTTCTTAGCTTATATATGAGGGGGAGAAAGAAGAGGATGAGTTGGAGGACAGCAAAAGATAGAGGATATGGAATATGGAAAGCAGAGAATAGGGAAAGGGATATATGTAGGAAAAGAAGATCAGAGGAGGGAAAGATGACAAAGCAATGAGAGGATAAGAGAAAAAGAAGAAGAGAAAGAAGAAGGAAGGGAGGGAGGTAGATAAGGAGGCTAAGCAACATAAAAACTAACAAGAGTAAGATAAACAGACTGAAGTTCGGGAATGTTAATGGAAGGCATGGAAAAGACGAGTCACAGAGAACGATGAAGAAGAAGAAGAAAAAAATCACCTGTAAATTGTGTTATTTCCTGCAGCGCAGAACAGAGCTCAGTGCACCAACACCTCCTCCCACCTCCTCTCTTACTGACAGAACGAGCTCTGTGAACACACGCCTCAAAATAAGTCTTAATTGACTGTGTGGACTTTTAATTACACTGCTTTGTTCTCTACTAAAAGGTGAAATGTGTGAGGAGACATGCATGTATGTCTGCACAGTAAAATGTGTGTGTGTGTGTGAAAATCCAAGATATTACTTATTTCCCGACTCAGACTCCCTGTTTAGTCTGAGAAAAAGCTGAAATTGAACGTCATTGACAGAAGATGATTTTCTGTTCAAGTCCCACTGATAAAGTCTTTATCCATAATGATCAATGTTTTTATGATCTCTAATTATTGTATTTATTTAAGTATAATATTGGTTTATTACAGCTTGTGTCTTATTTTTGTAGTTCTATCTTTTCTAACAGTAATAATAACATTGTACGGACCAAGGCAACTGCTGAGATCTAGGAAGGTACTGGCATCACTAACAAGAAGTCAGACGGGTCATGAAACAAACTTTCCAGATTAGGCTATGTGAACCTCTTTGGAGGTACCACTCTAAAAGTCAGCATTAATACCCCGTTGCACAGGAAAACAGTTTGCAGCACAGCTAGGTAAATACGGTCAGTCACAGTTGTAGATTGAAGTCGGTCTTTACGGGATCTTGAGGGACTTCTTCGACACAAGGCGAGGGTTAGATGACAGATGGAACCGAAGATGTAAGGAGGCTACTTCTTAGACCAACTAGCTGCAGCCAGCCCCGGTTACAGTTGGCTAGTTGACCATCGATTTTTTACAAGTAGAAAGTGTAACCCAGTAGAAAAGTTACTATTGTTGTTCCCCCTAAAATATTATTTTTTAATTTTAATTAACCCTCTTTAGCTTATTATTTTGTCAATAATATTAATTTTGCACACTCTCAATTCTTATTTGTTGTATTATTTACGTGGTTTGTGAGAGAAAGTAGTCCCACCCTCTTCTCGCGAGAGTTACAGTGCGGAGTGAGGGTGCAGTGCGGTGCAGAGTCAGAGCAGCGGTGCGGGCAGAGGAAATCACGGAAGAAAGTCAATAAGAAGTCACGAAAACAGCGGTTGTTAACTCACTTATCAGAATAACCCGTGAAAGTGTACCTACCTGCAACAGAGAGGTGGTCGAGGACCCGTGGTTTATTATTTTGGCAGAGACTTGGTGAGTCGCTTGAGCTAACTAGCGCTAGCACATGCTAATGGTAGTAGCTACATCGTGATTCAGCACGTGTGATGGCGGAAACTTGTTGACACATGAACGTGACCTGCCGCTACTGTTAACTGTGTGTTTTAAGAGTCAAAACCGCATATTTTGCTCTGATAATCTGATGAAAACAAATGAGGTGTGCTATTTATTTTCCGTGTGTGTATTCATTTTGAGATGCACTGTTAGGGTGTGTCTTTTTAAATGCTGCTAAGCGTGTTCATATATCACAGAGGCAGAAACTCTGAAGCCCTGAATTGATATTCTGATGTGTGTTAAAGGTGCATTTTGCTAAATTTCAGTTCATAATTCAATATTGTGAATTCAATGTGTGAAACAGTAAAGGAGCTAAAATGATCATAATTCATGGTTAAATAGCTAAAATAATTCATGATGATTAAAAATGTGTGAAAATACTCACCTTAAGATAAAAAAAAGAACTGTACAGTTAAAAAGATAATTCATTTAATCACTATTGTGTTCCAGTAGTGTGTTGAGATTTATGTATTGAATATGGCCATAAGAGAAGTTGATGATTCTGTGTAGTGACAGCCCTGTCTTTGTACAGGCTAGGTTTTTTGAGACCCCTCAGAAACCTTTAGAGGTGGATCTGGATTCTCCTGGT
This sequence comes from Miichthys miiuy, assembly GCA_036365135.1. Classification (NCBI taxonomy): domain Eukaryota; kingdom Metazoa; phylum Chordata; class Actinopteri; family Sciaenidae; genus Miichthys; species Miichthys miiuy. The sequence goes on from CM071619.1 coordinate 3,472,683, forward strand.
TGAGGGAGATGGCGAGCCAGTGAAATTCTCCTTGCCCAAAGGAGTAGGGAACCAGCACCTGAGCCGGAAGAGGACATCCAACCCCTTCTTCACCTTAACTGATAGTGTCTGTGGTAGGACCACCACACACACCTGACGTGTGACCCCTGACTTTTTGAACTTTCCCCTGACTTGACATACACACAAAGCGCGCTGACTAACAACGGCAAGACATTAAAGGAACATTCCAGGAACGATTAAAGGAACGTTATTGTCCCAATGGGACGCTTTCATTTGGTTTTTGTACTAAAGAAAGAGACTGTGAACTACTGAGTGATCAGATGCCATTGCACTGAATTTGAATTTATTTTATTTTATTTTCATATGGTAAATACAGTTACCTGCTTTCAACATACCTTGTGGCTCCATTTAGTTATTGTGTCTGTCATTTCCTCTTTAAACCCTCCTCCACGAACCTAGTCTTTGGTCCAAACTCTGTAGCAACTAGCGGGTTACAAAAGCAATCCTTAGGTACACTTTTGCATTGTACTGTGACATCTTAATACATGGATCAGGTTTGCTGGTGAATAATTTGGCAAGTGATAACATATCCAGTTATAGTGTTTTGCCAGTGATTACATCACCAATCAAGCAAGCTAAGGTTAACCAGCTGCAGCCCAGACAGTATTTTGCTATATTAGCTAGTTAGCAATTTGTCTGCATTAGCAAATAAGCTAATGTTAGCCAGTTAATATCACAATGTCACAATATATTTATGTTTTGCAGTAGTAGTAAGCTTTGACTTCGAACTCTGTATTGTAGCGGGGGGCGGTTTTATGTTGATGTCAGCAGAGTTCATGTCTAAGTTATCGTTAGCTAATGTTTTCCCACTGTTGACACTGAAGGATTGCAGAGGAAGAAGGCACTTAAACCACACATAAACTTCACATCCTTTGTTTGAGGAGAGTTAAATCTGGGGAAACTGGACTTGGTTGTAGATCCATGAAGACAACAACCCCACCTAGACCAAATACCTGGGTTGATGTCTTCATGGATCTACAACCCCAAGTCCAGTTGTCTCAGATTCAACCCTTTGCGAAAAAAGTTGACCTGGACTTTGGATGTTAGTTATTCAGGACAGGAGTACCCCGTTTTGGTACTTTGTGGTTCACAAGAATGTTACAGAGGACCTGGATTTGATGTGATTTGATTTGGATTATTCTTGGTGAGTGCATTTTCCCAATCTGCGCTATCTTAAACTGCACATACAGCAATCAATTAGAGAAACAAGTATAGCGGCACTGTAGACAAAGAGATTTGAAGATTTTTGTGTCAGAAACATTTATTAATCAAACATTTGTGATATTTCTTTTAATTAGTCACTCACAAACTCTGTCTTGGCTTTGTTAACATTTAAATTAGTGATAAAGAACTCTGAGATAACTCAACTCTCTGTGATATGGGATTTTTTAAAGACAGTCACCACCGTTGCTGCCTGTGGAAGAGTCGAGGAATCGTTTCCTGGACTTGGATGTGTTGGATTCACCAACTTGATTACAGATAAGTTTAAAAATATATATCAGGGGACCCTAACTGAACTAATACTACCACCAGTATTGACTTGACTGAACTGAACGTCTTCATAAAAAAAATCTGAGGAGGCAATAGACAAGGACCAAAGAGAATGTATTGGACTCAGAATGTGATACTACCTGGGTATCACATTCCAGCTTGCTACCCCAATTGGTCACATGAACCTCCCAATGTAGGTCTTGGTAATCCCTCGAGATTCTCCCAACCTATGATGGATGTCTACAGTGGATAGTCTGGGTAAAAAGTTCGCCATTGGCCTGTCTTTGAAAACAGACTCATGTGGGGGTTGTTTACAACCTGTTTGTCTGACGGCTCGTGTTTTTCATGCATTCTTATTAATGTTGTTCCTGGATCTCACCAATTAACGAAGTATTGATACACATTTGGACATAAGTACAAAAATATGACCCAAGTGATAATAAACAGGAATTACCCTTCAAGATCAGCCAACTGCATGTGTTTGTCTGTGTGTGTGTGTGTGTGTGTGTATCCTCAGGCTGAAGCAGGTTGAGGAAATCTGTATTCCATTAACTGCTTTAGCTTCAGACCCAGCCCTCCTCTCACCCTGTTTTTGGTGCACTGATGCTCACAACCTGCTGCACAGCCACATCTGGTTGTTCAAAGGCCCTGATGTGTGTGTGTGTGTGTGTGTGCAAGTAGTTGTGTGTGTATATGTGTGTGCGTTAAGGTATTTTCCCAGCAGCTGCCTGCAATCTCTGCAAAGAGCTTTGGTGTCTCTCTCTCACACACAAACTCGTACAAACACACATTATTAAAACCATTAGTTGCTGTGAAACAAGGCTTTTCTTCTGCCTTAGAGCAGTATAGTGTGTGTGTGTGTGTGTTTGAGTGTGTACGCGCAGGAATGCACATGTTAACCTATAAAAGTTAAAGGTTAATGAGGAGCAGACATTGTAGTTTTGTTCTTGCTGCACATTTAGAGTAAAGCAACTTGTTATTTAAAGTAAGCTTCACAAAGTTACACGATGTTCATACAGGTGTAATGGATTTTATGAATTTTGATTGTATTTTTAGTGTTATAAAGAATCTTCCAGTGCCTCGAATTTGTTGCTCTATACACTTTCGCCTTCCTCTTTTAGATGTCCACCTAGTAGTAGTATAGTTGTAGTATAGTTGCTTTAATTGCATCTTGTATTTCAATATTCATACTTCTCATATTTTATATATTTTGGAATGAGTATTCTGGGTATTCATGTTATATATTTTTTCTTATAAATCTTGTCTTCTCTTTTTTGAAAGTTTTTTTAGATTTTAGTAATGTTAGTTTGAGCTTTTTACCTTTTGTTAAATTTAGTTATCCTTCCATTCCATCTTCTAAAACTTTGTAGAAGTACCGAAGTACCGTGGCGCTGTACTGATGCACAGTTGCCTTTTAGCCAACTAAAAGAAACACTGTGCTTACAGTACAGTACAAATTGACAGAGCAGCTAGCCAATTGTTTCTGATCACCGTTTCCAGAGGAAATCCAGTAATTCTAGAGTTCTTTTTCAGTTTTTGTGTGCCACATTCGTTAGAAATCCAGGTATTACCATCTCAGAATTAAAGTTATATAGCATTAATAAAAATACAGTAACATACTCAACAGGTGTGAATCTTAGTCATCTTCCTGTGGATGTGAAGCTAATAACTGAGTTCAAACGTACTCTGTACGGAATCTGTAGGACTTACACACACTTCATGTCTCATTATGTCTGCCTTTGTTTTTCTCTTTTCATTGTTCACTCTGTTTAGCTACTAAATCTGGTTTGTATTTGTGGTTCAACATCAGGACAGTGTTAAGCTTCCTCTTTAAAGCTGTATTTATTTGGCCACTATAAGTCCACAACAAGCTAACAGACACACAGCTCTGACATATAAAATTTTGGAAAATGGGTTAGCAAACAGTTGTATGCAGTATTTCTACCAGCAGACACAGAGCAACTTATGAAGTTGTGTTTATGTCAACCTGATCAATGTAAGTCCCATTCATTCTCATTTTAGCTCTGATTTGGTCTCCACCAACTTCTACCTGTTTAGCTGCCAAGATGTTTAACTTTCTTCAGCAGAGAGTGGATAACTTTGTTTGGTGCTGGGCCATGCTGGGTGTACAGTGGATTGGAGCTTGTTTGCTGTTGCCTACTGCTTCTGGAAATGAGGTTAATGAGAGACTGAACCATACAGTAAATCTGCTATGAAGCCGAAACTTTTAGCTAAAAGATGCTAAGAAGCTCCATAGAGTTGTAGTTGGTCGTAATTGGCTGATTGTAAATATTACCTCCTCTCAATGCACCAATCACAGGTATGAGTAAACTTGGACAACAATTTCTGTTCTAAAGCTGAGGCTGCACTGGAGTCAAACTCCAACTTCTACAAAGCCACTTTGAAGCCAGTCCAATCACATCTGTGGGGATGTGTCAGATGTGTCTGAGGAAATTTTATGTCATCTCCGCCCACTGACTGAAACAACTCCTCAATGAAGTTTATAGAGACTGACACTGTGTCTTGATAACTTTCATCCTTTGTATTTTCTTGGTAACACCATGAGGTTGAGAGTTTTGGAGTGAAATGTGTCTACAACTACTGTAGACTGTTGGACATGAAGATTTGATATAGACATTAATGCCCCCCTTCAGGATGAATTGTAATAACTTTGTGATCAGGTCAGACATTGCAGTTGGTTTATGACCAAATATCTACGCTACTAATGACATCAGGTTCAGCTGCACTTTGTGTTCAGTGCTAATTAGCAAATGTACTAAACTAATATGGTGCATGTTAGCATAATCGTTGCTACAATGCTAATGTTAGCATTCAGCTCAAAGTAGGAGGACTGAAACTAGACAATGCACTGCTCTGGATGAGGGCAGCAACAACATAATTTAACTAAGACCCACCAAAATGCTTCAAAGCCACCAGACTTCATTAACAAAAACAATCATTTTACCTCACAGAACATGGGAGTTGCTAATCCATTCCTGCCTTGAAACAGTAAGTTTCTTTTGTGTCTTTGTGTGACTTTGGTCTTTTTAACTTTTCTGTAGATCGAGGCAGTGATAGTCCAGCAACTCCTGTGTTCTACAAGGTAAAATTACTGTTTTTCTGAAGGAAGTTTGGTGGCTTTATAGACAGTGATATAAGGCTTCAGTTTCCCATGAGAAAGACCAGTCTGAAGGAAATATTCTAAACCTAGCTTACTGATATTGGGGCAGTTTTTAAGGTGACTCAAATAAGTTTGCTGCTGCCTCCGTCGACAGCAGTTGCTGGTCCTCCTCTCTGCGTTTTTGTCAGGTACAGACAGACAACTGGACCCACAGAGCAGACCAGAGACAGACAGGTGTGGAGAGGCGGTTTATTAACAGTCCGGGGTCGGTACACGAAAAGACAGTCAGCTCAGGCAGAGGTACAAAACACAAGGCAGAAAGGAAGTCCAAAAAACAGGCGAGGGTCAAAACCATGAAACAATGATCAGGCAAAGGTACAAAAATGCTAGGCAAAGACGGGTCAGGGAACAAACTGGGTCAAAACACGAGGGAACTAAATAGAGGAAAAATGCCGGAAAGCTACTCACAAACGGATGCAGACTAACAGAGACACACTGGGAGAGGCAGGCATATATACACACATGAGGGGAGGAGCTAACGAGGCACAGGTGAAAACAATAGACACACAGGAAGTGGAAGGAAGACAGGAAGTGAGGGAAACCAAACAATAAAACAGGGAGTCAAAAAAACAAGCTAAACTATAGTCCTGACAGTTTTGACTGCTTTCTATTGTAGGTAACACACTGACTATAGATAAATACCTTATAAAACTACACCTCTATAAATATGAGCTAACTATTTAAGATAATGTTAAATAATTAAAGCTTGGTAGCAAGCTGAGCTAATAGCACACAAGCTAATTTAGCATTAGCTACACAGGACAGTCCAAAGTCCAATGAATTTCATCAATATTGTAATTTACATATATCCTATGAATTCATACAACAGTGTTTGATAACATGTTTTCAACATGAGCATGAGGAATTTTGGTGCAACCTCAATACATGACACAGTCCACAAACATAGTGGACGAGGGACAGAGTCTTTGGCAGTCTCTTTGGAATTTCCAAGTTGTTGTGACAAGGTAATCTGAAACATACATCCTGTTAAATAATTCAGAGCTCAGAGAAAGCAGCTGTGGAAAGTGTAGCCTTTGTTTTTGGTAAATTTGGTGTAAATGTTTAGCTTTTTTAATCGCAGTTTTCAGGTGTGGCCTTGTATGAAAATGTCATGCTGTTCTAATCTATGAGACCTTACAGTTTCCACCTGTGACATGAACTATCACTGTTCTACTGCTGCTGAGACAACACATGCTTTCTGTAACTGTGTTGCATAATGACTAAATGTTGTGTCTGTGTGTGTGTGTGTTTGTCCATGCTGACTATAAGACAGAACGTTCTGCAAGAGGACGGACTAACTGTGGCTGACTCCACAGGTGTCAGAGAGCGTGCGCGTGACATGCTCAGATGTGACAAAAACAGATATATTGTGTGTGTGTGTGTTTCTGTCAGAAGGTCAGTAGTGTGTTTTTTATGAAGAAAGATAATTGGTGAAGTTCAGTTTCACCTTGAACCAGGGCGAATGGTTCGTGGTGCATGCGTGTGTGCTTGTGTGTACAGTCTTGTACCTCTTGTCCTTGTGAAGACCAATTAGGCTTCTACAGCTTGAGACTGAGGACATTTTGGTCAGAACTTGTCAAAGAGCTGATTAGGTTTAAAGAGTCAGTTCAACCAAATTACACAAACATATCTCACCCACCTCTATGCTGTCTATCTATACGGATCATTTTGGTTTAATATGTTAAGACTTAAGATCTGTCTCTGAGATTTCATGCCATTAGTTTGTGCTGCTCACACCATTGAAAAACTACATTAAGATTAAACAAAAACACACCATTCTAGGTGTCTATAGATAATATACAGAGCTCTACAGAGCTTTGATTTTTCTGGATGAAAAGGCAGAATTATTGCATCTAAGGATATAGATGGGATATGAAATTGACATGAATGTCATAAGATCATATCAAATGCACTGCCACCCATTTCAGGGAGATCTTATGGCCTTGGTTTTAAAGTTAAATTACTACTTTTACTGTGACTGCTAGGTCATGTATGCATGATGTCACTGGTTTCTGAAGAGCAGTTTTGAAGCTCAGAATATGCAGCTCTGGTCACTTGATGGTCGGTGTTGGTAGCCCTGCCTCTTCCGCCTCCTGGCTATTCCTAAAATTGGCAAAGACGTGGATCATCTGCGGACCTGAAGCGGGCTGAATGAAGTCTGGGTGCTCAAGCAAGCCATCTGTGATGGCATCCACCTGTCAATCAAAGCAGCCACGCTTAAAATTATGCATAACTTTAAGCCTTAATATAATTTTGAACGTTTGGGTTAAAAAAATTCAGACTTAGTACAGTTGTCATGAAAAGAGAAATTAGCTATAGAGACCAAAACTGTTTTTTGTACCAGGCTGTAAACATGTTTATTTCTGCTGTGAAGTTGGACATTTTAATATGGAGACTTATGGAGACTGACTTGTCTTGTAGCCGGCCTCAAGTGGACGTTTGAGGAACTGCAGTTTTTGGCACTTCTCCATAGACTTTACTTCACAGCCGCAATTATTATGTTTCCTTCTAAAAATATTTGACATATTATACATAAATGCAAAGTTTCTGGTCTGGCAGTTTCTTACTCAATCCTATCTCCTTTCCATTGTCCTCTTCAGGCTCTTTGCCTCTGCCATTAGCTATGTTCATAGAAGCTGCCGAGCCTGTAACCAGTGACCAGTTCTGGCACAACACCAGCGCCGCACTCCATCAGCAACTGTACTGGACCTGAAAAGACTGACTCCTCCTGGGAAGTACGGCTAACTGAGCAGAGGTAACTGGCTAACAGCAGCTACATTTGGCAGCAGCTAACATCAACATTTAACTTTCCACCAGAGAGGGAAGTGAAGCCCTGCTTGTCATTCTGTTGTTGAGTTACTCTTCTTAGGTTAGAATTCAGCTTAAGGTTAAGGTCAGAGCAGAGGAGATACATTATATCCTGTCTGTGAAGACTTTTTGAAGACTACTTGAGGAAGTAAACATGCCCAGGGAATAATATTCAAGAGATTACAGTGAGTGTAAACATTTAACAGCAAGTAACTGAGCGACACTGATAATCAGGAAAAGTCTAAATGTAATTAATGAGAATGAGAATGATTTCAGTGTGGGAACTAACGGTCAGAAAAAAGGATCAACAGGAGATTAAACTGCAATCTGCTCAATGAGAACACACACACACACACACACATGGACACACACAGGGACACACACACACACACATACTCCCACACATATTCTGATTGGATTTGGGAAGCTAAGCTCTCCAACAATAACTGACCTTTTGTTTAAATATCAACACACAGAAGGTGCTCAGGCTCACAGCTGCCAAAAAATCTGAGTCCATTCATTAAGATGTATGTTCAATAAGAGAGATGAAGTCAAATATTAAATAAATATTTCCTCTCAAAGTTCTATGGTGGAAAGTGCAAACTAAAACCAAACTATAACACGTTACACAACACAGCAGACACATGTATCATTGATTACAGCATGACACAATAAAAGCAGGACAGACTTCAAATTTAGCTTCTAATAAAATATTTTTTCTTTTACATCAGTAACAAATTAAAGTAATCTCAAACACCTGAATTATTTTAGTCTGAAAATAGTGGTCTCAATTGCAAAATTGTATTTCCAGTCAGACCAAGTTGACCAAATGTTTCCTTTGACGGATTCATAACTTCTTTGGATTCAAATATTGTCCATGCTCTGGGTCTTTGCTTTTCACTGGTTTTCACTAATACACAGATTATTTAAGGAGAGGATCACAAGCTGACTTCCAGATTTGATGTCCACTTGCTCCAAAAGGTTGTTCATAGCATACAATTAACAAGATCCTTCATCATTCCATAAAATTCCATAAAAAATTCCAGAAACAAAAATGTACTACTGTTAAAGCGACATTATGTAACATTTGTACTGTAAAATATCATCTTCTGTTAGCTAGTGTTAGCTCAGTTTGTTAGCCAGGCTGCCCGGACTGTGCGCTCAGAGCACCAGGGGAGTGTCAGTGTTTGTACCAGGGTGTGGGTGAATGCTAACGGGGAGTGGAGCCAGTGTCGGAGCCGTGTGAGCAGGCAATGTAACTGGGCTCACAAGCCTCTGTGGTCATAGTACAGTACACAGTACACACACTGGAGGCGCCAAATTTCAAAAATATGAATTTCTACGCAATGCTGCTTGACCAGATCTTAAAGTTTTAAACGGTGATACACACAGTGTGTTTTCACAGAATGTAGTCAACATCACATCAGTACTTCAAAACACTGAGCACACCCAAAGGAGACCTCTGCGTGTGTGTTGTGGCTTTAACACACACACACACTCCTTGTATCAACTGAAGCAGTCAAGCCCGAGTTTTGCGTCTGAAGTGGTTCTGTTCTTTTTATACAGCATCTGAGCACACTGCAGCTCCACACACACACACACACACACATGCACCACAAAGAGCAGACCTCAGCGGCACCCACGGCCAGGCCGCATGTGCTGGCAAAATGAAGCAACCTCCCTTCATCTATCTATGAGTGTGCGTGTGTGTGTGTGTGTGTGTGTTGATTTGAGTTTGGTAGAGACCAACAAATCTCTGGCCGCTCGCGTCTTCCTCTCTTACCCCTCTCTCTCTTCTTTCCTCTATTTTTACTTTTCCTGCCTTCTCTCTCTCTCTCTCTCTCTCTCTCTCTCTCTCTCTCTCTCTCTCTCTCTCCCAGAATATCTCTCAACTTTCCCCTCTCTCTCTCTCCTTTCTGTTTGCTGACTCTGCACCTCTGCCTTCCTTTTAAACCTCTCAACACACACACCCACACGCACACTCACACACTCCTCTCAACACTGCACTTAAGCACAATAGTTATATTCAAATGTGCTCCCACATGGCTGCTGTGAGTCGTCCATGTCCAGTCAGCAGAAGTTGGAGTCGAACACGGCAACCTACATTTGAGGTTAATAAATCAAAAAAGGGTAAAAATAATCAACTGTTATTTCTGTTAAAGATCATTTTTAGCAGAAGGATGGGAGACGCGGGGAGGCTGATAATGAGGAGAAACACAATCTGTTTCCACCGCAAATAATCAATGAAATTATCAACGAGGATATCGCTGATATATTATCAATAAATGCATCTACGACAGTGATGATGACGTGTTTATGAATATTACGGTTAGGGTGATGAAGGTGAGAATGCTGATAATCATCATGATTATGATCATGGTGATGACGGTGTGATTATTAAAATGATGAAGGCGCCAATGATGACGATAATGTCGTCAAGTAGCAGTGAGATGATAGCGACGATGATGATGTCGACATTATCTGTAAGTGTAATGATGATGATGATGATGCTCCTTGGTGAGAATGATGGAGCAGGTGAGGATGATGATCATCATGATGACGGTTTATTATTAGTTTATATTAACATTAGAATAATTGATAATAATAGTCCGCTCCAGTCATTCATCATTTTACAGTGATGATGAATGAAGCTGGTAAGGATGAAGATGATAATCATATAGGGGATAACTAAGTGGCAGCCTCCATGGCTGTGAAGTAAAGCCTATGCTACAGAACAAGTCAGTCTCCATAAGTCCCCATGTTAACATGTTTACAGCCTGGTACAAGAAACAGTTTTGGTCTCTATAGCTAATTTCCCCGTTTATGACAACTGTACTGAGGTGTACAACTCACCTGTTCAGATGATATTAAGGCTTAAAGTTATGAAGAATTAAGAGTGTAGCAACTGATTGCCATCCAGGTGCCAATACACGTGGCTAGTTTGAGCACCCAGGCGCCATTCAGTCCACCTCTGGTCCACCGATGATCCACGTCTTTGCCCATTTTTAGGAAGAGGCGTCACCAACATGGCGCCGGCCAGAGCCATAGTTTGAGCTTCAAAGCGGCTCTTCAGAAACCTACAGATTGTCAGATACTGGATGGCTGGGAGATTGGCTTTTTTGGTTGACATAATGAAGCATTTGAATGCACTAAACGTTAACCTCTAAGGACATAACTGCTGGTGTTATATGTCTGTAGATGTGACACAAAATATGACTTTCTGAATGATCTTGTGAAAGAGAAGAGAAAGAGTGACACGCTTTAACCTTAAATGTTAACTGACTTTGCATTACTCATAATAAGTCATGTTTAGAATGAACATGAGGTTCAGATTTGTGTCAACTTCATGCAAGTTTAACGTGTTGAATGAATGGTTGGACAAAACTAAGAGTATAAGATCCGGAGGTTTCCTCTAATCCTTTAGCCAAAGAACCAGTGTTTCCTCCTCAGCAGAGTAAGAACAGTTTTTGGGTGATTTACAAACATTTCTTCAGCGTTCTAGTCGAGGAAGTTTTATGAGCACATTCAACATGCGGGTAAACACGAGTGGATAAAACAGCACTTAGTGAGAACAACTTTTACTTCATAAACAGAAGGAAGTGGCCTGAACTTGACCCCAGCTGCCTCCTTCAAACCCTCTCTTTCTCTTTTTTTTTCCCTCTCTCTCTCACTCCCACCCTCACACACACGCACACACACATGCACTCACGCACACATGTGGTACATACATACTGGAGACACCTGTGTAAACCATCTGCTTGGCACCCGCGTCTTTATCCCAAAAAAACACCCAGGCCAGGGATAACACACACACACCACACACACAGTCACACACACAGTCCACCACCATCTAGAAACATCCACCTTCACACTCTCAGACACAAACTCACACCAACCAAGACTTCTACAGTGAGATTTGACACCCGCTGAGCTTTTCCCACTGACAAGAAGCTAATTTGCTCCTCAGGTCTTTAACTGTTAATAATCGTCACTTCTACCTGGAAGTGCAGGTGGAGCTGCTCCGCCACATTCCAGTCAGATGTGGAAGTTGGAAATTTGTAGCTCATTACTAAAACTGTGCAAACTGTCCAACTCGTAAAAACCATGGCTGCCGCTGACACCTTTGTCCAACATGAATTACTTTTCACCGTGAGTTTCAGTCCGGCTGTGCAGAGGCCAGCTTTGCAGAGGAACTGTGAAGAAAGCCGAAGTTTGTGCACTAAATGCAGAAGTTAGAGGATAGAGAACCCTCATTTCTAAAAGAGAGAATGATGTTATTATTTCTGTATTTTGTGGATTATTCTTCACTTTTTAACATTTTTTCCATCATTTTGCCTCCATGTCTCTTCTACATTCTACTATCCATACCATATTTTGTAGTTATAGGTTTGAAAAGTGCAATATGGGAGGAGGTCACTGATTCATACCTGTAGACTTTAGTCCTCAGTGCTCGGATACAAAATAATTCTGCACCTCATAATTTACATCAAGTTCCAGTGCAGGTTGTTGTGTGCCCTGTATGTACTGTTGTACAGGTGTGGAGGTTAGGATGGTTTGACTGAGCCAGTTTTGAGTTTCATGAAGAAGACCAGCGTTTACGTCCCACAGAGCAGCGATTCAACTGGAACTACAATCTTTCTCTTAGTGTTTTAATCACATAAACCTGAACATACCTCACTATAGTTTATTTGCCACAAGCTGGATTCAGTAATGCAGAAAGTCATTTAGCAGAAGTAGAACCAAACTGAGCAGCAAAGCTCATTTGAACCAACTCTGGCATAAAGCATGCTTACTTCAATACTTCCTTACTTGTGTGTGATGTCATTTTGGGAAATATTAAGTCTCATGCAAGAACATTTTCACATTCTGACTTCCTCTCTTCACTCAGATTCAACAAACTGTTAACTGGATACACCTGCTGTGAAATGAACGCAAGTGAAGTGATGATAAGTAACAACTCCTTATGTTACTATATGTGCAATAATAAATAATAGAGATGATTGACGTGAAGTGCACTGGCTGGTGTTGTTTTATCACAGAGGTTAGCTTTAGTGAGGTAGCTGCTGAAATTGCAGCATTTTTAAGTTAAGCAGCCACACAGTCTGATGAATGGTGGAGGGCACAATGAGAAAATAAGACAAGATTATTAAGATTATTGAAATTATTAAAAGTGAGGGAGAAAAAAACAAGACTAAAAGTTAAATAAACTTAGTTTTAACGTGTTTGATCAACTCATTGGTGTTAAAAGAAAACAATTGTTCTTATTTCAGTTTTTCAGCTGTTTTTTTTTTTTGTTAGATTTTTGACTTTTAGACATCTTCAAATTTCTTGTTTTGTTTGTCTAAAACATTTCATGTAAGATTACATAAATATAAATAAATCAAAGGACACATATTCTCACATTCCCCCGCTGCAGCCTATAGGATTATACTTTTTCAGCAGTATACAGTCTAGTAACCTATGATGATACCTGCACGGTGAACATGATATTCATTTGTTATCCTATTAATTGGTATGATTTTTTTTGTCTTTGAGATTTCAGGTCAACTCTTTTTTCCGCCTCGAGAAATTCTCTTAAATCACCACTTACGAATGAATCTGTTTGGTTCTCACACGAGGGTCATTGATTCACCCCGAAAAATGAAATGATTGATACAGTATGAGTGACGTCTCATAACGAGTTCTCTAATGTGTTTCTGTCTTTTTACCTTTCATACATTATTTAGCTGAAATAGCAGAAATTTTGTGGCATTAAAAAAAAAAAAAAAAAGTGACAGCGGCTTCTTCCTCTGTGGTGGATGGCTCGACTGTTTTTAGGAAGAGGGCACTCGATGAGTTCAGCTGGAGGAGGAGGAGGAGGAGGAGGAGGAATGTTCCAGAATGCTGATACTGGGGACAGATTATACATACACACACACACACGCCACAAAAACACACAAAACAAACTTGAGCCAACACTCATCCCCTCTTTTGCTTTTCCCCTCTCTCTCTCTCTCTCTCTCTCTCTCTCTCTCTCTCTCAATTTCCAAAAGCACTCAATTTCACACACACACACACACACACAGCCAGTGATCCGGGTGGAATCAAAGGGTATTAGCTGTGCGGTGTTCAGTTCCCCCGGTCCTTTCCCAGCATTCTCCACAGCTGTACGATTACACAGGTGTTTGGCAAAAACACACTGTTAGAGACCGCAGAGGGGTGGAGTGTGTATGTGTGTGTATATATATATTTGAGTGTGTGTGTATTAGAGTAAGACAGAAAAAAAAAATGAATATGCATGTGTAGTTGCATGCATTTAGTGTGTGCGCTTGCACAGCCTCCCTGCAGGAGTGTGTGCTTACATGTGTGTGTTTATACCATTAATTCCTCCCAGTGACTCAGCCCTGCTATTTCCTTGACCACCGCCACCATCACATTCAAATTCATTGCTGTCACTTTTTATTCCTGGTAGTCACATTTTTTTTAAACACCTTAGTCAGTGGCTGCTGAAGAAGTCACTGAAAGCTGCAAAATACTGTACCACCACTCTCCACTCTTTTATGCATGATTTTATTTTGAAGGGCAACATGATCCTAAGTGGCCTAAGACATATACCAGCAGTGTTGTAGTCCTGATACTTAGTATTGGTCTTGGTCTCCAGACTGGTCTCAAAACCACTTTTTGAAGGTCTTGGCTTCGTCTTGGACTCGATTGCATTTTTAGTCAGGCTTGTCTCAGACGATAAGGACTCAGGATTTTATTCCAAGAGCAGTCAAAACCACAGCTGCAAGGGTATAACTACATTTCCTGTTTCCCTGTCTGATTGGATGTAAAACTTCCTTCTCCAAATGAAACCAACAACTAACATTTGTCTCTCTGAACCAAGAGCATCAACAGCAACCAAACGCAGTCTGTAAATCCTCCGTCTGGAACCACGTCAAACTTTTTCGGCACCTAGAAAGCAGCATAAAGAGAGATGATCTGGGTGTAAGTGATGCCTCTGCACCAATACTCTTCAGACATCTCTTCAAACTGAACCCAAAGAGATTTTGCAAATATTAGCTGCATTAGTAGCTACTGTCTGGTCCTGTTCAGTCATGACTTGGTGTCAGTTTAGGTCATCCTGACCACTTGGTGGATTCTGCTGTCAACGTGCTGGTTGATGGCAGCTTACTATGTCACCATCGGAGCATTCAACATTTACTGACTGGAACAAAAACTTTGGAAAAAATCATCCATAAACCTGCCAGTTTGTTTAATAATTTAGATTTCAAATAACATTGTTTCCTACTTTAACAAAAAAGCTTGATATGAATCATGCTGAAATACTTCTAATCAATATTTTATCTCTACAATGGATCAAATGACTGCGTGTAATGTGAAAGTGGTCACTGATAGCACAACACTCCTTCCTGAACAGAGATTAAAACTGAAACTGCTCCGCGACTGAAAACGACAATTCTCAGGTAAGTTCTGAATTTTTTCCCCAATTATAATTCTAAGCACATGTGTGGATGTTTATTCAGAAATGATGATCCTCTGACAGTGTATGCATCATGTCTGTGTGCTGAGATTGACTGAATAACGTGAAGGAGTAAGATTTTTGACAAAAGGCAACAAGGCGCTATGGGTTTAAAATTAGCTCCATTGCCTGCCGGAGCTGTGTCACAAAGTGTTTCCATCAACTTTTGAGTGGAAAAGATGGAAATTAAAAAAAGGAAAAGTCAAGATATGTCGCAAAAAAGCTTTTGGATGTGGCTGTGGTGGAAAAGGTTGGTGCAACGATAAAAGCAAATGTGAATTAATGCGATGCACATGCACTACACATGTAGCATCCACTGAAGCTTCTTCGTTGCAGCAGAAGACAACATTCTGTGTGGAGCAATGACCAACACCACACCACTGCAGCCTTGAGAATTAGCATCACCAAATGTTCATCTTGATGCGCCCATCTTCTAATAATCACATCAGTAATGGAGGGAAAAATTAAATATAATTTCTTTTGCATATTTTTGGAAATTCATTTCAAATTTTCTGTTTGGATGGAAACTTGCCTCATGTCTGTCCCGGTCAGTTCTCCCGTGCCTCTCTGCAGTGGTGTGCCTCGCTACCTCTGGCCTAAAGTAAGACATAGGCTTATTGTTTCCACATGATTACGTGTTTCCTGTACAAACAGACAGCTAGTGAGGGACTTATCACAGATTTCGATTGGTTTCTACAGTAGCCAGTAGCATTGAATGTGCATTAAATCTCTATCCCCATGCAGCAACAGCAGTCCCATTGAGTGTACAGAGTGGTCCTATTAGCTCACTCTTCCCAGACTGGGAGCTTCCAGTGACTCCGGACTGGGACTGAATACAACATCGACAGAGGCCAGTTCGATGACAGGGAATACATACCGAAGTAGTTTTCTCGAAGTAGGTTTGGCAATCCAGGTCTGAGTCAGCTGCACGGCTAGCTGAGCTAACGGTGTATGGCCTGCTAGAGAGGCTATCTATCCATCAGGAAACTCTTTAAATGATCTTGGTATGTTTCCCCTGTCAGACTCTGTCTGGCCGTGTTCACAGAAAGGCCAGTTGCCCAACAGTAGATACAGTTGGCTACCTTAGCAAGCAACACTAAGGCTATTGTTGTTGAGTTGAGCCAGAACAGCTGGTGGACATCAGAGAAAAGGAGAAAATATGTTTCATCCAAATCAGTTCTAAAGTTGTGTTTGTGTGCAGTGATCAGGGATGCCAGAACCGTCTTTGGTGAAGCCCTTAGAAACACTAAGCTCAGTGTCATAAGAAGAAAACTTTCATTAGACGCAAAATGAGTTTATGGCCCTGAGTGCAGTATGAGTCATCAGCAACTTTTAACTGTTTTCCAGTAAATGACAAACTCCAAATTTCCATTAAGATCACCCAGAAATACCTACAAAATGTCACTTTTGTAATATTTGGGTGAGATACTGCCGTAAAAGACTTTGACTTCATGGGAACTTCAAATAGATTTATTCATGCCAAAGAATACATTGTCACCTTTTATTTTCTTGTTTCCTGTAATATTTCACACAGGCTACTTTCCAGTTGTTCCATTAACTCAACACTAGTGGGGACGTGGGGGACTAGAGTATGTCCCCCACGTCCCATCTTTCACAGCTCATTGTGTAATAACGTGTATGTATCAAGGATGATTTTGTGTGTTCTGTGTCAGACCATGACTGTGCGTTCCTGCTCTGTTCAAGGTTAAAACACTCAGACTAAACCAGGATATGTTGTTTAAATGTTACGTAACTCTGTCCTGCATTCCCGTGTTGAAGCAGCGAGAAGTTGACGGTTCAGCTTGACATTTTGTCCAATAAACAGTGCGATGAACTAATGGAAGAAATTAAGAAAGTCTCATTTTTTAAATAAACAGTAGTCAGTGTCAGCCACAGAGAACATCAGAGAGCATGATCATACGAGCAACAGCTTTACAACTCCCTAACTTTTTCTTTCCTTTATTTTCTTCTTTCTTTGTCCTTCTTTGTTCCATAGCAAACAAGTACTTATTTACATGTCCTACAGACAGAGAGCTACATTATCACCCCATAGTCTATTTAGCTCTGATTTGGTCTCCACTGATTCCTGAGACACATATCTGGACTTGGTCTGCCCGCTGGTAACAGGGAGGCATCGATACAGGACCAGCCACTTCAGCCTGTGCCTGTGAAGTGAGGCTGTGTGCTACTGGACGAGGATGGAAGAAAAACCTCTCATCTGCATTTGTCCCACTGTTGCTATTGCATCTGCCAGCATTAAAACAGGAAGGAAGTGGTAAAGTAGTAAAGCCTGTCCCTTTGCTTGATTTGATTGGCTGCCTGGACCAAGTGTGACACTGATGAGCGCTGTGACTCAGTGCACTGAGCTGAAAAGTTAAGAAATAATTTTACTCTGATGCGTGTCTAAAACCAGTTCTAAAAACAAGATGCACGATAAGGAAAACAATGGTACGGCCTGTGACTGACAAGTGCAGTCAAAAAATAATTAGAACAATGTTCAATTATTAGCTTATCATTAATAGAATACTTTATGTACAATGTACTAATAAAACTAGCAGCTTATTTTACTTTTCTTGTATTGCCTAACCACCCCTGCCTTATTGACATTAAATGGTTCAGTCCTGCCCCCAAACCAGGTATAATGAAACTTTGATGAACTGAAACATGAATCATGTGAGGTGTGCTGGGGGAGCCACATCATGTCTCAGCTTCCTAAAACAAAACATCTGACTTCTAAAATGGAAGACAGAGAAAGGGAGAGAAGGATGGCTGTCATCTACATCAGGAGTGTGATAGGCGACTTTTGCTCATCTAACGTGAGTTACTTCATGAGTGTTTTCATTTCGCTCTTCTTTTAGCTGACATGTAATCAAAGCAGGCAAACGTTTATCAAAGCATTCACACTAAATGTGGTGTCCCTGCCTGGTGCCGGGCCAACAGATGCAGCTTCAGGCTCAGCAGCTCCGTCTCCACATCCCCATCCCTCTGAACCAGCCCTACTGCCTGTGCTGAAGCACCTGAGAGAAGCAATGAGTGACTCAGTCTAAAGACAGATGATGATGATGATGAGGTTAATGCATATTTAAGTTCTATTTGAAGTTATTTGTTCATTTCCTATTTAAAAATGTTGCTATTAAAATTACATTTACACTGTATAAGTTAACTTTTAATAGTGACACAGAATGATGCATGTCTGCATCATGCTGTTTTATTTTCACAGCTCACTGTCAGTAAATATCATACAGTACGTACTGGACTACAAAAGAGTTGCAGGCCTGCAGAGGTAGAGTCCTTTGAAGCTTTGAACGGGTCGATTTGGTTCTGCACAGACTTGGTGTGGCTCGGTGGTGGTGGCGCTCAATGTGAAACCTTTTCATGGGGCCAAAACTGACGATAATATGACGGAGCTAAAAGAGGCTAAAAAGCTATCGAGATGAGGGGAACTTCAAAATCAGGTCGAATCACACACCATCCTGTGATTCATGTTTAGTACAAAAACTTTGATTGGTGCAGCTTCAAAATTTTCACCACCATCCAACATGAGAAAAGCATTCAGTCCTTTTTGCAACATGCTGACATGTTCAGATGTTCTTTCAGTGACGTTTGCACAAATTTTACATACAAGACATTTCAGATCTGACAGTCAAAGGTTTCAGTGTGTTGTTCTGCAGACAGACAGACAGACAGACAGACAGACAGCTCACCTCTGTTGTTCTGTCAGCATTAAATGAACAACCAGAACTTATCATTTTGCAACAGATCGTCTTCTTGGTTTGATTTGAAAAGTTTGTTTGAAACTTTTATGTTTTAAGTGACAGTACTATCTACAACATTGTGCTTGTATAAGATCTCTGGCGTGCTGCATTTTTTTTTAGACACACGTGTCTGAACGTTGGGACCTAAAAAGACTTTGGCTTGGCCAGACTTGCAAAGTTTTGTAGGTGGGCACGCCGCAAAACACAGTCACACTGTTAGCTAATAACAGCCTGCCTCAGTTTATTTTGCACTTTATGATCCTATTTCCCTGATGAATTTGTAAGTAATCAAAGTGCTAAAAAAAACAAACAAAAACAATACAACTATTGACACGTGTGGGGCTCTTTGGAGACCCCGGGGTTTGGGGGGTCAGAGGGCAGTTTCCTGCTTTCCCTGATTGGTAATCAGCCTCAGGGCCTGGCCTGTGTACACGTGTGTCTGTCAGGTGTGTGTTGCTCTTGAAAAAAGCAGATAAAAGGGAGTTGTGGTGTGTTTACTGTCCACTTCACCTCCGACGAGATGGTCCCGTCAACACTTTTAACACAAAAACCGTTGATTAAATTCACCTCGGATGAGGAACATAAGGCGGATTAAACATGCTTACATTAACCACCATGAGTGGATGTGCGCTCTCTTCGCTCCTCTGCTTTCTGTAGAAGCTGCTACGCGGCTTTCAGTTTGTTTGAGAGCGACAGGCTGTGAAGGGCCAACAGGCAGGACCACTTTACATGGCAACAAATAAGCCTTTATGTCGCAGCAAGCACCTGTGTGTTTTTGCTGTGTGCTTTTTTTTTCCCCCTCTGCGAAAAGAAACCCGCACATGCAGGGTGTAATTTGCAGAAATAGGCCAGTCATTTTATACCTGCAGGCTGTGGGCTGCACAGAAAAAAAAGCAGAGTACTGTAAAGTATTTCCAGAGAGGTGGTTTTTTTGGTGTTGTGGTTTAAATGGTGACCCATAGAGGGGTTACCGTGCAGGTCAAGTGATGTACTTTTTAGTCCAACCAATACATAAAGATGCATTCAGACATGTAGAATCAAGGATTGTATGAAAAGTAAAGCACCAAAATGATTAAAAATATCTCAAATAGAAACAAAAATGCAAGTAACAAAATCAAGTTAATACATAAATAATTAGTAAGCTTTTTGAATAATTAAAAAAAAAGTTCTGTTTTCTTCAGGGTTCAAACAGTTCCCTCCTGAGAGGAGGGGACACCCTTTCCAACCCCAATTAGCCCAATTAACCCAATCCAAATCAAAGCAGCCAATCACCGCACCAATCAGCCAATCAATCAAACCAACAAACATTTTTTTTTCTTTCAAATTAATGTTGTTTTTTTCCCTCCTCGCAGATTTTCCGCTCTCTCCTGTGAGCTTCAGTTCGGTGCTCGGTGGTGTTAGACGAGAATGTAAGCTAGGTGGCCGCACGAACACATTTATCACACCGAGGCTGTGCCAGACGCACATGGGATCCGTCCTGCGTACCCGGGGATCTTCAGCAACCCGCAGCCGGAGCGGAGGGCACCCACAGCCCCGGTCAGGAGCAGCGCTCACCTCCTTTTTTGTTGCCTGGACTCTCTTTGACACACACACACACTTACACACACACGCATTCTCCCTGAAACACATTTTTTGAGGTGATCTCTCTTTTTTTTCTTCTTCTCCTCTTGTGAGAGGCTCGCGGAGACACAGCGCGTTATTTATTTATATCGTGTGTGAGCCTTGACAGTCAGCCGCGGCGGACAAACTGCGTCTTTGCGCGGAGAGGTCGGACTTCTTTTTGGCTAAATAAAAGGGGGGTGGGGGGGTGGTGGGAGAGAAAAACACACCAAAAAAAAAAAAAAAAAACACGCGAAAAGACTCCCGTCCTGGTCGCCCCCCCAGTCTTTTTTATTTCCTGTCAGTTTTTTTTTCTTCTTGCGATTTATTTCCTGCTGCCAAACCCAGGGAAACCACGGGACTGATCCCCCTTTTTGCTCCGAGGATGAAAGAAAACTAGATTTGTGATCGAGGCTTTGAGGTTGTTTTACTGGATTTATTTCGCTGTGGAGGAAAAGAGATCCGAGGGAGAGAGCGGAGCTGTGCGCAAAATTACAAAAAAAAAAAAAGAATAAAATAAAGCCGAGGTCTTCCTCCTCTCTTCTCTTCCTCTCCCTCCCTCTATCTCTCCATCTATCAATCTGTCTACCTATCCTCTCCTATCCATCTATCTCTCCAATTTGTTTCCATGTTTTTAGGTCCGTGCGATTTTGCTAAAATGCATCATCAACAGCGGATGGCAGCTTTGGGAACAGACAAGGAACTGAGTGACTTACTGGATTTCAGCGCGGTAAGGAGCTTCACCTTCTTCTTGTTTGTTATTAAGAAATAGAAATGAGTAGCATGATGACAGTACAAGCCGTAGAAAATAAAGAGAAATCAAGGCGTCCTGTAGGCTTCATACAGCGACCATGCACTGTTTACATGTTTAACGTAAGAGGCTGTGAGTTGCACGGCACATAACCTGCATATTTTAGCCTTCAGTCACTCTTTTCAACTATTTGCACAAAACAAAGTTGTGTGTTTATGTAGAGTAACTTGCAGGAAAAAAAAAAAGTCAGTGCATATTGTTGTTTTTTTTTGTAATTTTTTTTTTGTTTCTGTGTGTGTGTGCAGAGAATTGTGATGCTGCATTAGTAATTTTGTTGTCTTATAGATGCGAAACAGCGATTTGAAAATGTTCCCAACATCCATGGTAGTATATCTCATTTTAAGTCCTTTTTTTCCTTCCTGTGTAGCCTGTTTCTTTTGGGCTTTTTTTTTAGCTTTTAGAAAATGTTTCTTTTCTGTGTGAGTTTATAGGCTGCTCTGTGCACTCTGCACCGGGCTCTGCTGAATATTTCACATGCAAAAGGCTCGATGTTGAATCATGAACCTGCATGACAGACAGACAGGCAGATAGACAGGCAGGCAGACAGACAGACAGAAACGAGAGAAATGTGTCACCGCACTTTAAATGTCCCCGCAGCATTCTGTTAAACTCATGACTCCCTTTTAAAAGTTGCGTTTTTATTTTAATTTATTTGTAAAAAAAAAAAAAAAAAGATCAGCCTCAGTGTTGTGAACTTGACGGACAGGAAACAGTGTCCACTCCTCCCTCCACCACCACCAGCACCACCACCATCATCCCTCCACCCACCCCTCCACTCTCGACCATGTTTTCTCTGTGCCTCTCCGCCTCTGGGAGCAACTTTGGTCTGAAGAGGACGAGAGAGAGAGAAAAAAATCAGAAACACCCCAAAATGAAAAGAGAGAGAGAGAGAGAGAAAAAAGAGAGGGACTTACATCAATCACATTATGAGAGCAGAGAGACAGCATGAATAATGATATCAGAAAATATCACAACTATAGGAATGAGGCTGGTGATGCAAATAGAAGAGAGGGAGCCTCTGCAATAATGTAAGTTTGTGCAAGAATGTTAATGCAATAAACAAATCAGATCACAGCTGAGGCCTGCGTACACAACGGGAGTGACTGTTGGAATATTTCTGAAAATATCACCGGAGAGGAACTATTAACGTGGAATAATATGAGGAGAGCTTAAAAAGAATGAGGCGGCACGATGCTGCATGAGATTCTAAAATCGCAGATAAAGGCCCCATAAATGTCTCTCTCAGTCTGTATTGGATTGTTAATGCAATAAACAAATATCATAAAATCGCAGCTGAGGCCTGCAGACACACTGCAAGTGACTCTGTGGGAGCATCATAGAAATATTAGAAAGCTATGACAGAGTTTTTAAATTCATAAGAGCGATAATATCACCTGCACTGTAGTGATCTGTCTATATTATAGAAATACTACAGAGTGTATCCACACACCATAAACATGATCATCTCTGGAATATTATACACAGGAATAGCTAAAGCTATAGGAATATTATGATAATTAAAAATATGTGCTGGCATTCAGACCTGTTTTCAGCATAAATACAACGTTCAAGTGCCTATATGGTTATTATAGGAGACAAACTCAAGTCAATATAACAACATTATGGGAATATTGCAGGAATGTTATAGTGACATCTGATACAAAAAAAAGGCTAACAATAAGACAATTAAATTCATAATGGAGTACCACAGACATGTGTTAATCCATGTGAGAATATTACAGGAATATTTCTAAACTTATAGCGACTGTTTATTGGAAAGAAAGCAGAAAATAGGATTATTAAATGCATTATTGAGAACCATGTAGACATAACAGACCTCTGTTGGAATATTAATAACAGTATATTTATATAGCATTACATACATTAAGCCTGTGTACCATAAATGCAGTGAAAAGCTCGACAGAAATATTGACAAAAAAAATACAATTAAGTCTAATTAAATCAACATAAACTCCTCATTAATGCCACATAAATGCTCTTCTCTTTATAGAAATAATATAAGATTATAATTGTGGACAGACAGACAGACACTCCTCAGGCATATCAGAGGAATATTATTTCTGTGTTTCATATTTTACAGCTTTCCAAAAATGTCAATCAGCCTGTCTTCAATTATATTTCTTGCAAAAAACCTTCAAACAAAGGAGGGCAGCAGCAGCTAGAGTGTGTCTCCTCTCATTATGAACGCGAGCCGGTCGCATTAATTTATGCGATCATCTGTCTCTGCACGCCCACAAGCTGACACCAGCAGCTCAAAGTGCCTCGACTGGGATATCGATAGACCTGCTGATAATCAAAATCAGATCTCTCAGCTCGAGAACATTTGTTTTCTCTTTATTTGTCGTAGGGCCGTGAGGGAGATCGAATGCACAAGCAGCCTCATTATCCAACATAGACACTTACAGGCCCCACAGGCTGCGTTAAGAGCAACGACAGATCAAGTATTTGTTGTTTTATTCAGGGTCTGATTGACTGACAGAGCGGTCACTTCAAAATAATAAACAGATCATTTCCCTCCAAATCCTCTGAAAGTGTGACGCTCAGAGTGTGCTCATGATCAAACACACCAACACACACACACACACAGGCCTGATGTTTATCCAGAGAGTTATCTATCGGGGGGTCAGACGTCTCACTCTGATAACATGAACCGTCCCCCCGTGAAGCTTCACAGTAGCTCGTACAGTAAAACAACAAGAATCAGTATTCAGCCTCAGTCTCTCTGTCTTAACGTGGGCTTGATTTTCCTGTAGATGTGTAGAGCAGATGGTAACTAGTTCTGATGATCATCTCATATGTTTGAGTCAGATATGAAGTAGATATGAAGCGTTTCATTCCAAAAAAAACAAAACAATAACCAAAAAAAAAAAAAAAAGAAAGAGCCGTCCAACATTTGGCAAAAGTGACACTTGTGAATGGAAACACATGTATGATAAAGACCAGCAGGTGATTTAAGTCATCCTGTTTGCTTCACACAGATGACCAATTGAGGAATTTGATCTCTTTCTGCTTCCAAAAAAAGTTCCCACAGTGTTATGGAAAATGAACTCTTCATATCTGTGTTCAGCTCTGAGCTGTGGGTCTGTGCGATCATTAGGGCTGGGTATCGAACCTTTATGCGCTGTGAGTGCAGACTGAAATGTGTGTTGAAAACGCTCAGGAGGTGTGGACACAAGTCTCACCATGGATCAGGGTTAAGTCATGAATCTGATGATTTAGAATTAAAAAGCAACCTCACGACTCAACTTTGACTTCAACATCAGTGACCAGTGACTTTAGACTGCAGCTCTTTGCCTCTGAATGACTTCATCCTCTCATCAAGCCTAAAAATGAGTTCAAATGAGTTTGATTGATTAGTTAGATGTTAAATGCGATAAAGTTTATTTAAAGGAAATTGAAATCTTTCAGCAGGTTCTGTAAGTGTTTTCTGCTGACTGTTCCTCTGTTTAACATTCATTCAGCTGTATTAGATTTGGCACAACTTTAGGGTGAAACACAAAGTTAAGGACTTGGACCTGGTGTGGGACTTGTTGGCATTGATGGCAGTCTGGAGTTGGAACCTGACTTGATGTTTACCTGTATTCACGTTCGACCTGACTTTGGACTTGACTTGGGGTTTACCCCCTGTTCATGAAACTCAAGACTCACCTGTCTTGACGTTGGATATGTTAGTCTTGATTTGGGACTTGTTGGACTTGACTTGGGATTTGATGTGGGGTGCCATGACCTGGGACTTGACTCAGGACTTGTTGAACTTGATATGGGACTTGACTTGCTGGATTTCTCATAGGACTTTTCTCTAGACATGACTTAAGACTTAACCTTTGACTTGTCGATCATGACTTGACAGCAAAGATTTGAGACTTCACAAACAGTGAATTTGTCCCAATCCTTGTCAGATTCATAATTTGGTTTAGTTTCTCTTGAGTCAAATAGTTCCCGATTTCAGTCAAAATCTCGCCAAATTTAGGCTGCAACATATTCGAGCAAACGTCTTAAAATTGAACATGAAATCCAGATTTATATTTCTTTGACTAAGATAAAGAAAATAATATATCATTTTGGCATTAGTACCAAAACAAAATGGAGTGAAACCCAGCCCCAGTGATGACAGACCCTTTTTGTTTTCTTGGTAAATATCCACAAAGAGTTTCCCTCCAAAACAAGAGATCTACAATTTTGAAAGCAGAAATTAAAAACTCTGATAAATCTGATGATATTTTCTAACATGACTGTAATGTGAGCTGAATCTGACAGCAGCATTTTTTGCAGCCAAACATTGTTTTGGAATGAAGCTTTTCATGTGTAGCTGCAGTGATGTTTCTGTAGAGATGTGTCTTGCTGTCTGCAGTGTCAGTGCTCTCGGAGGTAATGTGCGCTCTGTTTGTCTTGTAGATGTTTTCCCCTCCTGTTAGCAGTGGAAAGAACGGGCCAACCTCCTGGGAGCGGACATTTCTCCGGCTCAAGTACGTCAGCCTTCTTCTTTTTTTTCTCTCCTCTTCCTCCTCCTCCTCCTCCTCCTCCTCCTCCTCCTCCTCCTCCTCCTCCTCCTCCTCCTCCTCCTCCTTCTTCTTCTTCTTCTCCTTCCTTCTCTCAGCCTCCTCCTCTCCTTCCTTTTACACCTGCTCGCTGCTGCTTCGCTTGCTGTTTGATTTTTCCTGTGTTGGTAACCATGTTCTGTACATGCAGATGCAGATGCAGTTTTTTGGCGGTTTGATGCTGTTTTGCTTCGTGGATCACTTTTTATTTTGAGAAGACTTGGGAAAAAATGCAGGATTTCTTTTTAATAACTTGCTCATATATTATTTAAATACTCTGGTTGGTGCTGTTGTTGAGCTGGTTGATGTTTTCTGTCCTAATATTTTGCTTAAAACGTCACATTGTTCTTAGATGTGGTTAATTATATGATTTTGATTACTTGTCCATAGATGTCTAATTTTACCCTGTCTATATTTATTTATATATATTTTAGAAATACTCAGAATTTCCTAAATCATCTGGACATTGTAGTTTTTAGGAAATGCTGCTTAAGCAGGAGGAAATAGTGCATTTATTTGGGACTATTTTCAGCAGCGGATTAACACACTCTGTGCTTGATTATGGCCAGAGAGGTTGATTTGTTTCCGTATGTGACTGTGTGACGTCACAGTTGATGACACGTGGATGGTCTGGTGATGCTTTCAGGTGATTTTTCATGTTTCTTTATTTGGGGGGCAACACGTTTGTTTTTCAGCTGCTCAAGTTCATTCCTGAAGGAGACTTCCTGTTTTTCTGATTTGCTGCTCTCATTCTTTCCTGCCTCTGTGTGTGTGTGTGTGTGTGTGTTGTGGATATCAGTGCACTGTGTTTTTCTACACAGTGATGTTGTTGGTGTAGAACAGGCACTGTTGTGGTGAGACCTGGTGGCTTTGAGATGTTGTGGGTTTGGAATGTCTGAATGTGAAGGTTCACTGTGCACTCAGATATTTTATTTCTGAATGTAATAATTCAATCAGTCAATGAATTAATCATTGGTATGTTTTTTTATGTGTGTATTTCATTTCAGTGAATACGGCACACACTCACTAATGCAGTGATGTAATTTAACTAAACATTTACTCAAATACTGTACTTAAGTACGAATTTGAGGTACTTGTACTTGGTCCACAGAGAAATGTTGGAATTATATGACAGCTTTTTGCATAAAACACAGAGAGCTTAGAGTTTTGTTCTAAAAAAATCAACCCAACTTTTGCCAATCTTTTCGTTAGTCGATATTTCCTGTTTCCTGGATTTGCTGTTTTTCATTTTAATAATTTGAATTATTTTCATTTATTTGTATTAATGTTGGTTTGGACTGTTGGTTGCACAAAACAAACATTGCGTAGGTGTCACTTTGGACTTCTGAGAAATTGTTACAGCATTTCTCACAATTTTCTGATAATTTACAAATGTAAAGAATACAAATGGATCAATTCATGGAGAAAATAATCATCAAATGAATCCAGATTAAAAATAAGCATATATAAGTATATATGACATTTAGTCATTTCATAGAAAGCGACTTATGAAAAGGGAAACACTCAAAGTACAATGCAACAAGGACATGTAGGTGCATCAATAAGTACTGTGACAGTTGTAGAGGGGGATAGATTTAACATGTCCAGTTGTTGGTAGTGTTGGAGAGGAGGTCCTCTCTGAACAGCTGGGTCTTCAGGAGGTTTTTGAAGGTAGAGAGGGACGCCCCTGATCTTGTCGGAACTGGTAGGACGTTCCACCAACGAGGAACAACAGACGAGAAAAGTTTGGATTGCCTTGAGCGTGGTGGCAGAGCCAAGCGTCCTTCATAGGTGAAGCGCAACGGTCGTGGCATTCCGACTTTTCCTAAAGTAAAGGATCTTCATCCACCACTCTACATCAGTGATGGAATAAACTAGCTGGTTATGTGTCATTCATTCATCCGGTCAGTCACTTAGCGAGTGGGTGAGTGATGAGTTAGTTTAAATTCAGTTTCCTTCACTCATTCATTCATGCTTCCATCCAGTCAGTCACTTACTGTATTAGTGTGGGAGTTGGAAAAGGCGCTTCATGTGTCAGTCAGCACTTCTTGCACTAATACACTGAGCCATTCATTCGTTCACCCATCCATCCATCCGGTCAGCCTGGACGCCACTGGGTGAGTTCATTAGCGAAAGAGTCCGTCAGTGTGTAATTACTCGGTGTGTTAGTGAGTGAGTGAGTCAGTCAGTCATTTAGGCCACGTTCAGGATGACTGTGGCCCTGTGTGTAAAAAAAAAAAAAAAAAAAAATGAATGAGGCCAGTCCGGTGATGCAGTAGGTGCGAACGGCAAGGACTCTGCAAAAAACCTGCAGGGTCACCCAGCAAGTCAAGTTTTCAGTCTGTACGCTCGCTCACTGAATTAGTCAAAGTGAGTTGTGAAACAGTTGGCGAGGTATGTTTGTGCAGATGTGTTAAATCAGCTGAGTGGTTCCACTTTGAAAAAAGTCTGTAAATCTTTGATCATGAAGTGATGAGGCAATGTCACAACAATGCAGCCCGACAGGTCTGTTATAGACTGATCACAGAAAGAGAGAAAACTCCTAGCTGATGTTAAATCTAGCTCAGTGGTTCTCAAACTTTTTCTGGCCTCTTCAGGAGCCAAAAAAATAACATCTCTCCTGCCCTAATCCCACAATTTCTGTCAGTCATTAACTGTGACAGGAGAGGCAACTAATAAAAATGGATTCAAGTAGATTTTTTGTGAAAAATAGGTCAACAGAGCAGAATTTAAAATGTGCTTCACTCCATATTTTGCTCCTGGTCTGTCATGCTCCACCTGCAGCAGCTCTATGTTCCACCATTGGGGCCCTCCCCGCAGTTTGAGAACCGCCGATCTAGCTGAAGATGATCATATGTGTTGTCGTCGCTTGACAGATTCATGCTCCTGCTGTCTCTATGATGGGATGTACAGTTCTATCTTTGACCTCTCTGCTGTGCTCATACATCAGGCTTTGGGTCGTGCTGCGTTCCCTTGTATATTTTATTCTACCACGCGTCATGTAACGTCCTCAGTCTGTACGAGACGAGCTCAGCCTCCGTCCTCCAGAGCTGGACGATACTTTCTTTTTAAAAATCTTCCTCCTGGAAGCCTTTCACAGACAGCAGCCGGGTCGTTTGTGTCGCTCCCGCTCGTGTTATTTGCCTCCAAACGGCGTTCGGAAGCCATTTTGTTTGTTGGCTGGAACTCAGAGAGATGTCGAGCCGTCTTCTTTGTTTACTGCTTCGTTGTGTGGTTGTTGTTGTTTGTGCTCTGCGGTTTTCGCCGCTGTTATTTGCTCCCGTGCCGTGCATACAAATGCGAGGAAGGGGCCGACAAATGTTCCGATTTTGGGAGAAAAAAAAAGAGGCCGGCTCAGTTTTTGTAGAATTTGTAGCGGTTGTTAGGCCTCGGTTTGCTGCTTAGATGTGTATCTTCATTTTGAGATTGTTTTTTTTTTGCTTTTGATACAGGAACACACACTGGTGTCACACGCGTGCACTCTTCCCTGTACACAAATCACACTCGTGCACACACATCTAAACACCCACATGTACGAGATGCAACACACACACACACACGCACACACTCTGCACTCACCCCTGCTGTGGCTTTCTGCAGGCCTCTGCATTTTGATGAGCCCGGCGCTGTTTGTGAATGCAGCTAATTAGAACTCTATAGACCTACACAACCATGAGAGCAGTGGTTTCAAAAGGCTGGGGCGAGGCCAGAGGTTGGGACGCGCCAACACTGAACCGGGTCCATGCAGGTTCAGGTTTACCGTCACATCTTTGGTTTTAGATATCACAGAAGTTGAAGGTGTATTTAAAGATGGAACGTTACATTCTCGTTCACTCCTGTCAAGTTATAACTGTATTATCTTATCAGCTGATATGAATTGATTTGACATTTTAAAAACTGCAGCAGCATTGGCTTGATGGCAAATTAGAAGGTAAAACCACCTTTGTATCTGGAAGATGTCAACCTTTCACGAACTAAGAAAATGTTTTTGTTCTAGCAGCATGTCATTGGTGTTTTTATCCGGATGGGTTTGAGAAAGATTTGTGACCTTAACAGGTTACAAATGATGTCTGTCAAAGGAGGAGCAGCCAATCCTTAAAAGTCCAAAACTTTTCAGAATTTCTTCAACAGATTTGGTTGAATGGTTTAAATATGGCATAAAAACAGAACATAACAGTTCTAAAATGATTATTGTATGGTTTTTGAGCTGCCATTGAAGAGAAGTGAACCAGGTTCTTTTGTATGATGTCATTTAGCTGTGCTTGTGTCGGAGGGTCTTTTAGCTTCATATGTCATGTGTGCTGTATAATGTCATGACAGCAGACAGATATGCAACATTTTGATATAAACATGAAAAGAAGGTTTATACCTGCAGCTGCATTACAACCTCATTTGTACCAGAAGAGACAGTGGACCAGGACTTGGTGACCTACTGTAAGCTAAAGGAAGATGTTGAGGAAGTTTTTCCTTTCCACTGTCGCCAAGTACTTGCTCATGGTGGGAATTGTTGAGTCTCTGTAAATAATCTTATAAAAAGTATGGTCTAGAGCTGCTCTATATGGAACGCGTCATGAGATAACTTCTGTTATGATTTGGGTCTATATTAATAAAACTGAATTGAATTAAAATGTAATCAACAGACTTTGGACTTTATCTGATTCTGCAGGTAAAAATTGTCTTGGGCAACTTTTTGTAATATTTGGCGGTTTCTAGTCAACACCAGAGGAAAATAATCAGAGGATGGTATGCAACGACGACATCAACCAATCACATTATAAAATAGCCGTCAGCCTCTCTGTACATGCTGACTGACAGTTAGCTAACATCACCTTATCTGCTGCTCTGAAAGCTGTAACTTTATAATCTGAATCTACATTTCATCATTCACATTCACGTCCAAATGTTTCCCAGTTCAGTCATATCCAACACATTTACTGACATTTAGATGTCGACAATGTAAAAACGCCCTCACATCACTTCATGTAACAGAAATGAAATGAAATTGAAATTAGTCAACAGGTACACCCTTAGCACCAAGTTTAGTAGTTTTTATGTTTGGGTGAGGTAAAGATAAGGTAAAATGTGAAAGTTAACATTCACCAGAGCGACAAACAACATCAGATCTGTGTGGAATGATGAGGAGACGCTAACCTTTCTCATATTCATACATGAAACAAACAGAAATGTCATATTTGGATCATAACTACTGTTTTACTTTTAGTTTTATAGTTACTTTCTCTTACTCTTTTAATTATATTTTCAATGGTTTAATGGCATCCGAGTGGAGAGTCAGTGCCTCCAACTGTTTGTCTTGATACACTCCTAATATTAGAACCACAGGGGCTGGAAGGATTTTCTTTTGTAAAGTTTTTTTTGTTGTAAATTTAAACATGGATTGAACCCAAATGTCAGTTTATTGACATGAAAAAGCTCCATCTCTTTTCTATAAGGCAAGATTTAACATGTAATTTGTATAACGTGATTATAGTGAGATTTGATACCTGGTGCTACACACTCCGGCACATTCATTTCCATCCTCACATTTAATCTTCTATATTAACTGAGGCCACAACGTTGAAAATCCCAAACACAAAGAACACAGTTTGTACCCCAATGCGCCGGAAAATAGGTGGAGGTTGCTAAACATGGGGCTAAAGACGACAACATCAGCAGCAAAATTAGGACATAAAGGAGACAAGAGGCTGGATGAAAGCAGGAAACACGGTGTGTGTTGTGTAAAAATAACATGTCAGTCACGCAGAGAGGCAGAGGAATAAAAACAGCTTTTAGGATTTGGTTTATCTGATGCGTTTGAGGATAAGGAATGACAGTTTTTTTTTTTCCAAACACGTCTCATGCAGAGGTTGAATTTTCGAAATGACAACCTTCACACAATACTGTGAATAAATTTCAGTTCTTGAAGCTCTCTCCTCATTCGATATAAGTCCTTGTATTTTTGGCGATAAATTCACCTTAAAACACAAAAAAGCATCTAAACATAAACGCCACACAATCCCCACGAGTCCCGGCTGACACGCTCAGCCCACGGTCATCGCCAACCAGGAAGTGGATTAGGCATTTTAATTATTGGGAGATTTTGCCGTTGTTGTTGTTTATTTTGGGATCATCCCTGGAAAGATAATGCACACTTCAAACTCTGTGTGTGTTTCTAATCTCCTCCTGGATGAAGCCGTTCAGCAAGCGGCTTCACTCTGCCTGTCAAAACCGCTGCCACCGCTACTCGTCTATTTCAGGCCTTGGCTGGTTTTGGTGTTTTTCCCTCTTTTTTTTTTAACACTGTTTTAACCTCTCAGATCCGCTGTTTGTCTCCCTGTCAGTGGTGTTGAAAGAGGCCTGAGGTGTGTGTGTGTGTGACAGAGAGAGTGTAAATGCGTACGTTCAGAGGAGAATGAGTGCTGAAAATGTGTGTCTGAGAGATTTGAAGAGATTTTGAATATGTGTGTGTGTGCAGTTGGGAGCAAGAAGGTGATGGGAAGGGAGCTTTGGGGGCAGGAGGGCAAACCATCATCCCTGTTACCATGGAACATAAAGTTGGCAACGAGAGACAGAGGAAATGTTTCCTCGAGTGTCAGCAGAAAGGAACAAAGAAAAGGAGATAGGAAGAAAGGAAGGAAAAGTAAGATGGAGAGGAGAAGGAAGAAAGGAAAGAAGGGAGCAGTGAAAGGAAACATGGAAGGGAGGTAAGTAAAGAAAGAAAGAAAGAAAGAAAGAAAGAAAGAAAGAAAGAAAGAAAGAAAGAAAGAAAGAAAGAAAGAAAGAAGGAAGCAAGGGAACAGTAAAAGGCAACAGAGGAGGGAGGGGAGAAAGGAAGAAAGGAGGAAGGGAAAAGAGACAAAGTAAGAAGGAACTAGTGAAGGAAGAAAGGAACAAAGTAAGAAGGAACTAGTGAAGGAAGAAAGGAAGGAAGTCAAGAGGGAAAGGGTAAATTCATTGGAAAAAGAAAGGAAATGAAGGAAGGAGGGAAGGAAAGAAAATACCAGAGCTTTGGTGTCCTACAAAGACTTTGGACTTGGACTTTGCAAAGACCGAATCCTCCTCTGAGCTCAGCAACTTCCTGAAACAGCTGCTCACACGGGAGTACATATTGTTGGGGACTATTTTCAGCGGCGGATACTCGATACTTGTCAGTAGGATGCGTTCATTGTTGGTTTCTGTGTGGGATTCATTGACGATAAGAACAAATCCAGAATATGAGCGGATTTTAAAAACATCAACTATCTGGGAGACAATCACAAAATCAATCAGCTTTATCCTGTTTTACATCATTTTTGTCCAACCTTCCACCTCTTCCTCTTCTCCTTTTTCTTGTCAAAGCCAAACAGGAAAAACACAGCAGCGCTGTTGCCTCTGCCAGCGAGCTTCACGCATTAGAAGAGAAATTTGGGCAAGGATAGATACAGCCCCGATGGCATGCCTGATTTTTGTTCCTCTAATTGGCATAGCTTATTAAGTCACAGTTCACAGCGGAGAAAAAAGGGGGTTGCTTTAATAATATCCCCTCTCCCATTTGATTTGATGCACTTGTACCGAGACAGATAACACGCTTCAACGCAGCGAGCGACGCCCCCACCGCCACCCTCTTGTCTCTTTCCAGTCAAATCTGCCTCCGTTACGCCTGTCACTCAAAAACACCCCGGCTGATCGCTTTCAAAATAGAGATGGAGAGCAGGATCCAGTTGCTTAATACCTCACCCTCCCACCTCTATGCCTCTGAGGCTGTTAAATTGTCTCGTTTCCCCGGCAAGGGGATACAGAACGACTCACAAAAACACCCAACCATGCTCTTAATTGTGGTGCGGATTAGGGATTAATAGGCGTTTTTAGCCATAATGGCAAATATTATTAGCCCCATTTGCTTTTCTAATGCTAATAATGACTCTGCTAATAATGGCAGTGATTTCAAGGTTAGCGTCTGTGAGAACTCTGCGTGGATTTGTGTTTTTTTTTTTTTTAAAGCTCAAGAGATTGACGTGCCGCTTGCTTCGACGGGCCAGCTCGCTACCGAGTCGGCGCTCCATATGTTTTCCCCAAAGACGATGCTGAGATGTGCTGAGCTGGGCTGAGCTGTTAAGTTTAGATTAGTTTATATTTTCTTAGTTTGGTCTCTTTGACTCAACTTTGATTTGAGTTGTTTAGTTTGGTGTGTTAACTTTTTGTTGTGGTTGGTTTTAGTGTCTTAGGTTTTATTCTGAGCAGAGTAAACCTCTTGTTTGTGGACCTGCTTTGCATTTAACTTGATTGATGGTTCAGATTTCAGGTTTTAGTTGTGTCTCATGTTCTTCAACAAATTTACAATTAATCAAATTAGCAGAATCAAGCTGACACAAGGACCTTTGGGCTCCTTGGAATCTGACATCCTAGATGCAGCCCCAGCAAATCCAGATGCAAGTTTGAGTTCAGCTTGAGTTTGTTTCAACAGATCTGTCCTTGAATTTTAAAAAGGTTTTATGAGGTGAGATCTCCGTAGTTTACTGTACTATAGCCTTTAATTTGTTGACGTTTAGCTTGTTTTAATTATACCTCCCAGCAGTGTGGCAGTCACGACCAACTAAACCGAGACCAAGTCATGACGAAGACCAGAGTGTTTTGAGACCGAGACAAGACCAAGACTTTGTACTTAGGTAACTAATGTTAACGAAAACTCGCTTCACTTGGGTGAAGATTGGTTGTTACATCACCTTGAAGTATTTACGAGCCGCTGTGTGTTCGTTTGAACGCTGTTCTGTAGATGAAGTCTTTGTAATTTAGGAAACCAAATTTTATATCTGAAGATGAACAAATAATTCAGACAATGCACAGGCAATGAAGTGATATTCCAGTAATTTGGTCTTTACTGGTCAGTCCTCTTTGTCTAAGCCCAAGACAAAACCAAGTAAAAATGCAGTCGATTCCCAGACGAGACCAAGGCCTTTAAAAAGTGATCCCAGTAATCTTGGTTTTAGTAATTTGCAGGTTTAAAGTTTGCCCAATTTGGTTGAAAGGTTCAGACGTGTCAAATCTAAATTTAAATTTAAGCTTTGTCTCTCTAGGGTTCGGACAGTTGATGTCTGTGTTTTACTCCTAAGCACTTTGCAATAAGTTGACTGCATGTCAACAGGCAGCCAATGTTTAATTGCTGGTCTTCATCTGCGTTTGGCTGGAGTCAGAAGTGAAGCATCTGTTGTACACCTGCAGCAGGTTACCTGTCAGATTTGTATGTTCAAAGAACAGTATAAACCAATCATTAAATGTGGATAGCGGTTAGGAATACGGACAGCAAAATGACACAGAGGAAGAGGTTTCTATTTCTTTTTATTGCTTGAATATGAACAAAGTTTAAATCAACTCCTCATTTTCTACACATTTTATGAAAACTTGACTTTCACCTCATTATTCAACCTGTCTTCACTGTGCATAGTGAAGTATCTGTTGTATTAATGTCATTTCCAGTTGACATATTGTAGAGGATGTGGTAGCGGTTACTAGGAGCAGTGAACTGTTTCTGTTGATTAAATATATCCCAATTTAAGAGTTGTTATTTCTGTCGGCCTAAACCAAACTGCACAGCTGTGT
Source organism: Miichthys miiuy (assembly GCA_036365135.1). Taxonomy (NCBI): domain Eukaryota; kingdom Metazoa; phylum Chordata; class Actinopteri; family Sciaenidae; genus Miichthys; species Miichthys miiuy. The sequence continues at coordinate 3,508,021 of CM071619.1, forward strand.
TCATCTCATCCACACTTGTCGTGTCCATTTTTTCTTGCCACTAAAACAGGAAGATGACATAGCCTTTTTAATTCTGCATACAAAGCCATTATTGGCTTGATTGCAACAATCGATCATAACTGGATGAGAAATCAAAGATGTGGGGAGAGAGGTCTGCAACCAGGCTCCGTTGCAATGCTCACTAACCATAGCTAACTACCATTGATCATGCAATGCCTATAGCCTATAGAAAAGAAAGGTAAAGAAAGATGGCTGACCTGGGCGGTGTCAATTTGTTTTTGTGGTTGCTTTTTACAGACAAACTGTGAAGTCAAGAATGATTTAATGATTTCAGACACAGCCTTTGTTTAGTTGTCCCAGTAAAAGAGTTCAACTGATATCTGCCAGCCATCACAAACCAGTATCTTTAGCCATGGGGGATTCTTTTTTCTCTGTTCATAAGAAAGTTTAAATGAGTTTGTAAGTAAAGTAAAGCAACGATTTTGATTTGTCTTTGCTTACAATGCTCCACCCTTGCTAGCATTAATGTCTTTTAATTATCCATGCTAGCGGCTAGCTAGCTTTAGGGATGGAACAGTCAGTCAGCTGGTGTACTTCTTTGGTCCAGACAAGGAAATTTGGTACAGATATTCATGGTCCCCAGAGGATCAATCCTAAAGATCTTTTGACTTTTCATCAAGCACCACCATGAGGTTAAGGTTTGTTTGTTCTCCGCATGATCTATTGTCATCATTAGGTCTTTATTTATTTATGAGCAGATACCTGCAAAACTAACTGGTTTTCCAATCAGCCTCAGCTGCAGATTGTGTTCAGCGCTTATCAGCAGACGTTAGCATGCTGAACATGATACACGTTTTATCTGCTAAACATCAGTATGAGAATTCAGGTCAAAGCATGGCTCCCTTTGAGCCTTTTTCAGTTATTAGTTACATTCACAAGTGTCACAATCTGCTCATTTCCTCTTCTCCAATCTGCTCATGTCGACTGAATATCTGCCCCCCTCTCTACAAATCTTTGGCATCTTTTAGTGAAACCTCACCGCTCCGGGCCCCCCTTGTAGGTTAAAAAGCCCTTCTCCTCTCTCTGTGGTCGGTCTGTGACGTTGGCAAAGGTGTTGTGTGTTTCGGCGCTCGCTCCCACACCTGTTTGCTCGTAGCGGCGGCGGCAGCGGCACAATCGCAGTCACCGTGCCTAATTACCCAGTCCTTAAGAAATAAAGAGACAGGGAACGTCAACCAGCCTGCCTGGCAATTACAGCGGCGCTCAACACCTCTCCGAAACAAACACCACTCCAATTAGAGACAGCCAACTTATTCTGGGAGGCGGCCGTGTGTGTGTGTGACTGTGTGTGTGTGTTTGTGTTTATGCTTGTAAGTGTAAGTGTGTGCCAAGCTAAATTGTTTTGGGAGTTTAATTTCGCCATCGGAACTTGTGTGTATGTCTGTGGTGTGTGTGGCAAATGAGGTGTGTGTGTCTGTGAAGGTATGTAAGTGGCTAAAATGAAGGCAGAAGAGGTGTGTTATGGGAAAATGGTGGCTGTTAATTGAGAAGACGAAGGTTTGGGAATAAAAGTGTGTCACAGTCGGAGCGGCTGATTCCACCTACGTCTTCGTCATCTCACCCTCGCTGGTCTCCTCTACCTCATTCATCTGATCCCTACTTCCTCTTTAGCCTCCTTCACTTCCTCCTCCTCCCTCTTCTTCCTCATTTTATTCTTTCATCCTTTAACCTCCCTATACTTGTCAGACTCCTCATGCTTCCATACCTTCTTCATCACTTCCTTTTGTCTTCTTCTTCATCATACTCTTCATCTTCCTTCTTCTTCCATTCAGTCACTTTGTCCTCCTCTTTTTCATCCTAAACCTACTCCTTTTCCTCATCAGCCTCCTTTTCTCTGTCCTCCTTCTTCTTCCTTAGTATGTACCTTTCCTCTTTCTCTTTCCTCTTCTTCCTCATCACTTTTTTTTTTTTTACCTCATCTTTCCTCTTCTTTTATAGAATTGGACCTCATTTGCCTCATTTTCACTTTAACCCTTCATAATTTCTTCTTCAAATTGATGTCCTCCTCTTTCTCCTCGTCATCTGTCCTTCATGTCTATCCCTTCTTTCGTCTTCTTTCATCCAGTCTTTTCTTGTCTTCTTCTTCTTTCTTTCTTTTTTCCTGTCCTCGTCATCTTTCTTCTCCTGCTGTTGTTCTCTCTTCCCTTCCACGCATTCATCCGCCTCCTCCTACTCCTCCTCCGATGTCTCCAGCTTCATCTACACCATCAAACTGTTGTTGACTCACATATTGTCCTCATAATGTTGCCAGTTACTGCGGACAAAGTTTTATTTTTTTTCTAATTTGGACTCCTGTTGAGGCTCTTTCAGTGCAAAACATCCTGTGGTCACGTGAATTGTTTCCTTTTTTTGCCTTAACTTTGTATTTCCTTCCAACCTTCAACGTTTATGGTTTCATCCTGCTCTTATTCCACGTTTCCTATTCCAGTTCCTCCTTTTTGACACAAAACACAGGCATGTCAGATTTGACCTCAAGGCTGATTGTATTTTTCAGTGTAAAGCATCCTGAATTGTTGTCGCTGAAAAGAAAAAAAAATTGAGATGGGAAGGACAAGCAACTTTCAAAAGAGAGAAAAGGCTGCTTTTCACCCAGAACATAATGAAGCTGCCTTGATGAAAGTTACATCCGTACTGCAATTTACGCATTTTGTGTTTTATGAGGGTCTTAAAGTGACAGGAAAAGTGCTCATCAGCTCCATTCTTCTGTCTGTTAAGGCTATACAGCAAGCAGCAGATTAGCTTAGCTTAGCATAAAGACTGAAACAAGCGAAGAGCTAGCCTGGCTCTGTGCAAAGGTAACAAAATCGGCCTACCAGCGCCCCTAAAGCTCGCTAATTAACACATTAACTGGGTACAGTAACTTCTTGGAGCCTCTGCTGGTTGCCTGGCAACTGCTTGGAGCCAAAAAAAAAATTGTTTGTACACATATGGCTTAAACAAACTAGCTATAATATGTCAATATGTGAGTTTTAGAGCTGCCTTTGGACAGAGCTGGGCTAGCTGTTTCCCCCAGTTTCCAGTCTTTGTGCTAAGCTAAGCTAGTATGTAACAGACAGAGTGTGATATCAGGAAGTGAATAAAGGAATTTCCTAAAATATTAAATCCCAATCAAAACATATTGTAACCACTTAGAAATCACTGTAATGGATCTACGATTATAGCACAAAAAGAAAGTGTGAAGAAGCCGATAAATTACAACTGTTCATGGTGCAGCTTTGTCATAATATTTTAATTATAGCCCCTAATAAAATATTATTAAAATTGAAGGTAACCACAGCTTGGGTGTTGCCCACAGCTAACCATGGCAATATTATATTCTTGTTGACATCACCCAAAGCATGATGGGAGCACTGTTGGTGTGTGAATCAGTTTGGTTGAGATAAACTCTGGTGTGTGTTGAGTTTGGTTCATTTGAGAGAAAAGGAAGAGGAGATAAAGAGCAGGAAGCAATGGAGGGAAACGAGGGAGGATGTGATGAAGATGGAGAGGAAATGACATCACATGACATGCTGGAAGAAGATGTACGTTTGATACAGTGCGTTTTCCTTCCATTCCTTTTGCCTCAAACATATTTTGCAGCTCACACCAAAACAAGATTTTTATGTTACATCACAGGAACTTATCTTTACACATTATGAATGAACAACATCCTGTTTCCTCCCCTTTATCGTATACTTCCTCCATTTTTCCTTCTGCCCTTTCTCCTCCGAGCTGTTCACCTCAAACTGGAATGAAAGTGGACGAAACAGATTTGCCGGTGTCACACGCGTCGTCTTTGTCTGAATCTGTTTGTCAAAGTTGATGATGTGAGTTCACTTGCCAGAGACACACTGAACCTTCACACAGCAGAGATCAGCGGGTTAAACCATCTGCTCCAGAGTTAGGGGTGGAGAAGAGGAGGGATGCAGCGCGATGGTTTGTCCCGGCTTTTGTTTTATTCTCAGTCTTTGGCAGCGCTGGCACCAGAGTGGCACTGCCAAGTGGCTGTATGTGTGTGTGTGTGTGTGTGTGTGTGTGTGTGTGTGTGTGTGGAGGAGATATATTTTCCAACCAACCCCCCTTTTCACACACCGCATGCACGCACACACAAATGCACACACACATATACCAGTACTGACATACGTGCACAAACACACACACACACACACAGACTGTAAATTGTCTGGAACACCCCTAGTGCCATCTGGTCTTGTGACGGGCCAGACAGAGTGTATGTGTGTGTGTGTGTTTGTGTGTACTGTAAGTGTGTATTCATGGAGAAAGAGAGAGAGAAAATGGAGAGAAAAAGAAAGAAGTATGCATGCATGTAATGGTCGTGTGTGTGTGTGTGTGTGTGTGGCATTATTGTGTTTTTGTTCATCTGTGTAAAAGAAAAAAAGGAAAAACACACTCTGCAAAACACACTCTCTCTCTCTCTCTCTCTCTCTCTCTCTCTCTCTCTCTCTCTCTCTCCCACACACACACACACACACACACACACAGACAATATCAGCAGTAGATTTATGCCACCATCTCTGGCTGTGTTTGTGTTAATTTGGATCTTCTTCCCTGACGTTTAATTGGTGTTTTGGTCCAGCGTGAAACTAGTTTATTTCATAGAGTCGCAGTGTGTTTAGTCTTGTTTTAGACATTTTCCTAATGGACTTCTGCGGGACAGGATGGAGGCTTTGTAGACACACAGACACCGAGCTCCGCTGGTCTGAGCAGCGCTGTGACTCTCTACAAGCTTAAGCGACACATCTGTGGGTGATTTTGACCTTTGACCTCTGATATGGAGTCAGCAAAGGTTGATTTTGATTGACTTAACCTGCTAGAGGCTCACCATTTGACAGCAAGTTACAGGAACAGTTGTTTTAGTTTTTGACATTTCTACTTTATTTTTATTATACTCACACTGAGCTGCTCGGTACGTTCACAGTACACAGATGGTTTAAGTGCCTTGCTAAAAGGCAGTTATTGATGACATCAGACGGTGTTGCTAAAGAAAGAAAGAGATGGTTGTCCTGCAGATTTGAACCAGCAGCTTTCCACTGAACCGTGCCAGTGTTAGTGCCTTGCTCGGGGTAATGGATCCTCTAACTCTGGCAGTGTTTGTGTGAACCTTTCATTGATAAAATAGTGCATTTTGGCAAACACACACACACACACACACACACAGAGTGAATGTGGCAAGAAGAGGAAAGTTGATGAGAGGAAGACAGGTCAGATCATGACTGTGTGTGTGTGTGTGTGTGTGTGTGTGTGTGTGTGTCTGAGACACATGTGGGTTGACCTGAGGAGACCAGACCGCTTCCTTCTCATTGGCTAAAGAACATCTGGCAGTCTGTGTGTGTTTGAGTATGTGTGTGTGTGTGTGTGTGTGTCTGAGATACCACACATCTCCCCTCTCACATTCCACACTGTCAGGACTCTGAATAGAAAGAACTTCTCGCTCCAAACATTTCTCTCTCTCTCTCTCTCTCTCTCTCTCTCTCTCTCTCTCTCTCTCTCTCTCTCTCTCTCTCTCTCTCTCTCTCTCTCTCTCTCCCTTTTTCTTCTGTTGTTCTCTCTGTGACTCTTCCTTTCTGCCCTTTTCCTTCTGTCTCTCCTCGCTGTCTCTCTAAACTAATTTCACTTTCACATTTTTCTTCGTAAACCAATAACCTAACGCTGAAACTGTGATCGCAGTGATCAGCGTTCGGGACTTGAGAATTGACACAGACTCACAATTACCTGGGTTGAGACTTATTTTGGAAATGGATCCAATCTGTTTAGATCTGACCAGGACTTACCCCAAAGAATATATTGATATTGACAAGCCACTTGGACCGCAAATCACTTCAAAAGACTTTAAACCGGACTTGGACTTAAAAAAAATGTAAGACTTGACTTGGATCTACTTGGATCTTTAAAGATAAGATAAGATAGACTATTGATCCCACACTGAGGAAATTTACTTGTCACAGTAGCTCGGATACACAAGGTGGATAAGAAATTACTCATAAATAGGAAATAAATAGAAGAAAGTCATAAAGTCATGCTGGTGTTAAAGAGTTTTGAAGGGTTTGTGGTAGCTCTCCTTACATGGTGGGAGTAGCAGTCTGTTGCTGAAGGAGCTTCTTAAGGAGCTGGTAAGGAGCAAGGACTTGGTTACTGACTTGGACTTTTCTTGACACTTGTTTTAGACAAATCATTTGGGACTTCACTTAGACTTACCCTCAAGAACTCGAGAATGAACATGGAGTTGAATTCTTGAATGACTTAATACTTTTGACTTGGACCTAAAAATTTGTGTAAACAGCTTTGTTTGAACGAGGTCCAGGCATCAAAAAGATGTTTTTTTAATCTGAATTAAGCATGCGTTATGCACAATGAAATGTTAACGATGAAAAAGTTAAGAATGACTGTTGTGTGTTTGAGGCTGTTTGTCTTATTTGACAGCTTTGTGTTTGCAATAACTTCAGGGTGAAACCTTCAGTTCCACACAGTCTTTTTAGCCGTTGGTTAAGAGGACGTTAAAGAGGACATTACTTAGTTTTTCTTTTCTTTTTTCCTCCAGTCTTTCCTCTTTTCTCCCATTTTCCGGCCTGCTGCCTGTTGGATGGCCATCCTTCAACAGCTTGAAGCCATTTGAAGGACCAATTATCCAATAAATGCGGCTTTATGAAGTTGTTTCCCTGCTGCTGTGTTCTTGGAAGGCAGAGGTGTATATCAACAAGATTTACAACACTGGAGCTTTAAATGAAATAACCACCATTTGGAAGCATGTGACACCTACCGCTGCAAAACAAACATAAACACATTTACATTATTGTGCTTTATTATCTCGGTTGTCAATCCAAAAACCAAAACTCAGAATGAAAACTAAAGACTTGTTCCATCAAATGTTAGACTTACACTACCAAATTTGTGTGATAGCTAAGCAATGATACTCCAAAACAGCAGGCATTAATCTCCTGCTATAACAGTCTCGTACAATCAGAAAAGATTTACACCATATTTTGAAACCTGTGAGGTCCAATACTGATATTGGTCGATGTGGTTTGGATCACACCAAACTTCCACACCAACAAACCCAACCCAACCCAATTCTTCGAAAGACTTTATGGATGTCATGTTGACACAGGAACAGGCCTTAAACTGTTTCTACACAGCTGGAAGCATATGGTTATCTACATATCATTGTATGCTGTGGTATTAAATGGAAACATTGTATTCTCCAATGTTTTTTGTGTCTAAATGACTAATGGGGACAACAATTCATGGAATTGCAGCTGGCAATTGTAAAACAGGCTGCGTGTGTAATCCTTCTGGGCACTTGTGCACTCGAAATACTAATACAAGTGTCTGACAACATCATGTACAGGATGCCTAGAGAGATGGACCTTTATATTAAAAGAGTATGATCCTTTTTGTTTTACCAGAACTCTGTTTAAATCCTTTTACCTCTAAGAAGATGGAAGTTTCTTGCCTACCACTGCTACCATTGGTTAATTTGTTTGTGTCATTGATTTGGTGAGTTTGAACTAATGTGTTCACACAGTAACACAAACAGCTAACACATTCCTGTCATTGGGGTAAACATCTCCAGACTAGATGTATTCATAGATTCCTATGTCACCTCTGTAAATTCATCTTGGGAGATCCTCATCAGGGTTCAAAACATCTAATATTGAAAGCTGTTGTTCTTTTAATTGTCATATCGCCAAGACATGTAAGCATTTCTGCTGCTTGTTCTGCATTTTTGCTGTTAGAGATTACAACCCCATTCCTGTGCATCCCATGACTCACCCAGACAGAACACTCTTTCTATAAAAACACTTCAAGTCGCATGTGTTTCTTGAAAACATCAGCTGATTAAACATACACAAGGATGTACATATAAGGAGGTTTTTATACTCTGGAGGTTTTTCATTTTTTTCGTTTTTCCACTGGCATAACTCTTTCAGACAGAAGGCTCTGGGTGTGGCCAGAGGTTTTAAATACTTGAGTCCAGACTGAGGAAGCAGAACTAATTGCTTCAGTGACTCTGTAAGAGAGGAGGCAAGGCGAGACCAGGGGTCTGTCACTATAGCGTGTGTGTGGTGGGGCGGGTAATAAGTCTGTGAGTGCACTTGTGTGTGTGTGTTTGAACAGTGGGATTTGATTAAGATCACCTTGTTGCCCTAAATGAATCATTCCTTGTACCTCTCCGGGAAAAAAAAGGGTATCATCTGTGTTTTAGAAGCAGGAATCTGGAACAAAGATCAGTAAATCTTCACTATGAGGCAGGGCCATATTTTCAGGAAAACAAGAGCTCCACTCCCTGTTTCCTTCACTGGAACCGGTGTTTACTGGCTGTGGGAGCTGTGGAGTTCTTACCTTTTCTGGTGAATAGGATGTACCGTGCGTTTCAGACATAAATTTGAATTCAAACTTTGTTTGAACTCTGTAAAGACACACGGATGATCAAGAGCATGTGTCTTGGAGTGTAATGCTCTTAACATACAAGGACACAGAGAACATGTGAAGCCTGGCTAATAGCACAGAGACTAAAATATGCAACCTTAGATGCATCAAAACAGGGGAAAAAAATATACCTTGAAACAACCCCAGATTTATCTTGTTCATTAAATATGTTAAATACAATATGGATATAAATTGTGATGTGTCTGGCTTTGGTGACAAGAGAGAAGAATAAAAATAATGTTAGTGTCGCAGCACTGGAGATATTTGTCCCCTCCTCATAGTGAGGTTGCCAGGTTTGAACTGCTTAGATTGTTTCTTTAGGTACATTGCCAGAAGTATGTGGACAACCAAAGGATACACCCAGATGTGATTGTTCTATATAACATCATCAGTATCAGTATGCTGTAACAGCCTTTACTCCTCTGGGAGTTTTTTCCACCAGACGTTTGAACCTGCCTGCAGGGATTTGTTCCAATTCAGCCCCATGAGCATCACTGAGGTCCGACACTGATGTTGGGTGATCAGGTCTGCCTCACACTCCAGTTCATCCCAAGGTGTTTGGTAGGGTTGAGGTCAGGGCTCTTGGCAGGATGGTCCAGTTCGTCCACACCTAACTGAGAAAATTATTTTGGCTTTGTGCATCACATTGAAACACTAAAAAGGTCAAACACAAACTGTCACCACAAAGTTTGAAGCACACTGTTGCTTATTTCATGCTGTATAGCATTCAGATTTGCCTTCATTGGAACTATGGGGCCTAGGATTCCTAACCCTAACCCAACCACCTAGGCTCCACACCTAACCCTAACTGCAGAGTCTCTGGATTAATCTGGACCCTAACATCTCTTCCACATGTCTGCCTTTGGACTTTGGATATTCCTCATTCTAACGCTTCTCCCAGAAGGTTATCCTAACCCATTTTGGAACATTTAGGTTCCATGCCTAACCCTAACCGCCTTGGCTGACCATAGATCCTAACATCTCATCTATATACCTGCTTTTGTATGTTGGATATGCTATCTTACTAAACCAACTCTACCCCCTTTTTCCACCCCTCTTCTATATGGTGGTGATAGACTCGGTGTGGGGTTATCTGGTTGATTGCGTTTTGGCCCTTGCACTGCCTTTGGCTGTCGACCCCAAATTGTGAGTCGTTGAACAGCACAGGGCGAGTCAATGTGATAATCAATAAACCTAACCCAGGATCAAAAAGCATACCAAGATAAGTTCATAGGGATGTCCATGTACTTTTGGCCATATTGCATTTTCATCTATGGTTTATTCAAGTGTGCAAAGAAAACAAACATTTCCCAGTTACTATCCTATATGTAGACGTGTGTGTGTGTGTGTGTGTGTGTGTGTTGTAGCGTGTGAGCTACATGTGCACAGACGGTCTCATTTGGCAGCTCGTCTGTAAGAATGTAACCTGAGACCCACACACATACATGCACACACACACCCACACACACATACAGGCGTTCCCACTCTCTCTCTCTCTCTCTCTCTCTCTCTCTATCTCTCAGTTGTAAGCCTTTTGTCTGCCCTCGACCTCTTTTTTTTCCCCTCCTCCTCAGTCGTTGCAGGTGTTCATCATGAGGCAATAAAACAAGTAGTGACTGTTCTCCGTCCCGAACACGGCCCACGCTCGCGCGGCTGCAGACCCTCTAACCCCAAACCTGCTCCACATTTACTCAGCTCTTTCTAATTTGTAGCTTTTGCATGTTTGAAGTACGTGTGTGTATATGTGTGTGTGCATTCAAGTGTGAATGAATATGCAGTGGCAGCCATCTTGCATTAAAACTTCTGCACATATTTGTTGTCCATTACAGAAGGTGCAGGAAGTGAACTCTGCATATAAGAATGAACTTCAGGAGAGAAAGCACATTGTAAAATAAAGAGCTTCGTTTGAGGTGTCATGCATTGCAGAGGTGTGTGGTAAGTCTACCACACTGCTGTTAGGGATTAACTGGATTGCGGTCATTAGTTGTTTTTGATGTAAACCCTCAGTAATGTGTCAGAATGGGCTCCTGGAATGAGAAAGTAGATCTGGAAATGATTCTGCAGTGTGTCAAACTTCCTGCTCTGGACACTTTCTTTTCTTCATCGTAGTGACAGCCTTATCACTGCTGCAGAGCTGCTATGTTGTTGTGCAGTTCTTTGAAAGTCTATAAGTCACGCTGTGGCTGCACTTAACTTCGAGCTAACATCGGCATGCTAACATGGTTACAAGCTGATATAATGATGATATAATGTTTAACATGTCCTTTAGTTTGGTATATTAGCATGCACGTTTGCTAAGTAGCACTAAATGCAAAGTGGAGCTGAGGCTGCTGGCTCATTAGCTTTGCAGGTATTTGGTCATAAATAAATCAAAGATATTGAACTACTTAAAGTCCAGACCTGATTATGGTGCTAGATGCAAGCCTATAACCGTCGAGGTCGGGGGAAATTTTATGGCATTCCATCTCAGACTTGAATTTGACGTACAGACAAAGAAACTTGAGTGGTGGTGCAAGAGAAGAAGTCTAGGGATCACCAAATTAACTTGGTTCATCCTCTGAGGACCATGAATAACTATAGAAAGTTGAGTTCAGTCACTAGAATGGCTTTAAAACCCATTTAAGAAAATGCAACATTAGTGCAGTTTCAGATGTATTTATTACATTTCTGCTGGAGCTGGACTGATGCTGGCTTTTTAGGTTCATATTGATATTTTGGAATATATTTTGGCAGAGACATTTTTTAACATAAGAAAATAAAGTAGGCAAAAACTTTTTTCATGAGGGTCCCTTTATCAAAGATCTGTAACAAAGAGTGGCATATTTTACAGTTTCAAACAAAACTTGTCAATACTTTCTGGTGGACAAATGATCAATATATGTGTCTTATATTGAGTGTGCTACTCTGGCTGACTCATGCATGTTTTTGTTTTTATCATCACACGATGAAAATCACTTCAATCCACAGTAACATTCAAAAGGTTCATGAGCGTTTTAAAGCGCCTCCTAAGAGGACCTGACCTGCAAACAGTGAGAGAAAAAAACAAACTGAAACTCAAACAGAAACTCGATGCCATATTTAAAGACATATAGTTTACTGGAAAGTGGTGTACATACATGGTAAAGTACAGTAATAACAGCCTTTGATGTGTGTGTGTGTGTGGGTGTCCTGTAGGATCCTGAACCACATGCATCGCTGCACTGTGACTCAGTCAGCGTTTCAGAATGTGGTCTCATTTCTAAAAAAAACATAATTGGTTTGGCAGAAAATGTTGAGTCAGTCAGTGGGTCAAAGGTCATGTTAAACTGTAGTGTCCTTCAGTCTGCTGGTTGTTTGATTCGATTCTCCGCTGCCTGGTCGCTGTTTCCTCAAATATCTTCCTCCCATACAGACCAAAAAATAAGATTTCTTCTATTTCCACTAAGTGCTTTTTGTCTTTGTGTGTGTGTCTATGTGTGTGTGTGTGTGTGTGTGTTTGTGAGCTGACATGAATGCAGTTTTTGTTCAGCACGGTCATTTGTCTGCGTGTGTGTTGACCAGGCTGCGCCTCTCTAAATAGTAATAATGTGAAATGTGAAGCAGCAGGTTCTGTTCTCTGTTAACATAATGATTGCTGTTATAGAGTCTGACAGTCACACACTCACACACGCACACACACGCGCACACAACACACCAGAGTTTCCTTTCAGTGTGATCCACAGAGGCAGCCTTTACCAGCTTTGTTTGCAGGAGTCAATCATATTTTGCTCATGATTGTATTTATGTAGTGTACCCACATATTTATGCTAATAATAATAATAGTTAGAGCTACAGGTTACATCGGAGCAAGAATCATGGAACCTTTAGTGTTTACACAACAAACGTGAATGCATATATTATCTCCTGAAACATTTGCAAAACCTATTTCTAATGATTTAAACACAGATTATTACTTTTATTGGCAGCTTCCTGCCTCCTACAGGTTGCTGCCACCTAATGTTACTGCTCTACAGGCTCGTAGCATCGTAGCAAGAGTCACAGATGTATTATGAGTAAAGGATATTGCAGTCCAAGATGGCATCCAATCGTGTGAAAGTCGGTGAAAGTTAGCTATCACTTAGCGCATTAGCGCTATCTTTATCTCACTCCTAGTTGTCTTTCCGATTGTGCGCCCACTCCACGTGCAACATTAGTTTTTGATTAAATTAAATTAAATCAAATCCATTTTTATTGCGATCAGTGTTTATATAATTTTTAATGAGCAGCCAAAGGTTGCAGTTGGTGTCCTCGCAGAAAAACACAGTGGCCATGTTGGATGGAGTCGTGTGTTTGTGAGCTTGAGCTCAGTTGAAAATCTTCAGCGGTCTGTTTGGAACTTAATTCAGTTTTGTCTTTAGATGATTGCTATTCTTGTTTTGAACAGCCGAATACACACACAGGCGCATGCACACACACACACACACACGGACGTGCTTTAATGTGTTTAGACAGAGCAGCAGAGCTCTCCTTCGTGCGTGCCCAGACATGTATTATGTGGTTTTCAAAGGGAAGCCTTCACTTTAGTGTGTGTGCATGTGTGTGTGGGTGTGTTTGTGTGTGTGTGTGTGTGTGCAAGTGGTGTGGTTTTTTTTTTTTCTTGAGATCAATGAAGTTATAGAGTGCAGCGGCTTGTGTCTCCACACACACACTCTCCAGTGAGGCCTGTTCTTAGTCAAGTGTCACGCTCTGCCCTTCTGACATCTGGTCCCTGAAACCTCTGGAGTCCCTGTTGTGTTTGTGTGTGTTTGCGTGTGTTTGCGTGTGTGTGTTGAAGTCCATGTGCATGTCTGTGTTTGATTAACTAACCATTCCCCGTCTGAATGACAGACCCTGCCAATACACTTGTAGTTATTGTAAACTAAACCCCTCCTCCCCTGAGCGTAGCATGTATGCTGCTGCTGCTGCTGCTACACCACCGAAGGAACTGTTTGGAGCCTTGAATTTAAGGATCATGGATCAGCTTCCCTGTCTGAATCAGAACTTTCTCATAAGTCACTGCAGCGTGTTTGTGACCTTTAGTCTTCACTGACTGTAATGACTGCATTGGAAAAAATGACTCTTGTATGCGTCAAGTGATCTGCAGTTCTGACCATGGCCACTTTAGCCACAAAGCTAATGTTGCTGTGTGGACTCGAGTCACCTTTCTGATGACTTGCAACTTGCTTTGACAATAAATAAAGGAGCCAACTTGAACTTTGAAGTTAAATGCTCATGACTTGACTTGACTTAAATGTTAAAAATAAATAATGTTGCGATATCCGGTATGCAAGCGTACACTGGGAATGAAATGGTTGGATGACTACCTTGTCAGTCAAACTCCTCCCAATGCTACCTGATGGTCTGTGGTTTAAATTGAAAAAAAAAAATGTTTTTGTAACATTTTTTGTTTGTTTGTTTGATTATATTTATTTCACAAAATATCCATAATTCTAAAACAAATTGAATTCATTGTTATGATTGGATTTCTAGCCTGTCAGTTAATCTCTTCCCAATGCCACCCGATGGTCTGTGGATCATCTGATCTAAATTAAGAAATAATTTGTTTGACTACATTTATTTCGTTATATATCACGAGACGACACGAGGCCAGTTTGTTCTGGACGTTCATCTGGACACACCTAAGTAGTCTTTATGTTGAGACAGCGGTCAACAGTGATTGGCTGTGCCCACAAAGGTCAGCGCAGCTCAAAGGTCAAAGGTTAACAAGTTTGAACCTCCGCTCGCAGCTCCACAGACGTCTGCACAGAGCTGTTGCAGTGCACCACATGCACACTGATGGAGGATATGCACATAAACGCTGTTATTCCATGATGACGTGAATATATGTTGTGTGTAAAACAATGCGAGGCTCTGAAAAGAGAAAACAAATGCATTCTTTGCTGAATTACTGTGATTGTAGATCATAGTTCAATTGCTGTTGGAAGCTGGAAAGCTTGTTTCATTTTTCATGCTCTGTTTTTTTTCTTTAAAAATTCTTCCGTACATACAATACTTCACAAAAAGCACTTGCACATTGGTAACCATCACATACAGTAAATGCCAGAATAAATACCCATGAGAGCTGCTGTTTACTGGAATTAATGGGAAGACTGGGACCTGTGGCTGTGTGCCTCGTACCTCCACACATCAGTGTTTTACCTGCAATCACGACGAAAAATGCCGTCCTGGGGATTATTTCTGCAGCACTTTTCTCACTGTGGATATTTTAAATATAACTGCAGCCCAGCGAAGTAACAGCAGGCTCTCGGAGGATGAAAAACCCTCACACACACACGTGTAGCATGTTAAGTGTGAATTAATTGGATTGCTGCTGTTTTCAGCCACACTTTATGAATCTCATCTGTGGTAGGATGTGGAGTTTGGTTTGCAACAATACAAATTGGCCTGATGGCAAACAAACTGGAGCAAATTAGCACTGAAAATGTTTACCTGTTTCTTTAACAAGCTGCATTCTCACTCTGCTGAGGCTGCCACAGATTGTCTCGGCAGACTCTAACAGACTACAACTGTCTACTCCTCTGAGTGTGGGAATGCTTTACTTCAACACCACTGGAACAGCTCTTTATGCATTATATATTAGGTGTGCATTAAGTGTTATGTTTGTCATGGGAAATTATTGTATATATTTGTATCTAAATGATTCATTAACAAAAATAATCGTTATCAGCTCAGAGCTTATTGTTTTATCTTTTAGTAAGGGAATTTCTCATCAGCAGAGACATAAAATCCACTACTGTTCTAGTAAATGTGCATACAGTAAAATAAAAAATAAAGCAGCTTACTTATAAATAAGCAGTCTTCTGTTCATGTGACAGTTTAAGCTGTGGTAATAATGCAGGTTTAAATCAGGATCAGGCTCAAGAACAGCTGCAGTGGTTTGGGTCGAGTCGAGGTCAAGAGACGAGTCAGGTAGGGGAGAAATTTCCGCCACTTTCATGTGCATCCTGTTTCTCTTTATGTCACCTCCACATGATCCTTTCCTGCAGGAGAAGAGCATTCCTTTCACTGCTCTTGAGAAAGACTTGCCCAGATGATGGGGCTAATGTGGATAGTTGTGGCTCAGATGATCGCTAGTCTGCAAGTGTCCTTGGGCACGATACTGACCCGCCATCAGAGTATGAATGTGTTAGCTCCTAGAACTGATGATTATTACCGCAGCTTGCATGGTAGCAGATGCCATCAGTGTGTGAATGGGTGAATGAAACATGTGATGTAAAAGTGGTCAGACTAGAAAGGGAGCTATATAAGTACAGTCCATTTACCATGCTGTCTTAACACTGAGCCTTTCCAGTTAGCTACCTAGCTGCAACTCTCCGTCACCATAGCTTACGTTATTAGTGGTAGCTTGTCACCCAAAATGCTTTAACTACTAGTACAAGACTACATGTAGTGATGCTACAGCAGTATGCAGTACAGTATAATGATAATTCACTTAACTGCATGATGCGCGTTCAGTTATATTTTTGACTTCTCATGTGATCCTTTTACTGCGCTGTATCAGTTTTAGTGGGAAGTCCACTTAACTGTAAGGATCTGAAGTCCCCTCAGTTTAGAGTCAGTTACATGGCTGTTTTCAGAGGGGGCTTTTCAGGCCGTCCCCAAGGGTCCTTTGGGGAGTTTTCAAGGGACTCGCAGACAAAATGAGGAACAATGTCGTCTGAAAGTGAGAAAAATGTTGTTTGTAGGCTATATTTTACCAAAGGTTTCAGTCTCTTCACTGTCAGCGCACACTCACATACAGTAGAGGCAGTAAAGGAAAATGTTCCCCTGATATTATTGTGTTTTGTACACAATAATCTCTCTGATATGTTTTTTTAACTAAGGTTTAGACCTTCCACTATGTGAGAGCTGACCCACTTTCTCTGTCATTCCACACTACTGTTGCCTCTTTTTCACATCTGTCACAGAAAAAGCCTGAAGTTTGTCTTCCAACATTAGCACATGTAGGATTTGGTATTTTTTACGATTTGGCAACCCCAGTTTTAGAGCGCAATTCACTTATTTACTCATGTACGGCAGCCCCTTCAATGTTTACCCTCTTTTCCCCTTATTAGCTCCTCCATGAACATCCTCTTCTATCTCCTTGCCTCTGACATTATGTCTGAAACTCCAGTTCGGGTGCGACACTGCCGCCGATTTCCGCCAGAATGCCCCCCTTCCCTGACCTGAAAACTTATTTCTCCCAGTGGTCCATAGCTCCTGTATTACAGGTGTAAACACCAATGCTCCACCACTGTTCTCCACCCAGCCTGGGCAGAACGGCTAACTGAGAGGAGCTAACTAACTAACAGCAGCTACAGTTTGCAGCAGCTTACTTTACCGTGCGTCCGTCCACCCACGCTTTAGGATCATTACATGACAAGTCAGTGTAATGATCTTAAAGCTTATTTTAATGTAGAAAAGTTACATAATGTCACTTTTAAACAGACACTGCAAAATAAAATAAAAGTGTATCCACTCCTCAAATCTTCGATGAAGGGAGGGAAAGGAAAGCGTCAGAGGGTAGATCGAGGAGGAAAGAAGGATGAAGAGGAAAGAAATAAAACGGTGGAAGTAGTGAGAGAAAGAAAGTTGGCACTGGGGTAAAAGAAGAGAAAACTGTCTTTCTCTCTCTCTCCATTAAATTTCACAAATTAAAGCAGTATTATCTTGAAATATTTAAAGGTTAGATGAATGGCGATAATGGATCTCGACAGCCATTAAGCTGTAATTGCTCTCTAATGTAGCTAGTGAAAGACATGGGATACAATTTTGTAGCAAACACAGAGGGGGTGAGAGAGGGGGGTGAGTGAGTGAGTGAGAGAGAGAGAGAGAGAGAGAGAGAGAGAGAGAGAGAGAGAGAGAGAGAGAGAGAGAGAGAGAGAGAGAGAGAGAGGTTGGTTTCTATTTATTGATTTTAGTCACAGCCTCTGATTTAAACCAGAGCTGTTGTTCTCTGCATTAAGTCTTAATGAGGCAAAACAGAGCATGATTAACTATTCAGAGAAAGACATAGGGGTGGAAGACCTAGACAGACAAAGAGAGAGAGGAAGTGAAGGAGAGGATAGAGAGACATATAAAGAATATGAGAGAGAGAGAGTTTCAGAGTCAGTGAGTTTCAAAATAAGGGCTCACTTACCAGCTAAAATAACTTGTGTTTTATTATTATTTTATGGGGCATAATGAAGCTGCTGCCCAATTTTAGAAAGAGAAAGCTGCAACATGTTGCTTTCAACAAATAACAATTCTTTTCCCTGTTAAGGGGTCACACACTTACAATAACAACCTCAGCTGGTCAGTGCCAAAAGCAACTTTCAATGGATGTATTTTGACGGTGCACAATTGCCACCAACGATTACATTGTAGCTTGTTTTGCGGCTGCAGGATGTAGCGGTCTGACTCAACACTGGGCCAGATTCAAAACTTGTTGTCCACATTAGTCAGTTTGACACACAAAAAAAAAAAGGTTACCCATGAAGCGTAACATTCCCACACTGATCTGGATCACATTTAGTTTAATGTCACAGTTTGGATAGGTTCAGGAACAAAAACCACATTGTCGAGTTAAACTAAGTACATATTGTAATATAACATCAATAACATTATGTATGAATGAATAATGTATAATGAAAAGTTACATTGCATTGACCTTTGGTTTTTTTTTTTGGATTCATCCATCCACACCAAACTCCTCCACATGTGGACTTCTTTGCCTTTATATACTGTCACCTGACTTGAACAGCACATTAGAACATTATGATGAGACACTGGGCTACTGTCCGAGCTGCCGTATTTAACGACCAATCAGAGGACAGTAGTCCTGAATGTAGTTCTGAATGTGTGCAGTGTCACCTCCATGTATGTCCTTAAACAAAACAGTGATCCACTCTTAAAAACCTTCCTCCATAGCACATCCAGTGGCAAATACATCCACAGGGTACCTTTAAAGATTGAAGTTCACTAAGGTAGTTGTTTGTATATTATCTGACACTCTGCTGCTTGGTGTTCTGTATTTGGGTCACAAGCTTGTATTTAGCATGCGCAGGAGCTTCACTGCCAGTGGTTTTAAGCTCCAACACTTCAGCCAAAGCAGGTACCAGGTGAGCCATGTGTCCTTTCACTGTTGTTGTAGTTCAAGAAATCTTGAATTCCAACATACATACACTATATGCACCGTTAAAAGAACACTCCATAAAAGATGTAATGTAGGTCAAACAACAGAAGTTTAACAGATGTATTTAGCCAGTTTGGCATGCACTAAGGATGTGGGTGGACAGTCAGGAAAAGTGGATTATACTGCAGGAGTGTAACTGTTGTGAATCCAGCTTCTCAGTGCGACCTTTCAAGCCTACAGGGGGGTCAGTGTTTTAGTAGTTTTCACTGAAGCATTAATCTGTATGCACACTTATCAGCGCAGTGGTCCATCAAGGAGGAATCTGTAACACAAGGAGGCTCCTCAGGGTGTGATGGTTCGAAGAGTGACAGGTCAGAACGTGATTCCTGAACTTCAGTTCCCAGCAGCTGGTGGAGTATTTGAATTTATGGACAACCAGCAGCCTGCAGTGTTTCTGTCTGTGGGGTATGGGACATTCTAAATATGTCCCTGAATGCAGCATTTGTCGCTGCTCTGATGGAACTTGAACACACTCTTGTTCTTCTACAGAAATCTAATCAACAAGTGCAGATCGACTGCGAGAATGTCTGCAGTATCATATATGTGTGTGTGTGTGTGTGTCATTGTGTGTATCTGTGTGTGGCCCTGCAGCCTTGCACCCATGCAGACATGCTAACTCGTTAGCGGCTTCTCACTCCTTGTTTCCAGAAAAGGAGGTGCCATCCAGGTGGCAATCCCATGATGCACCTCTCCCCAGTGTTAACGGTCGCCGTTAGTAACAACCTCCGTCAGGGGAGAAAACGGAATCTGCATTTTACAGAAGGGGGCTTATATTTCTGTCTCTTTTTCAGTTTCACCTTTCAATAATCAGTAATAAATACTGAACTGATCAGTATTTAATCAACAGTAATTATCATCTAAACAGAATTCTCCATATTTCCCAAAATATCAAATATATCGAGCCCCATCCAAAACTTTCCACTTACAAACTGTTGTGCATACAGGAAAACACAGTCATACTTCATGGAATATTTTTACATCTTGTCTTGTCTTTTGCTGTCATGGTTTGGCAGTTTTTCACTGTAAAGTCTACAGACATTTTTCTTTTTACAGTGTAGATTTGCATATTTGACTCAGCAGGTTCAGTGAAGTGACGCAAAAAGCAGAAACAGGAAGTAAAGACAGTGTCATACACTCACGACATTTTCCTGACATTTCAGCTACTGAGTGGAAATTGACTCTGAATCTAACCTAGACCTGGGAAATTGGATTGAATATGATGTGTTTAGATCATAAAGCTAACATCATTTACATGCTGAATAGCTTTAAGTAATGTCAATACACGTGAGATCTGATGTTGTCAAGTCATGTTAATAATCAAAGTTTTGTTAGATCAATAACTAACTGGTCTACAAAATTACAATTTTTGAAAACTAACCTTAAAATCTTCAGATTGCTTCTTTTATCTGATCAAACGTCCAAAAAAAAACCCAACGATATTTTATTTACTATCGCATGAATCAAGTTTTTGGATTGAGATATTCATAGACACACATGGTTGTAGCAGCATTTGGGTGTCCACACACTTTCCGCCCTGTAGAAGAGAGGAGGAGGTGCACATTCTCCCTCTTCTCGTCTCTGTTGACAGACTTCTAAATAATTACTGTAAGAGGGAAACCGACAAACACATTAGTTTCAGTCTCACTTATAATCACTCTTTGTGTGTGTGTGTGTGTGTATCCGTGTATCCAGAATTAGCAGTGTTAGTACTTTGTTAACCGCACAGAGCGAGTCTTCTTCTCAGTCTGTCTTTCTTCTGTGTCTTTGGGTTTTTCGCTGGTTTTCATTTTTGAAGTGATCAAAGAAGAAAACATTACGCAGGTATGAAAACTGACTCATCTAAATTAATGCTGAAACAATTTATTGATTCATCAGTTTGTTAATAGACTGAAAATTAATTGACAAATATTTTGATAATTGATTAAGTCAAAGGGAAAACTTGTCACTGAACAATCCACCATTTATTTCATTTTTATCCTCTATTGTACACTGCTGTAACAAGAGAATTTCCCCGTTGTGGGATAAATAGAGTATAATCTAATCTAATCTAACCAAACCAAAAAGGTGGCAGGCTGCTGACTGGTGACCTGCTGGTAGATAAACTGTTCTGTAACCGGAAGGTCACAGGTTTGATCCCTGGCTTGCCCACTGTGTCCATCAACATCCATCTCCTGTCTGTCAGAGAGTCCTTGAGCATCACATATCAGATTTACTGATGGACAAAATAACAAACAAGGGTGTGTTCTCGTGTATTGCTCATAATTTGGACAAAGAGATTGAACTGATTTGGACTTCCCTTCAATGGGTCTGTTCTTTCTATATCAGGACACAGTGTGTTATGTTGCATGGAGTTATTTCTAAATCATTTCTGTTTTTAGTCACACTCTAGGGATGAAAATATCTGTCAGTCTGTTGGTTCACCATTGAAAGGACTGAATTGTTGGATGGACTGCCATAAAATGTTGCACCAGCATTCACCCACCACAAATATCAATTGACTCATGACTAATTTTACAATCAAAGACACATTTTTGCCAGACCGGTTGTTACTTGGTGTACCAGGGTATCGACACCAGATTAATTGCCAGAACGATCAACAATCTAACTGCTAGATGATTGGATGGACTGGTTGGAGATCAGGCATTTATGGAGTGAGTTTGTTTAAATATTATTGGAGCATTTTACGTAAAAACTGTTGTCAGACCAGTCTGTATCTTCAAGCCTTTTGCAACTCTATAGTTTTCTCTTGTTCTTCTTATTGTTTGTTTGTAATAGAATCGCTCGCTGTTGTCATCATTGTAGAGTACACAGTCATCCTGTTTAAACAGACTTGATTGGAATTATGTAATATCTCAGTATCTACTTGATGGATTGCCACAAAATGTGGTTCCTTTGGTTGATCCATGGTTTCTCAATGATCAATCCTACTTTTGTTTTGGTTTTAGTGAAATGTTTCCACTGCTGCATTCAACTACTGCATGGATTGCCATGAAATTAGAAAATAAATACTCATGTTTCTCCCTTGATTGTAGTAATGTAGCTGATCCCTCAACTTTCCATCATCACACACACGATATGAATGTATGACATAAAATGTATCCAAATTCAAAATTATTTATTGCCCACTAGTGAGCCAGGAGTCAGGATTCTCTCATAGCTGGTACACCACAAAGGCTTGGATAGCCGCATTTATGCTAATACCATATTTAGTTCTCTGTGCTTGCTTTTTAAAACAACAGAGACAGATTCATGCAGAAGGATGACAGATATGAGCTGATGGATAAACAACAAGCACATTTTATCCAAAGTAACCAATTGTTTGAAGTTGGCCTTGACGAGACTGAGTCCTCAGACAACAATTTAGTTGCCTCCCTATAGACAGCTAACAGCTAAAGTGAAAGACAGGTAAAGCCTAAAGTCGTTTTTTAAAGCACGTCAAAGACGTTACAAAACAAGATGTTGGACTGCATGTCGTCAGGGCTAAGGGATTACATTCTGGAGGAAGCTTCTCCACCCACTGCCAGCTGGTCTTTGAGCTGCGCTACGTCGACGCAAGAGCGGTTTTTCGAGTCCATTATCATCCAGAACACAGCCGCCGACACCTTTGCTGCAGAGAGGCTAAGGCTGGTTAAATTAAGTGAAAACTCCTCATAGCTGCTTTAATGAATAACCAAGTATCAAGCAGATGTAGTCCAACTTTGACTGCTTTGTTTGTTCACGTACAGCTCCAGTGTCTTTCTGCATAGCTGACATTTTGAAACAAATCAAAACCATTTATTCTGAGTATAATTCAATTCACTTAAGTGAATTTCAAGTGTATTTCTATGCAGGTAATGTTTAGATTCCAAAAGTCATCTAACATGTTTTCCAGGATCAAGTGTTCATAATTTAATATTTTGTGCAGCTCTGATGTTTGTGCACGTGTCGTTTGTCATCACTTGACTCCCATGCTTATCTCCAGTCACTGTCTGTAGAGCCTTAAACCATTATTCTTAACCTTCATGTTGATTTTACCTCCCCTTGGAAGGTGGAAACAGTCCATAGAGGGTGTGGGTGACCAAAATAAGATGTCCTGATGTGTGTCCAAGGTGTTTTTTACGGCTTCTTCCGTCATCATGTCCAAGCTATAATTCATTTTTATATTCAATTTTTCCAGCTACCATCCAAATATCTGCAAAAGTAATGACATCCCATCAGCCTCTTGCTATTTAGTGTTAATTAACAAATATTAACGTTAACACTTACCTGCCAAAACATCAACACGTTAGCACTGTCATTGTTAGCTCAAAGCTTAAAGTACTCACAGAGCAGCTAGCTTAGCTGTAGACTCTTACTCGTTTGTGTCCTTTCTCTGGTTTATTTGCATTTGTCACGCATCAAATTCATTCAACCCATAATTAATTCATGACGTTATTTATTTTTACCTGTTACAAGCATTTTACACGTGAGCATTCAACCCATTTGCTGCTGTCAAGTCATTTTAAGCAGCATGAATTGAGCATGATGGACGTGTTTGCAAAAACAGCAAGAAACTCGCCGAG
Organism: Miichthys miiuy; assembly: GCA_036365135.1. Lineage (NCBI taxonomy): Eukaryota > Metazoa > Chordata > Actinopteri > Sciaenidae > Miichthys > Miichthys miiuy. The sequence continues at coordinate 3,531,220 of CM071619.1, forward strand.
CATCGGACGCGTTCGTCCGCCTCAGTCTGTGAATCAGCTGCTGTGAAGCTTCAGGCTTGTTCCTGTCTTCACAGAGTCACTCCATGTGACTGATTTCTCTGTAAATGGCTGCTAATTCTGTGTTGGTTTCAGCGGTCATCTGTTATTAGTGGGTTGGACCAGAGCTGATGGAATTCACCTGAGCCCCGCTCTCACTTCCCCATCACCGCCACAAACCAACTGCTACATAACTAATGCACACAGTCCTTCCTGTACAGGTGCATGTGGTGTGAGAGTGTGTGTGCGTATGTGCGGCTATTTTTAATCCCATCCCAACCGCAAAGATTCACGACACCCAAATTTATCATGTCAGACTGTGGTAGCCGCTGCAGCAGCAGCAGCAGCAGCACATTTTTCTGCTCTTTTTGAACCGGAGTCTGGCTCCTGTTTCAGTCTGAGATGAAATAATCACACGTTTTCTTTTATTTTTCAACCATCAGAAGATGTAATGGATGTAGTAGAGATGCAGGATGAATAATTTAATGACTCATGCTGCTATAGTGTCATCAAACGCGAACTATGAGCTTAAAGGAGGCCATGAAACATGTATTTAAAAGTATCTTAAAGTCAGCTCCAGAACAGAGGTTTGGGCTTGTAAAGGTTTTCCTTTAAAAGCAGCAGATCCTCTTTAGATTTCTCTCTGCTGTCTGTTTCATAAAAGCAGTTGTCACCTTTTTCCCGCTTCTCATTTTGTGAAGTGCAGCGAGTGAAGCTCGCCGTTTTCCTCGGCGGTATCAGCGGGAGGGGCGTGACTGGAGGACGAGAGCAGAGGAAGAGCTGATAGAGAGTCGAACCCCTCTGGCTCGGGCGCTCAGTCATGTTTACACTTGACGACAGGACGCCATGAAAGAGCGAGGAGAGGCGGAAGATAAAAGGGAAGAAGAAAGAAAGTAAAGAGAGGGGGGAGAGCTGGAGGAGGAGGCGGTGTTTGGGGTGAGGGGAGAAGGAGGGGAGGAGCAGCGAAGGTGAGGAGAGAGGAGAAGAAAGAGAGAGAGGAATACAAGAAGGAAAGGTTGTTTTTAGTGTTAATGAAATCAGATTAAGGTGTGATTCAGGTTGAACAGTGTCAGTGTGACAAATTTCACCTTAAAGTGTCGTGTTGAAGGTTCATTAGAGGCCTCAGGTAAACGGAACCTGCTGCGTTCAGGAGCGTTAGCATTCATTGTAAACAATATATACATGGCAAGCACTGACACCAAGCCAAACACTGAAATCACTCGATCACAGTGCTTTTAATTGGCTGTTGCATGAACCTAAAGGTGAAGGTGTTCTTAGCCAATAAAAGTTGTTTCAAGGTGGACATTTTGAGATTTCATAGCAGTAAAAGCACAGGTGTCATTACCATTGGCTGTATTCTTTTTATGTGACATGATTGGGTCCAAATTTGAAGTAAAGACTATTGCAGGAAACTACAATCAGGCCATATGGTGAAACTTTGTTGGTAAAGTCACATGTAGGTGTGAAGGCTGGGGCTCCAGACATTCATGATTGTGAAGTACACTAAATTATTTGGAAATATTCCTGCTTAGAGTTGGTTGAGAAGTTCTGTGTGTTAACCGTGGAGCTAAAGCTAAGAGTAGATTAGCTTAGCTTAGTGTAAAGACTGGAAGCAGCGGGAAACAGCCTGACTTGTGGGTCTTGAGACAGCTAATTTCCTCACTCTCAGTGCTACTAACACTTGAATTCAAACTTAACCACTGCTAACAGTTTATCAAATTGTTGTTTGTGAAAAAAAATAAAATTTGATGAAGTGCAGGATACAGATTCACTTTTTAAACCATTTTTTTACTGGTTGCTTTATTTTTCTGAAAATGTCCATACGTGAGCGATCATGGCATGGTGGCTATGAGCTTTGTACCCCACATCCTTTAATGTTTGTAAATGGGAAACCTGTCCATTTCTTGGCAACCGGCAACTTCCTGGAGACTCTAAGTAGATGCTGAGTCAAATAGTTCCACCACTTCATTCCCCAGAAGTTTTACATCTCAGTGGTCGAATATAACTAAGCACATTTACTCAGGAACTGTACTTGAGTGCAAATTCAAGGTATTTCAAGGGATTTTTCATACCCTTCCTGTTCAGTGAAGACCACGTATCTCCAGATGTGTTGATTTTGAATGTTTGTGATAAACTGAAGGATGAAGTGTTGAGAAAATTCTCCTGCTTAATGAGCTAAATAAGTTTTAAAACCCTCTTTGATTAGCTGGAAAACAATAGCCGTTGGGTTCCGAGATTGTATTCCAGCCGGTGCATTCCGCCTCTTTTGCTGTCCATGTGATCAAACGTGATTGGTCGATACTACTCGGATTACAAATGGAAACCAAAACACTTCTAAAGCCAAAATCTTGGTACCTGGCCTAGAGATTTGGTTTTAAATGTTACACTGTTACATGCAGTGGAGTATTTTTTTACAGTGTGGAATTAGAACTTGACTTGTTGCTAGCTCTTTCCCCATACTCTAAAAGCTATGTGCTCTGTATGTTTCCCCATAGGCTACATGCTAAGCTAAGTGTTTTTTTGTATCTAGCTCAGATTTTAACGCAAAGTTGTGACAGTAGTATTCCCTCTCAGAAACAGAAAAAAAGTTGTACTTGAACTATTCTAATTTTAATTTTCGGTCGAGTGGATTATTGTTTATGTTTATTCATCACAGGTTTGATGCACCGCACAGTATGGATATGTAGTGACCCAAATAAAACACACCCACGGTGAAACTATGTGCCCAGCAGGTAAATTTGTACACAAAAAAAGAGCAATGCTGTTGCCAAAAACTATTTTTTTTCTGCATGCATTGTCATCAGTATGTGAGACGGAGATGAGACAGGTAGCAGGAAGGATCCACCTGTTTATGTGTTTGGAAAAGGAGGGATGGAGAGGAGGAATTAGCCACTTGGCTACCGCTGATAGAAGAAAGGAGAGAGGGGAAACGAGATGGAGTGCTGTTTTTTTATTTTCCTCACTAATTAAAAGCAGATGTCAAGGTACAATTCTCTGAGCTTGTTTAACGCAGCACAACTGTTTCCTGATTTCCTTTCTAGGCTTCTCTGCACTTGTTGAGAGACCATTTTCGCTTCTCCTCATCCAACCCACTGGACTTTCTCCAGTTTCAAAAATCTCTCTGCTCCTCTCTCTCTCTTCTTTCTCTCTCTCTCTGTATGATTAAGCTCTCCTGTCCCTCTGCTTGCATTAGCTCTAAGCTGGCAGGTGTCTATGAGATAGAGTTTTATAAAGCCAACAAACACAAAAACCTCCACAGAGAGAACGAAGCCTTAATTGAATTGTCAAACACAAATCTACCCGGAGACTCACTTTGACAAAAACTCATCCGAAGCGCTGGCTCTCTGTGTCACTGTGCGACTGTCTCGCTGCCTCCACCTGTCTGACTGTTTTTTGTGCTTGGGTCACTGAGTGTGTTCAGGGGGAATCTGGACACGGCCCATAGAAAAAGAAAGCGTGGCACATTATGTAAAATGTAAACTTTATGAACTGATTTCATGTCATTTTAGACTCCAAAAATATGTAATAAAATCCTTGAATCTGCCTATAAAATATCCAATAAGTATGAACATAGAATGATGTTATCTCCCCATAAGTTGCTGTGGGTGGTTTGCAATCTAATTGCTCTAATGCTCTAACTGTGTTGTGTATGATATTAGATCATTTACACTTAGCCACTTAGTGTGTCTGTGAATTTGCCAGCTTTCCTGTTTTCCAAAAGTCTCAGTGTGAATGCATCCAAAAACATTCAGAGCAGAATTATTTTCTCTAATTGAATCCAGATGTTGAAAAACTATAAATGTGTCCGTCTCTCCAAGACACATGCGTAATCTTCTCCCAACTCTAACTGCGTCAGTTAGCAGTCAGTGGAAGCGAGTGTCAGTCCCCCGTGATCACGGTAGCTGAAGTCAGAGTGGAATGACGCTCAAATTAGCCGTTGTTCTTTCTGTCACAGTGATTTTAAAACCTTCTTATCTGACGTTTATCTGACCCCTGGGCAGTGTCAGTGTGGATGAGAGAGCAAGCAATCTTGGTCTCGCTCGTAATCAGCTCATCTGTGATTAATGCATGTGTTATTAGCTATCTACATTTAACTGTGATTGTTGTAACCAAACTGTGAAAGTGCACAAGCTGTTCTTGTCCTGGCTTTTTTTGCAGTTACCAAACATAAGGTGCAATAAACCACTCTCTGAACTCTCTGAAGAATTAATATGACAGTAGCTTCATTTGTTTGTATTGAGTATTGCATTAAGTGAATTAAATGACATTTTCCTGGCTTCACTTGTAGTTTGTATGTATGTAGTGAAGTTATGGCTGTAAGAAAACACCTAAAACACGAATGCTTTTGGTGAAATTAGACTTACACTTAACACTTATTCACATTTGTAGAAGGCTGATAAAGCCAGTGAGAACATGAAATGCTCCAGTCATTACTCCATAATCATGTCACTATTAACCACTTCAATAAACCCTGTTTTTTTTTTTTCATTTTGCTTACAACTAGTTTCCAGCCAGCCTTTGGCTCTGTGCCCTCATCTCAATTGTTCTCACTTAGTCTTTATAAAAGTTTTGCTAACTCTGCTGCTTTTTTAGCTTCCGACCACTTTGCACACAGATTTTTTTCCTTTTTTTTTTTTTTTTTTGGAGTTTCCTTTTGTTCCTCTGGTTGTGATGGTGTGTAGAGATCTAAGCCACAGTTGGCTCAGCTTCACATGGGCCTGTGTGGAGAGACGAGGGGGTTTGTCAAAGGAATTGCCTGCGCCGCTTATTCTTCCTCCACCACAGAGATGACGGGGGAAAAAAAAACAAAAACAAAACAAAAAGGGACCAGGCTTCTTATTATCAATATTAATCTCTCTTTCTGGAAAGGCCTCTGTAGGCTCTGAGCTCGGCTGTCTTTAAAAAAACACACATAACGCGACTGATTCAAGGAAACCATGTTTGAACTTGCTAATGTTTTTTTCTCCCTTACTTTTTCTGTCTCTCCCTCCCTTTTTCTTTCTTTCTCTCTGTCTACATGAGCTATTCTCTCTCTTCATTTAGCGTGCCATTAGCTTTCCAAGCTGTTGTTTGTTTTCTTGCTTTAATGTGGTTTTGTTTTTTTTTTGTTTTTTTACAAAACGGCGGAAAAACAAGCAAAAAAAAAAAGTGACTGATATATAAAGCATGTATAGTTTTTTGGTGTGTGTGTGCGTGTTTGCCTGTGTGTGTGTGTTGGTTGCTGTGACTGCATGTGGTTGCATGCTCTGTGTGTGTCTGTTTGCATGCTCCTGTGTGTGTGTGTGTGTGTGAGGGCACTGGCACTAAACTTACTTGGGTCCAGATGTTCTAATTATAGAACGGCTCTGCTGCCTAATGACAGGAAACGCTGGCCTCTGTGTGCATGCATGTGTGTGTGCGCGCGCGCACGTGTGCAGAAATAATTTTCTGACGGACACACGACACATTGACTGAATGTGCGTGAGACGGACACATGAATGAAATTCTTGTCATTAACATCTTGAACTCTGATTTCCTCTTTAAATTTTCCCTCAAGTTGCCTCAGACTTTTAGAAAACCATACATGCATTCCATGTGGTTAATTTGCTTTGCCAAGTGTTTTGAATGAATCATAATTTCAGTGGATTATGTTCACTGGCAACGTGTGTGTTCAGGAGTCCAGGAGAGGATGTCATTTATATACGTAGACAGCTGGCTGTGACTCGGACTGTTGTGATACTAGTGTCAAAATGTTTTGCCAAATCGATTCTTATTTCAGTTATTGTAGTTTTATAAGTATACATTTCTCTTTTTTCAATTCCCTGCTTTGATTTGACAATCGAAGCCGGAGTTCTCAAAGACAAGAGAGACATGATGTAAATAAAACTGTCTGTCTGAGTTATGAATCGGGATCCATCAAAGAATAAATGAACAATGAGTGATAAGGAATGCATCATTAAATTATGGTCCATAGTCGGACATCTATATAATTATGTATTATTATGATAATGAAATTATAAATTATTGGTTATTAAAGTAATGTATTATTAAATCTTATGAAAAAAAATGTTTGATAGGCTTGATAGGATGTATGTTCATTAAGTGTTTTTGATAAACTTTATTTAAAAAGATGTGATGAGTCATGATGTCGGTTTGATCAGAGCTGTGAAATATAAATTCTGGAGAATAATCTGTCTTTGCTCACTACATCTAACCCTTTCTTACCCTCGGGTGTGCCACAAGGACTTCTTCTTTTTTCATTTCTTCTAACTATAACTCTAAAATACATTCTTTTTGCTGCTGGCCTTGAGAAGCAGATCATTATTCATTATCATATCAGCTGGAAATGAAAATATATCATGCAACTCTAAATGTGGCCACATACGTGTTTCCAACTTTCTGTACTTGACATTTTGGTATTTAGATGCAGTACTCTGCAGCTTTTCACATCCTGCGTCTCGTGTTGTTAGGTTACTCGAGGCTGCTAAGACTTGAATTTGTTTAGGTAAAACTCGAGGTTTTGGTTAAACATTTGAAAAAGTAAAGAAGTTATGAAAAGTGAGGTGACTTGAAGTGTGAGACAGTCTGAAACTACAATATTTAGCTGACCTTACGTTACCTCACCAAAGTGCTTCTGTTGCCTGAACTTAACCACATGAGAGATCCTGGTGGCAAAGTTCTGCACCTTGTACACTCACCAACCATGTCGACCATGACTTGAAGCCAGTAAAAGAACAAGAATACACGTTTCCTTCAAATCATATTTGTTCAAAAACAAATTACATAACCTTTTTTTAACTGCATAACCTTAAGCATGTTCGACGAGTTCCCTAAACCTCAGTCATGCTTCAGTTTGCGGTCAGTGGACATTTTCCATGTACCCTCAGTATTATCAGAGTTTCCTGTTTACTTTGATGAAAAACTATATTTGGACAGCATAAAGAAGCACAAAGTGCATTTGCCAATGAATTAATGATAACATTCAATTACTTTTCAGGAGATGGGGTTGCATATTTGGCATTCAGTGGAAAATCTCCACCGCAGTTTAAAATAAAGTTTTGTATCTTGGCTGAGTATGTATGCATGAACCCACCTGTGGGTCTGCTCTCGTCTTTAGCCAAGATGGATGCACTTCATCTATAAAACCATAACAAAGAAAACAAGCTAGCATAAATAATCACAGTAGGATGAGGTTAACGTGCGTGGAATGACATGTGGGTCACCAGATAAACCATGTTGTTGTTTTTTTTCTGCCTTGATGATGGTCATTCCTGTACTCTCCCTCCTCGTTACTATGGTAACAAGATGTCAATTGATGTGGCATCTCCATCCGCATCTCCAACTGTCCTCTTGATCAGAGCTCCGTAACCACGGAGACAGAGAGAGAGGAGAGCTTTGTGTATCAGACTTCAGATGGAGCTGCCGTCTGCCGCTGTGCCTTGCTCAAAGGCTCCTCGGGCAGCTTTCAGAAGGCGGACATGTCTTTGTCAGGCACAAGAGAGAAGAGGAGGAAAGGAAAGGAGACAGAAAGAACAGCAATATGAGAAGGGATAGAGGGAGAAGGAAAGAGGTGTAGGGAAGGAGTCAAGGGAAGAAGGGTAGGAAAAATTGAACAGAACAGAAGAAAGGAGGAGGGAGGAAAGAAAAGAGGGAAGAAAGATGTAGGGGGGTGAGGAGAGGAGAGAGCATGAATCATGTAACAAAACAGGACATGGGCGACTTCCTGAATGTGTTCATTACATCACTTCCTCTGCTTGTCCAGCCACATATACACACACACACACACACACACACACACCCACACACACACACAGTGGGATTGTGGGTGTTAGACAGTTTAAGCAGCTTTAAAGGAGAAGATACAGAGACGTAATCTGACTCTTAATTCTTACTCTCATTTTAGCCTGTGTGTGTGTGTGTGTGTGTGTGTGTGTGTGTGTGTGATTACCCAGGATAATAACATGAATGTAGCTCAGCGAAAGTACAAGAAGCCTCTCTTTCAATCATATGAAATGACTGAATTAGATCTTTGTGTCTCTGTCGTCCGCCGTGTTTTTCTCATCTCGTACCAGCCCACTCTCACTCCCAGCTTGTCAGATGCTGCCACTTGGTCAGCGGCGTTATTCTTTAAAATATGTAGGTGCTCCTCTAGCGTCATGTTCGGACAGGCTCCTGTAGCTTAATGGCTTAATGGCGCCGTCAAAGTCAGGTGACGTAGTATAAAGCAGAAGAAAATCCACATATGGAGGAGGTTGGGGTGGATGGATGAGTTAAACAAATACAGGACTTTTACACAGGAGACAGCTGTTTATGCCCTGTATGAAACTAAAAATAAATGTTGACTTCTTATATTTGTATGTTATGTAGACTGCACAAGTTAACCTGTTTAAGTTCTGTATGAGGTATGTAAGATAACTGGACCCCAACCAAGCAGTTTTTATTAGAGCACTAATATAATATCGCATTGTAATATCATATATCGTTGATAATATCGTCTGCTATATTGGATGATATTATCAGCTGATATTGGCACACAGACATATTAGTATTAGCATATATGTTTATGTCAATATGAAAACTGTTTTTTTTTCCTGGTATATAAGGCAGGAGAAATTCCTTGTGGTAACCAGTGACAGTATAAAAAAATGGACCTCAACCTAAGGTAGGCTAAATAATCCCTGGTTGCTCAAACAAGCCACTTGTATTGACACCTACCTGTCAATCAAAGCCACCATGCTGTTAATTCTGCATAACTATAAGCCTTAATATAATTTGAATTTGAATAAAAATTTTAGACTCAGTACAGTTTACCCAGTGCAGGAATTACTAGAGATATAGTGATCAAAACAGTTTTTTGTACCAGGCTGTGAACATGTTTATTTCTGCTATAAGGTTGGACATGTTAACATGGGGAGTTTATCCAGCAGAGCGAACTGTGGTCTACAAACAGTCTTATTGTGAATGTTTAGCTGATTGTTGGATATTTATTGTTGTTAACTCAGCCCTTTATGTCCAGAAATGGTGACGGGGGTACCTACAGCATCATATTTGGAAGCATAGGGCCACTGATCTCTCCTCTCCTCTCCTCTGCTGGTTGTGACTCGGACGATTTGACATGGAAATAGTTATGCTAATACATGCGTGTGTGTCCTATGGTTAAGTCTCTGCCTTTCTTTCTGCTTTTCATAATGTTTATCTTGTGTTCAGGTTTCATACTCTGTGTTTTAATATTTTCCATGTTCGACTTGATCTTTCTGTCAATCCCTCAGTGTGGACGAGACTATCACGTCTGTTTACTTTGAGTTTCTGTTGGTGCAGTGAGTTTCTGTAGGTGGTCCTGTAGGTGGTCGTTTATTTCAGTTACTAAAATGGTTTTCTAAACTTGTCTTCAGTTTTTAGTGTTATTTGTCTGAAATAACATTGGAAATAACTAAAGCTGAGGAACATGTTGAAGTTGCATTTGAAACAGGTTTACTAAAATAACCTGTCATCACCTTTTAACTTAAAACTTTAAACAGTTGCTTATGAACACACCAAGTAGTTTTGGAGCAACATTAGCATTCATTCAAGTCAGTATTCACTCACTTATAGCTCTGTTTTTGGTCTCTACCAACTCCACCAACCAGGTAGTTGCTGTGTCTGCCTATGGTTTGGTGCTGAGCAGGTAGTGTACAACATTTCAACATTGACATTTGTGGAACTGTTTTTTTGGAGTAGGAGCTTGTTGCCATATGCCGTATTTAGACCAAATCAGGTGCGGTGATGTGGGTGGGTGCTGGGGTTGTAGGTGGTTTTTATCTCTTTTGAATGTTACCACTGTAAAATAACTTTTTATTGATATGAATCACCAGCTTTCTCGCTACCAGAGCTCCTGCTCTTTCATTCACTCTATATGTCGCTCAACCACAGCTGTCTGTCTCTCTCTGACCTCAGCTTGACTGACGTTCGGTTACGTATTTCCAAAAGTTGATTCTCTTCCAACTTTTCTGCCCCAGGTTGCTACCTCCATTCAAATAAATGGGAAAACCTGCATTTTTAGCTGTTTTCTTGGCTGTTTTCTTTTCTTCTAAATTGGCCCTTTGGATCACTTCAGGTCTAACTTGAACACTCAGCTGTGCTGATGTCTGCTTGTTCCAAACCAACAAGAAATCCACACACCACTTTACAGCAGCAGGAGTTTGGGACAAACAAAGGAAAAAGCTTCATCAATAAAATATAATAATATTATATTACGGAAAGATTCAAATATCATTTTGCCAGATGAGATATTGTTTGTTTTTTTATTTAGAGGTGAGCATTACAGCTCAGTTAAGTTTCAAGTCTGTTCTAATAAATGTTGTCTTCAAGGCTATTATAGCTCATTATGGCTACAGTCGTTTTCCATGGGAGTTGTAGTGTCTGAAATACTTCCCAATTGGGAAGGCGTAAAGTTTGATTACACAGCAGAGTTTGGCTGAAAAAGAGTCTTCAGAGTGTCTTCAGTGAATCTGAAGGTTATTAAACCACCAGTCTCTTTTTTCATCAAAAATATTTCTATATTACGATTCACACAGAGCTCTTTTACCATTACTGTGATTCATCTGTTGTGTTTCATTGAAACATATGTCAAAGCTTGATGATAATTTCCCTTGAAAACAAAGTATTTGAGAAAAAGAACATGTTTTTATTTCTTGATTTTTAGGAGCATTTCAGTTAACAGGAAACGTTTGAGCGACTGTGTTTGATTTGAAGACTTCAAAAAATACACGTGCAAACACAGTTTGACATGTGTGTGTCTATGTGTGTGTTGGGGGATGGGGCAGGCGTACGGTTAATTATAGAGTTTGGTTGGAGACCAGATGAGAACAGTGGGGCTATAGAGCTCACACAGGTGCACACACACACACACACACACACACACGCTTGATGTTCTCGCAGCATGACCACTGTCCTCATTTCTGTCAATCAGAGACCATTTATTACCGTCATCAACACATGTGAGAGTGTGTGTGTGTGTGTGTGTGTGTGTGTGTGTTTGTAAAGATGTTTTCACATTACCTTACATGCAACACACTTTTGTTGAAAAAATATTAAATGTCTGCCACAGGCATAACACAGGTTAAAGTACATTTCCAGCAACCAATGCAGGGCTGATTTCAAACTGAATTTTGTCTTAGTGATTCACAACACTGCAGAAAATTAATATTTTGTCATAATGTCAGATCATTTTTGGGATTGTTGAACAGAAGTTCATTGCCTGTGTATCCAGTCATGTAAGCTTCTCTAAAAGCTGTTAATCGAACTGCAGTGCGGACCAAACAAACTAGCCAAAACCTGTTGAAGAGCCTGAATTAAGTCCCTGTAGGACTTTGGGGTGATTCATTTGTGCTGTGAACGTAGAGATATTGTAAGTGCACATATGTGAATCGAGCCCATCTGCTGTTCAGGGGAACTAGTAAGGAAACAATCTTTTTAAGAAATCTGCAGTATCATTTGGTAACCATGGTAACATGTATGTGCGTCAGCAGGTGAATGCAGGGTTTTTCCCTGATACATCAGAAAGTGAAAAGCAGTTAAAGCCGAGGTGTGTTCTTTATTTTGGCAAAGTGAACACACGGTAACGATCTCCACATAATTATATGGTGCAGACACCTGTGTTTTTTAAATCCTGTTTCTACCTGTTTGTCATTATTGGACTAATAATACTCACAATCAGCTGATTCTTTCTTCTGTTTGTAACACCTGAGAACACATAAGGCTCAGAAGCAAGACCGCCACCAAATCTGTCCAATGAATGAGTTATCCTTCAGCCCATGTGACCCCATATTGACTTTTCTTAGCACATAAGTCAGTAAAAGCACACAAAGATGACTAAAAGCTGACAGTGAATTATTTTTCTCTTTGTTTTGACCAACTGAACCAGCTACAAGTGTCATTATGTTCAGTAGCAATGAGTTCTCAATTGCTTACTTACCCCATGATTCTAAAGCCAGACAGCTCAAGGACGTTCCCAGATTTGGCCATACAAATCCAGTTGTCCTCTCCGTGTGTTTAGAGCCTTTGTCCTAATATAGTATGACCCCATTCACTTGACATGGACATGAACGGTCTCAAACATAACTCAAGCTTTAATTTGAATGTTTTATTTCAAATAAAATGTGCTGCGGAGACAAAATCATAAGAAAAGGTATGCGTGTATGCATGTAAAATCTAGTTTAAAAAAAATACTGGATTTTACATGCATACATATCAAATATAATATATTGGTGCCTTTACTTTCCTCATAGACAAGCTTGGTTGGTCACGAACACAAAAATATATCATTTTATTACACTGATCTGTTGAATGTTCGATATTCGATTACAACATTCTATGGTCTGTTATTTCTTCAAAGCAGACCACCACTATGAATCGTTGCTATGGACACAGTACTGATGATACACTCTAGAGGACCAGAGAGGACACAACAAAATAATTTAAATCAACCAAATCATATTTAAATCAATAATTAGACACAAAATATTGATTTCTCTCATGAGTAGCCGAATAACGCGGGATAACGCAGAGCGACCCTGAATGGGTTTATTTTCGTAACAATGACCGTCTCGCTGTGCATTATCCCTTATTTTAATCATACAAAGAGTGGCTCAATGGTCATACTCGGGTACAGGCCTGTTTTTGTCCTCAGTGATCACATACACACTCTCTCACACACACACATACACACACACAGTGGCTAACTGTATTAATAGGAGTCTGTTTTGTGTCAAGCAGGTCTTAATAGGATCAGTGTGAGAGACATGGAGCTGTCTGTCAGTCTAAGTTCATTAACTGATGATAGATGACCTGTGCGTGTGCGTGCGTGTGTGTGTGTGTGAGAGAGAGAGAGAGAGAGAGAGAGAGGTGTGTGCTTTAAAGTGTGTGTTTTCCTGCTTGTGTGTAAATTCTCTCTCTGGTGTAATTTATAGCCCTCAATCGGAGGCCTTATCAGGTGCAGGACACATGGATGCCTCCTTCTCTCCTCCTTCTCTCTTCCTCCTCCACGTCTTTCAACTTTTGCACACCAAGTTGTATTTTTCTCTCCCCCTCTTCCTCTCCTCCCTCTCTTCCAATCTCTCCCTCTCCCGTCTTTTTCACTGCTGAAGGATGCTTTCTTTAATTGCTGTCCTCCTCATCCTCTTCCTCCCCATCTTCACCTACACTTCTTCTCCTGCATCTGGACCAGCTATCATCAAACTCTCTCACTCTACTTTTATTTAATTTTCCTCCACTTTCTTCTCCTAATTGTTTACAAAGAGGTTTTATTTGTAGGACAAAAACCTTCTTGTCAAATTGTAAGCACATTTATTCCCTCATCCATCTGGTCAGATGTGTCTTCCCTAAACCATATTGATCCAGTGTGTGTTCCCTTAATTCAAACAATACAGTGTGTGTTCCCTTAATTCAAACAATCCAGTGTGTGTTCCCTAAACATGAACAGTCAATTTTATGTTCCCTATATACAAACAATGTTCCCTAAATAGGAATGATCAGGTTTGTTTACATCCAGACAATCGAGTTTGTGATCCCTAAATCCAACTGATCATAATATGTATTCCTAAAACCTAAACAATCCAGTGTGTGTTCCCTAAATCCAAACAATCAAGTGTGTCTTCACTAAATAAGAAGGATCAAGTGTGTGTTTTTTAAATCCAAATCAAGTCTGTGATCCCTAAATCCAGCTGATCATAACACGTGTTCCATAAATTCAGCAGAAGTGTGTATTCCCTGAACCTCCTTAATCTGATCTGTGTTCCCTGAATTTAAATGACTTGTCATGTATGTTTTACAAGTGTGTGTTTCCTAAACCCAGGGGTTCATTAGTATTAGTTAAAAAAAAAAAAGAATCTGCCTGGTCAATAAATATCCATTCCCTCAACTCATAGGACTGTAGAATATGTGTTACTGCTGATCAAGTGTTTTTGTGTAATCTTTACTAAACCTGCATGAATTCTGTCCTATGGAGATTTTTTGTATTCTTGGTAACATACTTTTTTCAAGCAGGGACCTCTAGTCTGACTCCAAACTGAACCTGTTTATTTCTATTGGGCTAAAACAGCTACACACACACACACACACTCAAGCACAGATAAGCCGACATTCCAAATGACTCGACAGTGAATGTACACTGCTCACTATACACACACTGACACAATGGAGAGTCTATTGAAGAGAGATTTTGCACTACAATGCATGAAACAACTGTGACTATACTGTATGTGTGTTTGTGTGTGTGTGTGTGTGTGTACTGTAACTGATAGCTGCGTTTGCACATTTCAGTCAACCTGGATGAACTGATCTACCTGTTCAAACAACTAAAACTACATGGTTTGGTTAGGAAAAGATTGTGGACGCTGTTGGTTGGAGACAGGATGTGAATTGCTGGCTCCTGTAAAGTCAGAAATGGTGTATTTTATACTTCCGCATCTTTACCGTGGTTGATATTCTTGTGTTTGTTATCTAATGTTAGTTTTGGTTGAATCTTGTCAGTAAATCTTCTAACTGAAATATCTTTACAACTATTGGATGGATCCAAATGAAATTTTGTACACACATTCATTGTCCTCAGAGGATGAAGTCTTCTGACTATTTCCCTGTCTTGTTCTCTACCATGTTTTTGACTTTGAGTGAAACATGTCAACAACTATTGGATGGCTTGCCATGAATTCTGGTACACATTCATGTTCCCCTCAGGGAGACTTGACTTGATCCACTAACTTTTCATCTAGCGCCATTACCAGGTCACCTGTGACCTCTGACAGATATAATATCATGGATCCAGTGTGATGACAGAGGGGATTAGTGGTCTGCAGGAGGCTTAAAGGACCATTAAATTTCACAGAGACACATTAAAGGCTCTACAATCATAATCAATAATGTTTAATGACATGGAGCATGGAGAGGGGGCGATTTACGCTGCTGTAGTTGATTATAGACACTACTGTAATATTATGTGTAGTATTAAGTGTTGAAAGTGATGCGATGAGAGTGATGATCACTCACATGATTAAGCGAGTGATTAAAATGAGTGCTAAGAATGTTCACTATAGCAAGCCCCTGAGTAAATGTTAGCCGATAAATAAAAACAGTGGGCTAAGGTACAGTCGAATGTAGAATGGATTTTTCTTTTTGCTCAATGAATTTCTGGTGACTTACTTTACTTTTAAATATTTTTTTTTCTTCCTTTAGATAATAAACTCTGAGTTATACCTCTCTAAACTGTAAGTGTTGTGTTTCCTGTTATCTAAATCTCTGTCTTGTTCTTTCTCACACAGATATGGAGGAGAGAACGAGTGCAGGGTCATGGGCGAGTGGAAGTCGTTCTTCCAAGGTACTGCTCCTAATATTTGTTGACTTTTACTGTTAAATGCATTTTCTTTAGCATTTTCAACATTATTATAATTGCCATTAAAACTACAGTACCTGCTGCTATCACTGTTATAACTAATATGCCTACACTATGGATGTCCACATATGTTGCTGACATAGACCACTGACTGTATATAAAGATGAACGAGGTGACACCTCACCAAAACATTTCAATCGCCCCCTGTTGGCTGGCTGCAGTACAGGTCATAAACCTTGCCTCCTCTATGTTAGCAGATTGGAGAGGAGCCAAACTAAAACGTACAAGTGAAATGAATTTTTCCCAGAGATGGTTTCAGACATTTTAGGTAGTTTTAAGATGATGTTTGTTCAAGTGTTCATTTTATTTAAAAAAAAGGGAGGGTCCACATCATGATTGACAGCTGAGTTCTGGTCGCATGTGTGGGCGGGAGCTGATACTGCAGCTCAAAGTCAGATCACTACTGCACAAACTCTGGTTCCAAATGACATCAACAGTACAAAATGGCAGTGGCCATATCTGTGATATTTTAGCTTCATTTTTATACAATAGAACGAAGTAGAGACGCAACGTCCATCTTTATATACAGTCTATGAATAAAACTTTGAGACTTTATTTATTATTTTTCCATAATTTCTGCCTGTAATTGACAGTAGGTTTTATAGTAGAGAGCTGAAATTAAATGTGTAAAAAAGAGAGACATCCAACAAGTCCCTGGGTCTCTCTCTCATTTCCTGTCATCTCTCTAGTGTCTATAATAAAAGCTTAAAAATGTATATAAAAAAATCACTAATAGCACATACACTGTATATCTCAGTATACTGGAGGCTAGCAGTTTCCTCTTGCTTCCAGTTTATATGCTAAGCTAAGCTGTCTGGCTCATATTTAGCACACAGATATGAAAGTGGTTTCAGTCTGCTCATCTCATCACCATGGAGCAAATAAACCTATTATGAAAATATCAAACTATTGCAGCTGTAATATGAAGGAAAATATAAATATGAAAGAGACTCTCAGTATCAAAACACACAGAGTCTGTACCACTGCTATTAGTAGTGTCACTACAGATAGTGCTAACATACTGTTGCCTCTGCCATTGCAGTTATTCATCACAGCTACTTCTGCTGCGAGTCATAGTGACAACTTCATGCAGTATAATAAGGAGATATTATTGTTCACGCCACGTGTCTGTCTGTCTCCACAGAATTATGCAGATGGGTCTCAGTACATGGCGTCACATGACAGCCTCTCACCTCCGTACACCAACTCCAGGCTAACAGGTACGACGCGAGATGAATGGGTGTGTGTGTGTGTGAGTGAGTGAGTGTGTATTCTTGTTATTTTACAATGCATTTTGTTTCTTCCATCAACTTTGGATCCGCTACTGCTGGCTTTTGATCTGACGGCGTGTGTGTGTGTGTGTGTGTGTGTGTGGAGAATTAGTGAAACACTATTGTACACTGGAGGAGACAGGTCATCTGGTATGCAATTTCTCTTTCTCTCTCTCCTCTCCTCTCTCTCTCTCCTCTCTCTCTCTCTCTCTCTCTCTCTCTCGGCCCGCTGTGTGGAAAACGCTTGGCAATGTGTGCTCATTTACCCATGATGCTCTCTGCCTCTGGCTCTCTACAATGTGGCGCCAGTTGTGAGCAAATGGCCACTGACACAGATAATCTGCCTCTCTCTCCTCTCTCTCATTCGCACACTCACTCGCTCTCGCAAACACACACACACGCGCGCGGCACACACATACACTCAGTCACACAGACATATAATCACTCAAACACACGCATGCAGATGTACTTACACACGCACACGCACAGAGCTTAATTACCTTTGACTGGATGCATCAAATATGGAGGATGTCAGCTCTCAGCTACCTGCTCTCTTTCTGTCTCTCTCTGTCTCTTGTTTGTTAGTTTATACCGTGGTCGCTCTTTCTCCTGTGAATGTTAGATCACAAAGAATGTCTGTTTGAATGTCTTGGGTTGTACGGTATTTAAGATGTGTGTGTGTAAAGGAGACAAAGACTACCAACAACTTAAACAAAAGGCTAGGGACCACTTAACAGCTGTATGTCGTTCCATAACTACAGGATATTCCATAACTCAAGCTCCAAGTCAAGTTCTTCCACATCAAACTGGGAAAAAATCTCTGGTTTTTCTCTTCATTAAACTGTCACACACTACTGTCAAAAATATAATTTCATGCTGTAGCAGATTTCTCTTTATTGGAGCTAAAAGTTCTTGACCAAACCATTAAAACTGGTTTTTGGCCGTATTTCCAAAACTTCAATTTTCAGAAGGAAAAGCCACTTTGTTTGAGGTGGATTAACATATTATGACTGTTTTATTTTCCCTTATTGCATCTGTGTTTTATTCGCTCGTGGCTTATAATTTGACACAAACCATGACCACCACAAACCACTTTTGTTTTAACTTAACTAACGTGTTCAAAAAAAAAAAGTTTTAATTTGTGCAAACACACATGTTAATGATGTTGAAAGGACCCAGTTGTTACTTAAATGAGATGAAACAAAACTGAAATAAAATAGATATAAAGAAAAAAATAATTGTGCTTAATCTTGTGATTGAACAGTTAGTTGTGAACGCACACTGAGGAAACAAAAGGAAAACAGAAAATAACAGAATAAGAATGTAAAAGTTTGGGGTTCTTTGCTGGAATGATCCATAGTGTGTGCGATGTGTTGTGACAGTGTTGTGATTATGGTATGTCTGTGCAGAGGCACAGAGAGAAAAGACGTCGCAGAGTCAGAAATGGAAATATTGTATTCTTCATCTGGCACACGGGAGCCGCAATTTACTTTGATAATGATAACACTAAGAGACAGAGACAGCCAGGGATATGAAACACACTCACACACACACACACACACACTGCAAACAGGGTTGCAGAAAACATCCTCTTCACTTTCAACCTGTGACTGTTCTGATCTGAGTAAATCGGATTGTCTTTTATGTCTGTTGGCATTTTGCATGCTCTGATGCGAAATGTAGTGTCTCAGTATCAATACTCAAACCACAGAGCTCTCATTAATATCAGTGATGCTGTGTTATCCAGTTCTACGCTTCAGAGAGCCACCTGACCTCACTTCTTTCCACAAATGTTATGATACAAATGGGTTAGAAGAAAATAGTCTCTTTTTTTTTTTTTAACAACATTATAAAAATGTAAAAAAAGAAGTTGTTCTCCCTGACCAGACAGAAGCCAGCTGGACTAGTTAGTTGAGTTAGGTGGTAGATTGTTGCATTGGCTGCTGGAGCATTTTAGGTCATCACTACGACGTTGCTAGGCAGTTAGCATGTGGTTAAAAAAAAGTACAGTAGTTGCCAGAGCTTTACTGATAGTAGTCAAGGTGTTTCTAGTTGGTTGCTGAATGGTTGGTTTGGTTGGTTTTATGATATAAGAGCTACAGATGTTCTGATACCACTTTGTCCTTCCTCATACTGATTGTAACATCTGAACTTTGCATATCAGCCTTCACAGAGTACCGAGCTGTGTACTACTAACCTTATATGACTGATATTGTTGTATGGTCTGGTTCACGTTAAACCCTTTTCAGAAGATGAACAAATGCATAGTAGAATGAATGCAACTAGACTTTTCTTTTATTATCTAGTTTGACACTTTGACACTACACAAAATCAACTCTTCTTTGTTGCTCTAAAACAGTAGTTCCCAGGGCCCAATGGCAGCTCTTACCAACCCTATTCTGCCTCTGACTGGCTTGTACTTCATTGTACAAGTCTTGGTTGGTCACTGTCAGCGTGAGAATATGAAGGTAGGGCAACCAAAGTCAGGGAAGGGCGGGTCATGACTTTGCCATCCTAGGACAAAAAAGGCGAACAGGACAATTCCCTAGGGCTAAAGAATTACATGGTTGACGCATAGACACAAGTACTTGCAGATACCTGATAATGCAGACCACATTTTAGGCAGTTTCTGATACTGGTAATGATATTGGAACAACTTTAGCAGTGGTTTATTGCTAAGGTGTTTCTCTGTGACTGCTATGTGTTTGCTTTGTGGTTGACACATAGTTGGTAACTGCTTGTCCTGGCAGCATAAGGTGATTGCTAGGGGTGACGAGATCTTTTTGAATGTGTTGTTAAGGGTTTCTTTGTAGCTCCTTAGGTGTTATGCGATTGATAAATTGCTTTGCTTGTTTTGGGGGTGTTTGCTATAGTGTTCCAAACCCCATCTGGGATTGTCTCATCTACTGCGTGGGAGACAGTCAATGATGTTTCCTATAAAAACATTTAGGAAAGAGGGTATGCGCTGCTCTTTGAACGCAAGTTTACCCGACAAACATTTGCCAAAGCAATGAGCTATGTTAATGAGTCATCCTCTACATCTTTTCTTTTGTAAAACTGAATCACGCGGTTTGAAAAAAAACTTTAAAGCATGAATCTCACCTTTGTGTACATGTGGTTTTGAAAACGTACTTGGCTTTGCGATGCAAAACCACTTCAAGAAACGCTTCAATGGGAAGCATCCAAAATCCAAGATTCTCCAGGAAAGTGGAGTAGTCAGTCCCAAATTGGTACTGGGGTGTTGCAAGGTTGTTTCTTTCTGGTGCAGATGTAAGGTGGTTGGATGTCTGGTTAGGACTGGCAAATGTATATTATTGATATAGTTTTTATTTTGATTAATCGGAGTGTTAGTGCCTTTGATTAGACATTTTTTTGAGGAAGCAGAAGATCTTTGGTCATCACGTTCCGTCATAGAAAGATTCATTTTAAGGTCATAAACCATGCTCCCCATATTTTTTTTTTTCACATTTAGCAGAAGGTGGTTAGCATCACAGAAGTGCACAAATCTCTTAGTTTCAAAATAAGAAGCTAATGTGTCAGCATCATAATGCAATAGCATCCTAAAATTGGACTTTGATGAAGTAGTTACCAGGATGCTTGCTTGTGCAGTTCTTAGTATATAAGATGAGGAAGACTGTGGAGCTGACACAGCTCTGAGGAGCACCTGTACTACTGGGTTATTAACCCTAATGCACCGTGTGTAATTAGATAACCAAGATATTTTGTATATTGTGTCTGACAAAAAGAGTGTTTAATTCTCAGAACATTTAAAGAAACATCTGAGTGGAAGCATCAGTCTGGACTTCATTTTGCTCTGTGAAGCTGTTCCAACCAAGAGGAACACTATTTGTCTTTCACCCGTAATCCTTTGCATTTTGTGTGAATGACTGTAATTAGCTCAAATTATTATCAGGTCTGAGACTTGGGATTCTCACCTGAAATGAACTCAAACTGAAAGAAGAAAGAAACACTGCAGAGTTTAATGAACCCAACCTGAACATGTTGAGTGTGAACGCAGCCTCCCTCTCTCTCTCTCTCTCTCTCTCTATCTGTCTCTGTTTGTCTCTCTCTCTCTCTCTCTCTCTAACCTTGTCTGTCTTTCTTAACCCCCCCACCATCAGATTAGAGTGATGTTATGCTCTAGATAATCAGCGAAGGGATTAGTGTCATCTCAGCGACCCCACTAGATTAATCTGCCCACACACACACATGCACGCAGACACACAGAAAAACACAGTGATCTAGCAATCAGAAGATGTGTGTGTGTGTGTGTGTGTGTGTGTGTGTTTTATGTGTAAATGTTTGTAAATGTGACTTGCAATTGTGTGTTTATACGAGTACATGTGCACTTCCGTGTGTGATGCACGGATATGTGTTTTTGTGTGTGTCTGCGTGCTGATTACACACACATGCACGCAAACACACAGAAAAACCACAGTGATCTAGCAATCAGAAGATGTCTGTGTGTGTGTGTGTGTGTGTGTGTGTGTGTGTGTGTACGTTTGAGGGTTTGCGGTGGTGTGTGTTTGGCAGGTTACTGTGTCAGTATCTGAGTGTGTGATGTAAGCTCCTGTAAGTATGTGGTTTTTATGTGGTTAAATAGAGGGTGTGTGTGTGTGTCTTTGTGTGAATGAGTGTGCACTTGGATTGTGTGTTTCTATGTGTGTGTTCATGTAGTCATTTGTTGTGTCTGTACCTGAGCGTGTGATGCTGGCTTTCATGTTTATGCATGTGTGTGCATGTGTGTTAATTTTTTGTTTGTACATTCAGAGTGTGTGTTTGTGTATAGGTGTCTTTGTGTGCTTTGTGTGTGTGCATGCACACTTGTACTGACTGTTTCTGTGCGTGTGTGTGTGTGTGTGTGTGTGTGTGTGTGTGTTTGTATTCAATTTGTCTGCCTTTGTATGAGAGTGTGTAATGCTGGCTTTCATGTGTGTGTGTGCTTGTGTGTGTGGATGTGAATGAGTGTATTTGTGCTCTTTGACTCGCGTGTGTTTACGTTTGTGTGTAAATGTGGAGGTATTGTATGATTCTACCTTTCATGTGTGTGTGTGCGGTTATGTGTGTGTGTATCTACCTATGTAAAGCTGCTTTGCAGAGCAGGTGCACCACCCTGAACACCCCCGCCCCCCCACCGCCCCTGTAACTGTCACCTACATAGTAAATGAGAGGCTCAGTGGTTTCAGCCTGTAAGCACATTCTGCTCTGTTATAAATAAACGATCTGATGTGGCTTCAGTGTGATTATGATGCACAGCAGCTTCATTCTACCAGCTCTTTCTACTGCTTTTATTTTGTAATTAAACAAAAAAAAAACTTAATTTGTCAAAGAAAGAATGACAGAACGCAGCGGATTCTTCACCAAAAATTTGCTCTGCGGCACGCTTGTCACAGTTTTGGGGGGGACAGTCAGTCACAGTTTTTGGCTGATTGTCAGCAGGCAGCCTCTGGGACTGTTCAGGGTTTACTGCTTTGAAAGAGAACCTTAAAGGAGAATCCTCCTATTTAGCAACGCCAGATCAGAAGATGGGCATCGATTTTCATCTGTGCATTCATTATACATTTAGCCTAGCCTAGCACAAAAGAGAAACTGTTAGCTTAGCTCCACCAAGGTGAAACAAACCTAAGTCAAGCTTGAAGCTCTGTGAGGCGCTGACACAGTGGTGCTTTGAGCTAAATGCTAATGTCAGCATGCAAAGATGCTTACAGTGACAATGTTATGGTGATATTTACCATGTTTGGAATTTTTGGTGATGTTAGCGAGTTAGCACAAATGCAAAGTAGTACTGCAAGACGACAGTGCATTCACATTTACATTAACTAATGAAAAATAAAGAAAATTGGCCTCATGATGGTGCTAAATTAGAAGTTAAGTCATTATAAGTCATCCATAAATACATAGCATGAATGTGTGCACCAAATTTCATGGCAATCAGTGATAAGTCATTTTTGATATATTCCATACATGTCAGCCTCCTTTTGGTGCTAGAGGAAAAGTCAGTGTGTCATCAAAGTCAGAGCGATTGATCCTCTGAGAACCATGAACGTCTGAACCAAATTCTTTGGTAATCTGTTCAATAGTAGCTGAGATATTTCAGACTGTAACTAACTCATGTAACTAAAAATATATCTCCAATAAAGCAGTCTGATTTACTTATTGTATCTTCTTAGCTAACAATCCATCTTGTAGTGTTGTTGAAAGTCAACAAGGTTTCTCTCCCAACTAGAGTTGCCTTGAAAAACGCAACTTGGTTTGTTGATTGCTGAAGGTACCCCTCTAGTATCAGTTTTGCACCACAGTTCATTAGCAATTTAGCAACAATTAATATTCAGAGTCTGGTTAGAATTTCAAAATAAAACTTGCTGAGAAACATTTCACATTTTATGAGTCTAAAAGGTTGTAGTTTGTTCAGGTTTAGGCACAAAAAACAACAGTGTCCAATAACAAAGCCAATAGTCATATTCAACATTTACTACATGTACTACATGTATGTAAAGTAAAATGTAAGTAGCGCCAAGGCTAACTGCTGCTAAAAGCACAGTGTACCATTTTTGCATTTCTATTTCTGCACCTGCTCAATAAACAAGATAGTAAAGCAGACAACTTTGGGGTTGTGGCTGGAGGTTAATACGTTGTTATATATTATAAACATTAAACAGCATTAAACCACACAGGATGTAAAGAAGTGCTATAAACCTGATGATCTTGGCCCCCCTCCTCCTCCTCTTGTTGTTTTTGTTGAAATGTAGTGAGTCAGCCGTCTGTCTCACCTCTGTGTGACCTTATTAATGAGTGTTGAGCCACGAGGCTGGACCCCCTCTGAGGAGGTCACATCTGGACACTTTATATAGAAATACATATCTGTCTCCCTCTCTCTGTGTCTTTCCACCTTTTATTCCGTCTGTCTCTCTCTCACTCCACATTTTGTTCAGTCTTTTCTTGTTCATCTTTTTTCTGTCTGTTTATGCACTTGATATATATTTTTCTCTTTCAGTTGTCATTCTCCTTAATCTCTTCTTCACCTCTTGTCGTTGTCGACTTTTTCCTGCCCTCTATCTTTTTTTATAATTTCCTTCCCTCCATCTCTGAATCACCCTCTTCTCTTCTCACCCCCATCTCTTCTCCATGGAAATGAGGCCCTCCTGTCTCCCCTTCTACCCCAGGAGCCCCTCACCTCAGCTGGGTGTATTGCCAAGGTCGTCCCCCTGTCTCTCCCTGCTGGGTCTGGGTCTTTGTGCTTCAAATGTTTAAACATAAAGGAGGGGAGAGGAGAGGAGAGGAGAGCAGAGGATGAAAGTAAATGACAAAAAAACCAAACTTATAGGTTTTTAGTTTTTAATTAATTTTTAAGCTTAGTTTAGGTTTAGTAGTAGTAGTTTAGTTAGGTTAGTTTACGTTAGGATTTTGTTGCAAAGTGTTCCCAAAGGTCACAAATGAACTTCCATGCTCTACAGTGTCTCTTCCGTGTCTCTTCAAATGGTATAAATACAAGCTCATCAGCAGGCCTACATACATTTTGATTGATAAACATCTAATATTTGTAATAACGCTTTGTTAAAATATGATTTCATCACTGGTTTATTTCAAAAAGACTAAATAAAGGGACAAAAACACACCAGGAACAAGAAGTAAGCAGTTAAAAACAACAATAAATAAAACCAGGTCAATATATTCAAATAAATAAGAATGAAATACATAAATATAAAGAGATTTTCTCTCTTAATATCCCTCATTTCCTGCTCCACCCTCTGTGATTTTCTTTCTATTGTCTCTGCTGATTGAAACTGAACAGCCACCGTCTCATTCTTGAAGTATTTTGAATGGATGTCATGCATTGATTAGTGCTGCATTGACTTCAGTGCATTAACACGGATGCACAATGTAAGCCACTGCGGAGTATTTAGTATATTATTGTTTTGAAGGGCCTGTGTATCACATGTAAATTGTCTGTGTAATTAGATCTGACATAGTAATAATAGGTCTCGTCAAGGCGAGAGGGTGGAGGGTGGAAATGTAAAACGTACACTCTGAAAGCGGTTCATCGGGGAGCACTTCAGGGTTCCTGATCGGGGAGTGGGGGAACATGTTGTGGAGTATTTTGTGACGAGCACTTTTAGGTTTCTTGAAGAACTGTCAGAGTTAATTATCACTTTTTGAAAAGGCTAATAAAGGAAAAAGAAATAGTGAAGCTAAGGCACAGCTACACTGTAGGTACTTTGTACACACTATACTTCAATTGTAGAGGCAGGTGGTGTTCAGGCCTACATATAGAGTTACCTCCTTCCATGAAGTAAATGGCTTCTTTGTTCTTGTATATGACTGCATAGGTGTTTGTGTGTGCTAAAGAAAATCAGTACTGAATGTTAAATAACTAACTGATGACGTGTCGGTTGGATCAACCTGTTGTTTGAAAACCCCAAATCTCTAAATCAGGTGACCTTCACATATTTAAAATGTAATAAGGAAGACAGCAGAACATCCGAAAACAAAGCTCCTGTACCTCGACTACTGAAGAAAACCCTTAAAATAGCTTCATGTGATGTATTCTTCATGTTGCACTCAACAAAATCTAAAGCCATGCTTTTAATGTCAGCATGCTTACAAAGCTATCATGCTGTTGCTAAGCTAAGCAGGTTTAATGTTTACCTTGTTCTGCAGTTTTGCAGGTATTTGGTCACAAACCAAAACATTTCCATCCAGTTCCACAGTCAGTGGGATTCATCCTCTGGAAGCATGAATATCTGTTTCTGTATATCTGTATAATATGTATAATAGATATTTTGATATTGAAAGGTTTGACCTGCTAGTGGCATGAGAGGAAAAGTCAGGGAATCACCCAAGTCATCGTCCTCCAGGACCATGAATACCTGTACACATTTCATAATAATCCATCAAATACTTCTGGCTATAGATCCATATGAAACATGTATGTAGTATCCATGACGTCGCCGCAAGTTTCTGAAGAGCCGGTGTGAAACTCATAGTGCGGTGCCACCATCTTGGCAGTCCTGCCTTTGTCACCTCCCGGCTAATGCAAAAATGGTCAAAGATGTGAAGCATGGCAACAAACCACCTGTGATAGGATCCACCTGTCAATCAAAGCAACCAAGCTCTTAATACTGCATAACTTTCATCCAT
Organism: Miichthys miiuy; assembly: GCA_036365135.1. Classification (NCBI taxonomy): domain Eukaryota; kingdom Metazoa; phylum Chordata; class Actinopteri; family Sciaenidae; genus Miichthys; species Miichthys miiuy. Next base: position 3,557,068 of record CM071619.1, read on the forward strand.
AATATCATTTGAACAAGTGAATTCTATATTTGTATACATTATCACATGGGGGCTTATGGAGATTAACACGTTCTGTTGCCAGCCTCAAGTGGACGATTGAGGAACTGCAGTTTTTTCTATCTATCTATCTATCTATCTATCTATCTATCTATCTATCTATCTATCTATCTATCTATCTATCTATCTATCTATCTATCTATCTATCTATCTATCTATCTATCTATCTATCTATCTATCTATCTATCTATGTCTGTGTGTCTCTGTTATTCTCATCTGTCTGTCTCTCTGTCTGTCTGTCTATCCATCCATCCATCTGTCTGTCTCTTCCATCTTCTGTCATCCATCCAGATGAGGCCTCTGGAGACCAAGCTCGGGTCATTCATGTTACACTGTGTGCGTGTGTGTGTGTGTGTTTTCCTGCCTCTGTGTGTGTGTGTGTCCTTTATCTTTCTATCTCTGTATGTCTCTGCTGCTATGTGTGTACGACTCATGTGTGTACGTGTGTGTGTGCGTGTGTGTGTATGTGTGACAGACTGTGAAATGGTGCGTAGTAGCACCTGGGCCCTTCAGTGTTGATTGATCGGCTTGGTCATGTGGAAGAGTCCCATCTGGCCAGCCACGCTACGTGTGTGTGTGTGTGTGTGTGTGTTTGTGTGGCAGAGAGAGAGAGAGAGAGAGTGCTTGTTTGTGTGTAAGAGGTGAGAGAGGGAGATAGAGATGTGCAGCTTGAAACAGTATGTTTATTGTGAGAGGGAGAGAGAGAGTTCTTCAGTTATAACTGTGGCTCCCAGAGGCCAAAGATGAACTGTATTTTATCATCTGAGAGAGGAGAGAGAGAGACGAGCTACATTCACATTGAAAAACATTAAAGGAATATTTTTTTTAGAATCTTGTTTCCATAAGTTTGTTGGTTTAGGGCTGTTTTTCATGGTTTTGGGCTTTGGGCTTGTGCTTCTGCAGAGTAAAATGTTATTTTAGATAATAGTGTGCGTCCAACTGTGGTAACAGTTTGGAGAAGGTCCTTTCCTGTTTCAACATGACAATGCCCCCGTGAACAAAGCAGGCCACATCCATAAAGGAAAGGTTTTTCCCAGTTTGGTGTGAAAGAACTCTGTCTGTCCTGCACGCAGCCCTGACCTTAACCCAACTGGAACTGGAACAGGTCTTTATTGCCCAACATCAGTGGTTGACCTCACCTTAACGGGAGCAAGTCCCTGCAGCTAGGCGTGTTCCTGATAATTTCACTTAAACAGAGACGAGTCGACTAGTCTAAAAGGAAACACTCAGAAAACAGTCAAAATTTAGCAAAATTTAAACACCCTGAAAACACAGAAATCAAACACACACACAGTTACTCTGCAATGGTGTGAGTGATTATGAAGAAAATGAAGTGACGTGAATGACAAAAAGTGGATGGCGATGGTTCCAGAGAGCGGGTTGACAGATGTGACTCTTGGTTTCTCACTGCTTCATGCCATCGTAACTCGTATTGTTACCACATTCTAGGTATTTTCTTTTCTTTGGTAGTTCCACCCTCCTTCCTTCCCTGGATAGTGTCATCTTAAACTGATTCGTCATGCGGGAGTAAAATCAACTGGTAGAATCCCAAAGCAGACTGCAGTAGTGAAATGTGCGGGCTATAACTTCACTCCCAAAGTGGAACAAAGATGATATCTTGAACAACCAGAGCAGACATTAGTGTAGTGAGTGGGGGATGGTGCGTTGGTGGCTGCAAATATCTCAGACACAACAGTTAGCTGGCATTATACATTGATAAAATATTTAGATTACCTATTATCATAGATTATTTAGATTGATCAGTACTTTTGGTGTTGACTAGTGAGGTAGCAGCATTTAATCGACTAGTCGACGTGAAGTCAGAAACATAAAGGGTGGTTGACAAGACTGCTGTATGGAGTGTGTGAACAGCAGAACTAACATGACACTACATTCATTAGTTCATTATTGGTTAAATTACTACACATGACGTCAATGGGGTAATTCATAGTGATCAACAATTAACACCTGCTCTGTTGGTCTGCTGAGCTTTTTAGCCTCTTTGAGCTTATTGTTACGATTTTAAAGCAGATTCGCTGTTTTGATTCAGCCTCAGGGCTTCTGTCAGACACAACCAGCCCAGCATCAAACAGCAGACAGGCAAAGTCAGAGATCAGCTGGTGAAGAAAATGGAACATCTAGCAGCTCTGCAACCCAATATTTATCTCAGAAGCTGATGGAGACCAAACCATGGATGTAAGGAGAGTCAATAATGGACTTACATTCATCAGGTGGACACACAGCTCGAATTCAAATGAATTCATTTCATGTGCAGAGAGATCATTTTTCGCTAACATTCACCATGTGGTTGGGCATACCATGTATGCCATGGCTCATACCATGTATGCACAACCACAAATACCAGAGCTTTGTAAAAGTTACATGAATTTAGATATGACTGTTCAGACTAATGTCACGTTGCCATAAATCAGAGACGTATCAGATTTAGAATGATGTTGTAAAACGGCATAAATCAGAAATAATTTCACTTCTCCGAGTTTCGTCTTTTACAAGGAGAATGTCTGTGTTAGAACACGAGACAGAAATCTCAGCCTAAACATGGAAAAAAGAGAAAAATTAAAAGTGACAAAAAGAAAAACAGATGCAAGAGAGAGGAAGACAGAGCGACAGACAGCGAGAGAGAAAGACAGAAAGAGAGAGACAGTGTGTGTTTTCTGAAACGAAGCCAACTGATAATTAATGCCTCTGACATCATGGTGCTCTAATTAAGCCTGGCATTCATTAAGCCAAGTGAGGGGGGTTGTTCGTTAGTGGCTTTTTTGGAGGGGGGATTTGTTAAGTCTTCATTGTTACTCTTTTTAGACAATAGCAAGAGAGGGAGAGATGGAAGGAGCAACAAAAAGAGAGAGGTGAGGGGAGACATGGACTGTATTACACCTACCTACCTTCAGGTGATGTAACACCGCTCCTGGCAACCAGATTGGAGATTCCCAGCAGTTGTGATGAGCTGATTGTCTTTTCCTTCTCAACAGAACTGACCTGAAGTAGTTTATTTCTCACAAGAAACAGATCATTTAATCAGTGATCCATCTGATGGGTTTTCTCTTCAGGTGTCAGCGAGGTAGTCTAGAGCTAAGCTAGTTGTTAGTAGTAGTTGAATTGCATTGCTACTGGGTAGCTAGATTGTTAGCTAATACTGGTTTCACTGTAATGAACTTGTTCTGAAGTAGCTCAAGGACCAGGCTAAGCAAGCTGAAACTTCAAAGCGATGGATAGATCTGGAAAGCTATGACTGAAATGTTTCAGATAAACTCCAGGACTGAAAGACACAATAAGGAATAAAAAGTCCCCTGGGCTAAATGAACACATGCTAAAGTACCGTGTGCTAAGTAATTAGCATACAATTGGCAGGACAAAGGAGCTAGAACCAAATTATTTTAGCTAAATAAAGGACCGGAGACCCGAGCAACTGAAGCTGCAGGAGATAGAGATAGGTGGAACCAAGACTACAGGGGCAACAACTTAATGAGTTAGAACTGACTGGAACTGAAACATAAGTGGTTAAGAAGCTAGTAATAACAGAGCCTGGGGTAAAGGTCAAGGAAAGACTAGCTCTAAAAAAACCTAGAGTAGTCTCAAAGACTAGAAATAAATGGGCACCAAGACTAAAGGACCAAGGGATAGGTTAGGAATAACTGGTAGGGATAAAGGTCAATCCCAAAGGAGCAAGAACTAAAGGACTAGATCAAAAAGATCCAGTCTTAAAAGGCTATGACTGAACAAATATGGAACCCAAACAAAAGGGACAAAGAAAGAAAAGATGACAGAAAGTCTAGAGATAAAAGGACTGAAGAAGCCAGGACTAAAAGAGTAGATCTGACAGAGCTGATCTGAGTAGTAAAGGTAGCTCTAGAAATGATAGGGCTAAGGAAAGGAAACCTTATAGAGAAAGGATGGAAGTGCTAACAGAGCTAAGACTGCTGGAATTATGTCTGACATCACTATACACTGTGCGATGTATGGCCTGTCCTGAAAGTTGACAGTGGTGAGAGGAAGTTTGGATGTTGGTCCAAACTGCACTGTATAGCATGAGAGACAAAATATGGAGGAATATAGGAGGAATATAATGAGCAGTATGAAAGGAAGTGTAAAGTTATACTGGTGTGAAATTATGTAAAAGACAAAACGTCAGTAAACAGAAGTGATAGAGTGAGAAAGAGGAAGCGAAAGAGGAGTGAAAGGAAAAGTAAAGTTTGGGGTCCCTATCCATTTTTTTGATCGGAGGATTTTCTGATAGCTAATTAGGCATGGAGGGCCAGCCATCGACAGCTGCATTCATCATCATAAAACGTAATAATTAATGACATTCCAACAAAGAAAAATATGCAAATGAGCTCTCCTCATTAGCATTTTCATATTCAGTTCCCATAATGCTTTTGCTGACAAGGTTGTAATTAATGAAAATTCATGTCTCTTAGCCGAGGTCTAGATTGGATCGCATTCATTCGCAATCCCCCAAACGAGAAGTGAAAAAAAAAAACACGACGGGGATCACTGCCAAGTTTTTAGGGAGACAAGAGGGAGGGGTGAGAGATGTAGAGAGAGAGAGAGAGAGGAGAGAGAGGAGAGACAAGATGAGTTAGAGAGAGGGAGAGAGAGCGGTAAGAGAGGAAAATGGAGATGGAGGAAGGCAGATGGCGGGAGATGAAAGGAAGACAGGCAGCGAGTGAGAGAGACAGATAAACAGAGCAGAGAGGAAGAGAGGGAGAGAGGTAAGGAAAAATAAAAATGGAGAAGAGTACTAAGTTACAAAAAATATGAAAAGAGAGATAAGTAAAGAGAAAGGGCGGTGGAGAACAGGACAACACGAGCAGGTTGATACCAAAAGTGTTGTTACGAGTGTGTTTCTCAAACTTTTTACAGCGTGTCCCACCTCAGAATATATTCGGCTCTAACACCAGTATAACAAATGTTAAAATACAGCAGGCCACGGAGACGGTTCATGCAGGAGGAAGGTTTATAACTAATCAGAAGAATTTTCATTGTTGAATGTTGTTGAATCCTGAACAGAACCACCTCAAGAACCAGAGCTACTTAAGTGGAAAAGGGCGCTCCTGATCCACACTTCTCTTCCTTATAGTTTATATATTTTAGCTTGTAACTAATCATGAATGTGTGCACGCTACATGCTACCTGGACTCTACCTGACTCTAGAGCAGGATGGTATTGAAACAAAATATTACAGGATGTCATAGTTCGAGTATTCATTAAATGTTTATTTAATATTTCAGAGATTCCTCAAGGGGGCTCACGTACCACCTGTGGTACTCGTACCACAGTTTGGGAACCAGTGTCTTCACACAACATTCATCCTTACCTGTTACCTGTTTCATACCTGCTGAATCACTACAAACAGGCCCTTGGTTTCATTTATCAGGCTGCATACATTTTGTCCAGGTGGAGATTGTGCAGGTTGTATACAGTCTGAGAGCTGGATAGAAGTATTCATACCTTCTCTACATGTTTTTGTGTCTGACCGGCTAAATATTAAACCACAATGTCTATATCTCAGAGGTCTGGCGTACATTGACCAATTTTGTCAGGTGCTATTTCATATTCGTTCCTGGTGTCATCTTCCCGGCTGTCCGGCGGTCTGTCTGTAACAGTGGGTGGCAGCGTTCCACTGATGCTGCAGGAAATAAAACATGAAGAAGAAGCAAAGCCTTAATTCTCAAATTTATCTTTGAATTAGTGTAGGCAAGTTTTCAGTTTCAGCCAGGTGTGTGTTTTTTCTGACTTACTACGTAAAGTCATGTAAAAGTCTGTACATCTATTTGAACTGAACATAGAGAAGTGTGTGTGAGTGTGAGTGTGTGTGCGTGTGTGTGTATGATACTCCTTCAGGGAACGCTGCTGCACACCTGTGAAAACGTAGACTCAGAGCTTCTCTAAGAGCTTATCGCTCTGTGTGTGTGTGTGTGTGTGTGTGTGTGTGTGTGTGTGTGTGTGTGTGTCTTGCAGATGATAGTGACAGATAGCAGTATCTGTGGTTTGGCACCTGAACACTGCTAATAGTGATATTTTGCTCTTCGCTCTGCAGCAGCTTGTAATTCAGCTTCAGCTGCTGTAATAACAATATTCAACAACATGACGTCACGTGATTCTGATGTGACGGTTCCGTAAGAACATGTGATTGTTCTGTCCATCACTGTGGTGTTTGTAAAACGGGTTCAATGATTGATCTGGTTTATTCAGTGTCCTCTGTCCATTACAAGTGCATTCACTGCGTGTTACTCAAGGCATTTTTGAAGTAAGGAGGCTTTGAAAGTTTCCAGGAAATAATTTGCTCTTAAATGTGATCTTTTCTACGTCAAGACCATTAATAAATAGACTTATTAGACATGTGCATCTTGTTCTTGTTATTTTTGTACATAACAACATTACATACTATGTGTAAGCATGAAAAAACCCGCAGGTAACAGTTATTGAAAAAGCAGCGGTGTGAAACAAGTTAATTTGACTCCGTCACCTTATTTTAAATTAATTCTACTAGTTTTAATGTAGCATACTTTTCTTGAGTACATTTTGAGAGAAAAATCAGTATTTTCTCTTATAATGTAAATATCTGAATCATACTGTTTGTTTAATTCATATATTTACATTATTTGACATGGTCATTCATGTAGCAGCAGATTGACACACTGTAACGTCTGGCACCGCCTCAACCACAGCTGACATTTCTCAGGTAAAGGTGTGAAAGTGAACACACCTGTACTAAACTAACAATTGAACAATCCATTGTTCAAATCTTCTCTGCTGTTGATATTATTACATTTATTGTCTATTGTCACTTCTGTGTAGACACATGCATCCCTCTTATTGTCATGTGACTGGAGAAAATTGTTGTATTGACTTTTTTTTACATGATGATGTCAAAATATTTAGTTGCAGTAACAAGTAGAGTAGGTTTTAAAATAGTCTACTCCACAATGATATCATATATATATATGTATATGTGTGTGTGTATATATATATATATATATATATATATATATATATATATATATATATATATATATATATATGTATATGTATATATATATGTATATGTGTATGTATATATATATATATATATATATATATATATATATATATATATATATATATATATATATATATATATATGTATATATATATATAACCCTAACCTCCTGATGATGTCTGAGCCAATAATCAAAAATACATTTAATACACTTCCAACGCCAACAATGAGAAAAGTAATAATCCCTGTTATTTCATAAAGACAGCGCCTTCTCACACTGTTTTAATCGCTAATATGAATTTATAAATTGGTGACTTGGTGCTGACTGTAAAAGACTTGATGCTGTGAAAGTCCGATCTGTGAAATAATCACAAGCTAAATGTTTCTGTAATTAGTCCTTTAGACGATTGAAATACAAAGACTGGGGGCTCTTCACTTTAGCATTAGATTTTCCTCCTGCAAACACACGTGTAGAAATGATCGTGTAAAGACGTCTTCGTGCGGGTGTGTCTGAGCTGATGAATCATGTTAAATCCAAACATTTGAACACAGTTTTTGTAGGAATAAAAAAAAAAAAGACATGCAGACTGTCGAACATGGAGCCACACAAAGCAGGCGGAGGAGTCGACTCTGCAACGATGCTGGAATACTGATATGTTCTCTGTGTGTGAGTGTGTGTGCGTGCGTGTGTGTGTGTGTGTGTGTGAGTGTTGGCACGAGATAGCAGTTGCCCCCTGGGCTTTGCCAACGTGGCACTGCCCCCTCTGCAGCAGCATGGCACAGTCTCTGTCTTTGTTGTGAAACTGGCTCTATGTGCGAGTGTGTGTGTGTGTGTGTGTGTGTGTGTGCATGTGTGTGTGTATGTGCATGTACGCTGGGAAGAGAGGTATCCAAAAAGAACTAACAGAAGAATATAAAAAAGTGAAAATGTTGAAACAAACCAGTCGTTTGTTCAAACGAACATTTGGATGCTGAAAAGTGAAAATCACGATGTGTGCTGGTTTGTTTCTGTGTGTGTGCGCGTGTGTGTGTGTGTGTTGTCCTGTTTTTTTTTTTTATTCTGGCAGATCTTGGACGTCGTGTTTTTTGTTTTTTTTTCTTACATGTATTGACTGATGGTTTGGGTCAGTTGTTGGGACGTTGAATTTTTACTCCCTCAAACACTGAATATTAAAAGCTGGGTGGGGTTAAAGTCTCCTCTCTTTTTCTCTTCATCCCTTTCTCCTTCTCTCCTCCATCTTTATTGATCTTTATATCCTTTGATTGCCTTTCTTCCTCCCTCCATTTTCCCTATCTTCCCTGAATCCTTTGTTTGTTACCTTGCTTCCCTTCTCTTCGTCCCCTCTTTATTCCTTCACTCCTTTCTTTGTGATTTTTTGTTCCTCCATTCTTCCCTTCATTTCTTTTTCCCGTGCTCTTGCTTCGTCCGCTTTCTTCTCTTCTTCTCCTCCCTTCACCAGTTGTCCTTCCTTCCATCCCATCTTTTTTCCGTCTTTTCTTCATTCCTTCTTTCCAACCTTTTATTTCCTCTAGCCTTTTCATGACATCATTCTTTTCATCTGTCCTTCACTCTTTACTCTCGGTCAGCCTTTTCTCTTGCTCTCCTTTCATACCTACCTCATGCTTGTGGCAGTAGACATTATTTATATGTAACGTGTTGCTATGGTTCCTCTTTCCTCCTCTAGGGGGCTCTGCTCTCATGCTGACCTTTGACCTCTAACCTCTGACCTTAATAAGAATCTAAGATAATTATTATAGTATAATGTAAATGTGTAACGCATCACTGCATTGAAGTATAAGGGAGCGTCTGTAAATGGTTGTGAAGGAATGTGAAAACTCCTCTGATGTCCTTTATGTGGAACAGACACACAGTCATGTTGTATGTGTGTGTTCCTCTGACACATGATTCAAGTAATCACATTACTGTGGGTTGCTTCATGAGAAGACCACACCTACGGTCTGATTTTGACTGGCTGTCACGTGTTTTTGTCATCAGAAATAATGAAATGAAACAGAGTGACATAACTATACTGCATCTGAACGGTGAATTTCTTACTGCTGGGATTATTCAGTGTCTCATAGTTACTTCATTATATCTATTACTGTAACTGTGTGTGTGTGTGTGTGTGTGTGTGTGTGGTGCCCTCTTTGTGGTTTTGTCACAACTGAACGTGTCTGTTTTGTCTGAACAGATGTTTCCTGTGGCAAGCTTTTAGGTAACAGACTCACTAACACTGTGTGTGTGTGTGTGTGTGTGTGTGTGTGTGTGTGTGTGTGTGTGTGCAGACAGCTCCCTTTTGAAAAAAATATATATGTACACTGTATTATGTATGTTTTGCATTTTGGGTTTTGCTGCAGTTCTTGTGCAGATTTCTGTTTATTTTATTTTATTCTGTCTGACTGTGTGTTCAAGCTGCCATGTTTGAAGTCCTGTGGCAGGTACAGAACTCTTCTGTGATTGGCTGGATGGAAGTTTGCCACATGGAACTTCATGCCTCATTTCTTTCATATGGGATAGATGGTTGAGACGGGAAAGAGCCCCGTGTATCTATGTGAGGATCAGAACTGTGCAGTGACAAGATATCAGTTCAATTTGGATTTAATTGCACTAGGCCTCAGTTTTCGGTTGATACGCCCATGTTTGTTTAGCTTTCAGCCCCTTCTGTATTCATAGGTGCACATTTAGAGATGATGGAGCTCTGAGAAGAATCAGAGTTTCCTGATCGGAATTGTGACTTGGAAGTTGATGCGAACGCTATTTATATGTCAGAAACTCATAATTATAAACTCAGTGATCCGTGTAGATTGGACTGAGTCAGTCTGCAAATAGTTCTGCCTCTTTTTTTCTTTTGCGCAAGTGGGCATGGCTCGAACCATCCAACAAACACAGACAACATAGAGAAGAACAATAAGTCAGGAGTTACATTTCATGGATCGACTTGAAAAAAAAATTTCTTTATAGTTTCAACAGAGAAACAAACTGAATGCACGTGTCACCTTTTCTGTAAATACGTGAAATTATCCACAGAAATGTCATCACATCATCACTGTTGGTTTCCATCAATAACGATGATTGTTTCCTCAAAAGCAAGACAAAAGAAGGCCAAATTTCTCTGTTGAATTCTTGTGATTCTGCAGTTGGATCATAGCTTTAACACCAGGGATATCTGTGCTTCAGTAATACTTTGGGGAATAGGTGGGCGGACGAGTTTACGCTCAATATTTACAACATAGACTATATTCCAGATGTACTGGTAATGCCGACTCTGAAGCTTCAAGCTTCAACTGCTTTAAAATTTGACAGTTTCAGTCAAAAATAAATTATAAAGTAATAATAAATATAGTAAAACAGATATTTTCTGATATAACTCTGATGCAACATGTAGACAATCATGAAGAGACATTTATTTGACAGAACTGTAATTGTTAAAAAAAAAGAATGAATGAAAAATTTTAGTGGCTGCGGCCCTGAACTGTCATAAGATATCAAGATCTTTGGACTGACACAGAACCTGAACAGTCAATGCTAAAGCTATAAAAATGAAAAAGGACAAATAGTTCAAAGTTGCAAAGGACAAATAAAGGAAATAAAGGTGTAACAGATGTTTATTCATCATAAAATCTATCCATTCCTTCAGTGTTTTGCAGATTATTACTTAAAAAGAACACAGAGACAAATGCAGCTTTAGAAAAACACACCGTAATTGTAATGCACTCCATCCTCCCTCTTTTCTTTTTCTCTCTTTTCACATTCTTTTCTCTCTCGTTCTCTCTCACTTTACTTCACTCTCTCTCTCTCTCTCTCTCTCTCTCCCTCTCTCTCTCTCCCTGTACCATATGGTGTACCATGGTACATTTAGCTTGTCAGTGATAATGGATGGCCATGGAAGCCCAGTTTTGCTTTAAGCGCTAGCTTGCTGCTCGCTGTCTCAGTGTGTGTGAGTGTGTGTGAGTGTGTGTGTGTGTGTGTGTGTGTGTGCGTGTGTGTGTGTGTGTGTGTGTGTGTGTGTGTGTGTGTGTGTGTGTGTGTGTGTGTGTGTGTGCGTTTTGGATGATGGCTGCTGATGCTTTCGGCTGTGGGATGAGGGATCATGAAGCAAATTCAGCCCTGACATGCACCCAACACACACACACACACACACACACACATTGAGCTTCATTCATCGTGGTCGACGCTGCGGTCACTTCCGGACAGTTTCATTCGTGCAATCTGATTGGTCGATTGGATAAGGAGGCTGAATGTGAATCTGATGTTACATTTTACACAACAGATTGACGTCAGCTTGTTTTTTTCCTCAGTGATAATAAATATTATTGTTATAGTTTTGTTTTTTGGCGAGTAATTATCAAGTTACTAGTGAATCAACCAATCACATGGTTTGACTGTCTTTAATGTGGACTGCATGAATCGACTGTGATTGATGCACCTGTGCCATTTTTCTGGCAAATACACAGAAATTCTGCTGAAACATGACTGTGAGTTTACTGACAACACACAGGCTGTCATCAATGTGCAGAAATGCTGCAAAATTTGTGTCTTTCTGTGTAATTTAATTAAAAAAAATAAAGATACACAGTGCCTTTATATTTTTTAAGTGGCTGTAATCGATATTATTGATACTATATTAACATCAAATGACAAAGGTTGCTCATAGTAATGAACCTGCAGTGAATGCAACTTTGCTGTTTTGCTTCACTCCCACCGTTCTCACGGCGTCGTATTCAGCCTCAGCAGGCAGCTGTTCATGACCTGCACAGCACCAAACAGCACACAGTCGCAGTTAGAAAGTAGACGGTGAACAGGGTGGAACATTTAGCAGCTAAAAAGACAGATCTCTGTTTCAGAAGTTGGTGGAGACCAAAACAGAGCAAAAAAAGAGTGAACATAAATCCATAAATACATCTCCAAATGAAAGATAATAACTCCGTAACAGATGGATGTGTCATTCAGTTCAAATTCTCACATATTATAAAACAACAATTATAGTGAAATGTATAATAATAATAATAATAATAATAATAATAATAATAATGGAAGTTAACTATATCAATTTAAAGGTCATTGTTGTGTGTGGCCAAAATAAAACCAGTTAGTAAACAAAGAATGTGTCGATATTTTCATTCATAACTGTCATAACGCTCTGCTCTGAGATAAACAATATGGCCCACAGTCAGCTCATAATTTAGAAGTGAATTTCAAAAATTCTACATATAAAATATCTATAAAATATGTATATACTTATAATACTAATAAGGTCTGATGATACTTCAGGGACTTAATAAACTGGAAGGAGTGTTCTAATGATTTATAAATAATAATAATAATAATAATAATAATAATAATAATAATAATAATAATGGTTTTTGTGTAGTTCATTCTAAATAAGGTGTACATGTACAGTATTGATTTTTATTTATCATTAAATATCTAAGAATGTGATGATCGGGTCATGATGCTGATCAGGGCTTGAAACGTCCTCCTCGCTGCCGGCCAATCAGTGAACAGATCTGAGCTTCTCTCTGCTTTTCAAACATGGGGGGAAAAAAAAGCTTGGACCGATTTTTGCGATTTATGTTTTCTCTTTTCACTCAATACAAACCCCTCAGTTATCCCTGGCATCGCCCCCATCATCGTCAGATTCATTATCAGAAACAAAAACGACAAGCAGAACTGAGTTTCATGGAAGAGAAAAGAGCCGAGCACAGGAACAGGATGTCTCCTCTTCCTCCTCTCGTCCTCATCCTTCCTGCAGCCCTTTGAGGAGTGAAGCGAATTAAAAGCAGAAACAAAGACACGAGACAAGAGACAGTGATTGTATGTTAATATGAGAAGGTGCTTTAATTCCTACGGAGCACCATTTGTGTGTTTGCTGGTGGTTATTCTGCTTTTTGTTCAAATTGTATCAAGGTTTCAGTGCAGTGCACAAAGACAGTTTGATCCAGAAACCCACAAATCAATAAGAGAAACAAGATGATTGACAGTAGAACAGGAGAGGTGATGCTGAAATAGGTGCCAAATGAATATATTCTTTAAAAACTATATGTTTCATGAGCTCATTGGTGTACATGCAAGCACACTTTGCTGGTAAATTACTTTGAAATGAGATTTTCTACTGTCCTGTACAACAACAAACAACAACAACACTGAAGATACCTGTGTAGTGTCAGTTTTGGAGGGGCCCCTCTGGCCTAATGCTTTGCTGTGACATTAAAGTTATAGTTTAAAGGTGAAGTAGCATGAAGATGGTTGGGGTGGATGGACAGGGCTTTTACCCAGGAGACCGTTGTTGGTGTCCATGTGAGAAACCATGGTGACTATGATCTTTTCCTAAACCTAACAAAGCAGTTTTATTGCTTCAGGAAGCTTTATTCTGAAAGTCTCACTCGCATATTTAATATTGCTAACTTGACTGTGGAGCCTTGCACATGCAAAAACTGATGCTAGATGGCTACATAGAGCATCATAGTTTGTTCGTCCAGTGTAGGGTGACCGATTGGGAGTGAGAACGTGTTGAGTGTGTCATCTTGGAAACAAGCCAACACGTCATGACATCATGCCTTCCTTACAAAACTACCCGCAAGGTGTGAAACATGGCAAGCTATGATTGGTCAGGGTTCGGCATGTAGTCATCGTCTCTCTTGGCCAAGTCACGACACAACGGTCATCTCGAAAAATAGAAATATAGTTTATTGTCATATCCAGACTGCAGCATTTCAGTTAAAAGTTCCTCCTCCTGATGGACTGCAGTATCACTGCCCATGTTTACTGCTGTTGTGTGGAGTATTTCTGATTTGAAATAAAAAATTGAGGAAATATTGATGTTTCTTTTCAAATGTAGTCACTCAAATCCAATACTCACAACAAGTGGAAACAAATCCTAAACCTTATCAAATCTGAACTGAATCAATAATAGATTTCAGCTCAATTGGATTGTATCAAATGTGCTGTGAATGACTGTGTGTCATATATCTACTGAAGTCAGACTGAGATCCTCACCTCTTCATTCCTGTTTCCTCCTCTCCTCTCCTCTCCTCTCCTCTCCTCTCCTCTCCTCTCCTCTCTCTCTCCTCTCCTCTCCTCTCCTCTCCTCTCTCCTGCAGCTGTGTTCTCCTTCTCTCTCTCAGCTGTTGCCAACCAATCTCTCCAGCTGCTGCCAACCACACACACACACACACACACACACACACACACACACACACACACACACACACACACAGTATAATTATAGGAGACGGGGCGCTGGCTGGGGACCCATTTGAACACACGAATAAACGAAAAAGAAAGGATTTGCATACAGAACCCAAAGAGAGGTGATCGATTAGGAACAATTGATTCCTGGATCGATTTTTCTTTGACTTTATTATATTTTTATGCTCAATTATTAATTAAAAGCCGATGAATTAAGAGGATAAAACAAGTCCCCTGATGTTTGATCCAATATAACAGAATGAAAATAGTGCTTCAATTAAGCAATTAATCCATCGACAAAATGAATCGACAGCAATTTGATAATGGTCATTCATCAGAAAACCAGCACATTTTTAATAATACATTTAGCACAATAATATGTTATATGTAACATGATTATTAACTTATTTATATATATATATATAATATAAAATCTATAAACAGATAAAATATATGCAGGACATGAGAAGAAATTAAATGGAAACCAACCCCATGAACCACAGTTTGGGTTCACTTTAATATGACAGTATGCATTAATAATAAAATATCTAAATAAAAATGTCAAAAGTTATAAATAATAATGAAAAATGAATCAGTAAGAAAAGAAGTTTTACATGACTCTTCAGTCATCTCACACACAGATCTGACTGACCTCCATGATGGAGGAGCACCAGCACGAGGAGCAAAAGGCTGAAACAGAACTGAAGGAGGAAAGGGGGCGCAGGGAGCAGGGGGGAAAAATAAAGTAGAGCAGCCAGGCTGCCAGAGTGGCCCACAAAGTTTCCCCGCGTATCACTGCCTTAATGTCCCGACCGTTGGTTGGTTTCCATGGCAGCAGACGAGGGTAAAGTGGTAGCTTTTCCCTTTTTTTTTCCCACGCTTCCAGGGCATTGCCATGTGAAAGCAGCGGGCAGAGTCTCTGCTGGCACACACTGAATGGGAACAGAGCTGACAAAGAGCTGAAAAAACCATGCTGTTAGTGTTAAACCGCCCCAAATCTGCCTGGGCGACCGGTTCAAATCCTGCTCTGACTCAGTACGTGGAGCAAGGCAGTGACACTGCTGTGTGGATCGGCTCCCTCTGAAGAAATTAGAATAATAATCTGTCCAAGAAGGTGGTTTGTTTTGCATGTTGCACTTTATAAAACTAGTTGCATGGCTCCACACCTCTCCTCTCGCAGGGAAATTAGAGTCTATTGATTCTAATGGGAGCCTGGGAGCCATATATGTAGTGACAAACGTTGCAAGTTGAAAGCTGGTTTATTTGAAGTACAGCTGCTTTAATTTTGAGATAAGCGTAACATCAGACAGCTGCTAGCTAATGTTAGCAGGCTGCTGGAGACTTCAGAAATATGGAAACTAACCAACTTTGTCATTTCCCGTGACATATTTGTAAGAATTCATAAAAAGCAGCGTGCAGCTTCTTCTTAATTAGCGAACTCATTGTATTGATATGTAGCTAGATGCCAGCGATGGTGGCAAAGGTTCCAGTAAATATCTCTTGTTGATCTGTTGGTGACTTTTTGTGCATGTTTGTTTGCATGGCTGCTTCAGATTGTCTTCCTCCTTTTATTCTCGAAGCCTATTTTCTTAATCATATATGGCGGTTTGAAAAGTTGTTCGAGGTCTTAGCCAATTAGATATTTTATTATTGTTACTTTTTGTTTCTTTGCCTTTCAGCAGGTGGCAATGAAATGATGTCATAGTTGTGTTTGAACCTCTGAGCGTATAAGAGCTGCTCGTTTGAATTTCTGACCTGTGGTGAATGAATTTGAATAAAGCCTAATGGAGCCCACAGTACATTAAAGCTGATATGGGTATTAACTTTTTAACATTATCCTTTTTTTCCACCCAAATTTGTTAAAGAAAGCAGGTGACTGCCATCTCGGAGTTTCTATGTAGGTGCTCAGATGGCTCGTCTCTCCTCCCTCCTCCGTCCTCCGTCCTTCCTCCTGCTGTCCGTCTCTTTCCACCCTCCTCTCCTTCTCCTCTCTTTATCCCCGTGTGATGTCAGGTGGGGTCTGCCCTGCTGCGATGAAGCCGCTCTGATCACCGGCTCCCGAACAGTGTGTGGGAGCAGATATGTCATTATTCTGCAGCCAGGTGGTCGGACTGAAATCACACAGAGCGCATCAGCGATGTGATGCAGCTCCCAGATCCACGGCTATACACCTCATATTACAGGCGTCCAGGTGTTCAAACGCTGCCACATTTGTCTAAATACAGGTATTAAGTTGGGAGTCAGGGTGGAGGAAGAGGAGGAATAGGTCTGTCATTGATGGCAGGAGAGAGAAAGTGGAGGAGGAAGAGAGAAAATGTAAAAAAAAAAATCATATTTCAGACTCAGGAGGTCCGTTCTTTCCATGTCCAGAATTTCCTGAATCAAACATTAATATATTTTTTTCAACTAAAGAGTCTCTATCTGACAATACAAGTGTACCCTAGCCCAACTCAGTTCCAGGGTCAGTTCATATGTTTGTATGTACCTCACTCTACCAATCATAATGGTAGGAATTCAACAGTAAGAATTGAAGTTCAATAAAAAGAGAGGAAAAAGGAATGAAAGTCAAGATGGGAAAAGCAACAGTGAATAGAGGAAATGAAAAATCATTTTGGCAAAGCAGAGTACAGGGTGAGAAAAGAATGGAGGAGGAGACGTGATCAGAGACAGACAGCCGTGACAGTGACAGGAGAAAATCAGAGTGTGATGTTGAACCACAGGATCCTTTGACCTTTGACCCCTCCAGTCTGACAGCACCTGACCCATCATCCATCTCTCCTGTGTCGCCTCTCCTCCTCCTCCTCCACCTCCACCTACCACAGCGAGAGAGACAGAGTTTGAACGTCAGGAAAAACATGGTTTAGAATCGATGAACAAAATTCACGCTCTTGAGGTTTATTGTTGAAATTAATTTCTTCATCTGGTGAATGTAAAACTTCTTCTAGCATGCCTTCAAACTTCTATATTACTGCTTTGGTGAAAAACTGCATGAATTGCAACTGTATCTTTGATATCAAAGCTCTTTTAGCTCTAATAGATTTAGCTCCATTAGCTCTGGTGCTTCTGTTAACACATTTTACTCTGTTGATGTGTTAGCTCTGTTAGCTTCGTTAGCTCTGTTAGCTCTGGTTGTCTGTCTGTGCCTGAAACAAAGTTCTTGTTCATCAAAGGTCAAATTTTAGACTTAAATGAATCAAGTTAACACAGATTGTGTCATACAAATACAAATTCAGTCTTACACATAAACATAAAAAAGTCCCAAATAATTTCAGAACTTGCTTCATTTTTTCACTTAAATTTAAATATCAAAAGTAACGCAGTGACTGCTGTGTGTATCCATGGTTACAGAGCTAATCTGGCATGACTCTTGATGGTGCAAATTTGACAAAATTCAAACAAATGTAGGCTCAAATACATAACTCAAGGTGAAGTCCACGTGGCACCATTATACTTCCTGTTTGCTTCCCTCAATGCATTGTAGGAACTGTAGTTTCAGCACAAAGAACATGATTATCCCCCCAAAAAGTCAGTAAAAATAATTAATGGAGTGAAAACCCATTAATGTCAGCTTTTTTCCCCATTTTTGAGAATTTCTGAGTACCTAAATTTATCAATATATGACATCTCTGGCTACTAACTCTGCAAAGAGCGTGAAAATAATAAAATAAAGTGAAAACCGAGCCTAAAAACAACCTGGATTTCAAAGGGTTAAGAAATCTGCATCTATAATTCACATGAAGAGAGGTGATATGTTATAATATTTTAGTGTTTAGTGTGAGAGTGAGAGACATGCATCACACATACTATAAAAATGAGCCATGTTGGTGTTAAACATTCACTTTGCTTCCTGGCCTGTTCCTGTGTGACACACGAAAACCTTCTGAGTCTGAACGTTGCATCTTTATTTAGTCAGACAGTGTCAGTGAACAACACTCCGCGTGTAGCTCTCACCGCTCATTGTGCTGCACTTTAATACTTCCATATTGTGCTGCTAATTCAGAATTTCACACCTTTTCTCTCGTTGCTACCTCTCTCTTTGTCTCCCCGCGTCGTTCGCCTTCCGTCTCAACCCCGAAGACAAGAGGAAACGTGTTAAATCCACCTCTAAGAACCTTTTTAATTCAACATTAGCAGTCGTCATCTGTCTGCCGAACAATACCCAAACACAATTTACAGCTACGATTGGAGCATCCCGCCTTTGTTTACTCTGCAGCTAAATATTGTTCCATCAATAATGGACTCCAAACACAGAATCAGGCTTTTAGTTTTAGGTAATCCTGAATGTTTTACAGGAGATTTTTTTTTTTCTTATTGCTGTGTTTTATTGTCTTGGGAGCATAATTGGAGTATGCTGTTTTCTTCATTTGTTTTAGGTTTTAGGAGGAACATGGGCTCAGTGCCTCATGGATGTAACTCCAGATGCTATTGTGTCCGAGGTTTTTGTGGAAGTGTTGCCCGAAATCCTCGAGACAAAGGCAGCAGGAATGGAAGGGAAAATATAAACCCTGAAAAGAGTCAAATCCTCCAAAATTCTCATTCGGCGACACTCATGAAAGGAGGACGGGGGGTTAAACTGGAGCACGAAACAGGGTGATGTCCAAAAGAAAAAAAAAAACCTGTCAACGCGGTAGTCTACCTAAACCTCCCGAGGTGTTTCAGGTGCCATGTTTTCTACTCCCCGCCTCCCATCAGATCACAGTGAAATAAAGACAGATTGATAAATTCACGGATGGGTGTGAACGTTGCCAAATCGAGTCAGACCCCGACCAAAGTAAACGCCGTGCCACGGAGCGAGAAAAGAGAAGGAGAAAAGAGAAGGAGGGATGGAGGGGGAGAGAAGATTTGGGGCTCTAATGCCAGCCTTATGCGTCTTTTAGTCGTTTCCGCCGTCGGGGCTTGGCACCGGCACGGCGCTGTCAGCCAGCCAACAAAAATCTGCAGTGCCTGCCGCATTTCAGCAGCCCTGTTTTGTCTGAGACCAACACACACACATATATAGAAATGCGCTCGCACCACGTACACACTCCCGTGCTGCAAATCCGCGACGTTTTTCTTTTACGAAAGCGAAGCTAGAATTTGAAGTCAAATAAAATTCCCCAAAACAAAGGAACAAATTTCTTTCTTTTTTTTTTTCTTATTTTAATACATCAAAAACTCCCTGAACAAGATCATTTTTCTAATTTTTTTCGCAGTGCCACTAACACCTCACACTGCTTTGGAATATTAATTTGAAATATCGTTCTCCTGGTGAAGTCCTGCTGTTCGGAGGGTTTGGTGGTGTCGCCCTGTTTGTCGCCTCGTTGTTGTTTATGTTGTTTGTCTATTGATTCCAGGGTGGAGGAGGGGTGGATGAGTGTGTGCGTGGTTGGATAATGAAGGCTGTTTGGTAACGAGGGGGACGGGGGGACGGTTCTTTGGGTCTCGTTCACATGAATGGGGAACAAGTGTCATGGCTGCTGCTGAATTTTAATCCACCTACTTCACAGCCGCATGGACAGATAAACTCTCATAAATACATGAAAACATACTTATGCATCTTTTTTCAAATATGAACATCAGCAAAGGTCAAGTAAGTTGCATTTTTACAGATTCATTGGCACCAAACTGAGAAGAAGCTGTAGTACCTATAAGTTGACATTTTGGATGGTTTTCTCCACACTGTCTTACGTATATATAGCGTACGTAGTAACTGTCATCATGTTTCTGGAGTTGGTATAGAAGCAACCAATGACCAAGGACCTACAGATAGACTGTGTTGTAGATTGTAAATCCCTTTTGTGGCAAGGGTTAAGGTTAGTGACTTGTGGAATGAATAATGGAAAAAGTGTAACACAATGATTCTATCTGTATCTGAAGCAAGTCTTTATTTTTGGGATTCATTTTTTCCTCGCACGGATGTGTTTTAACTGTAGCTGCCAACAAAAACACACAAAATAAACTATGTGCCTAAAAATAAATGATAATATGAATATTAAGACAGATTTGGATTGAAAGCGAAAAAAAAGAATGAGTAATTGGTCAGGTGGATAAAATTAAGCAGCTGCAGAAAAATGTTAAGTAGGTTTAAAGTGTTTATAATGGAAAAAAGAAATACACTGACAAACTAGTGACCAAATAGCTCATTGGTTTATATTGTAAAATTAAATTCAGTGTCAGGAAGTCCAGATGAGTATAAAGTTTGAACTTATAAGAAAAATAAAGAAACAGAAAGTTGAGATGAATCTGAAACTTTAGTTCCTCAGGTTCTCTCTTTTCTGTTTCAACATTTGAATGCGATGTCAAAATAAGGCGTCAGGTAACATCAGTTATGATTTACTATGTTGCAAGCTGTAAGCGAGTGAATGTTGCTGCTCTGCATGCTGACATATTGAGATCACCACGGACTCGGGTAATGTTTATACTCAGGTAGCACTGGCACTGTTAGCTTTATCTATAGCTTGAGGAAGAAACAAGTTCATGTGAGACTGAAAACAAGCTCTTGATGCTTTGTCGTTGATGAGAAGATAATTGAATCTGTTCAGTGACATGTATGTTTCTTGAAACACGGGACTTCTGTTGTTTTTTAGGGAGATGAGTCTTTTGAGTTTTTTTGTGGCAGATGTTGTTTTTTGGATTCCGGGAGAAGAAACAAACTATTTTGTTCAGTTTGTGGAGTTTGATTGGGCTTTTTTCGTTTGTGACAAGTTTTGATTCACCACTGAAACTTTGTATTTGTTGTCTCATAAGCCTGTGTGGGCTGCTCATATTGTGTATTGTACACAAAAATCAACAAATCAATATATAACTTTACTTTGTAACTTTCAGATTTAATGCTTTCTATGAGTTTTTTTTCCATTTTTTAACCATCTGCTTCAGAACATTCTGTATTTAGTTATTTTTCACACCAAATTACATCAATAAATCAAATGTCTTCTACAATATTCACCTAAAAATGTGGAAAGTAGCTTCTATTTAAATTGTATCTATTCCACAATCACTTTAAAACTCCATACTCCAGCAGTACATTCACCATCAGCTTTAATAAACCAGAATACACTGTAGTTACAGGACAAGTTTGACAATTTACTCCTTCAGGTTCACAAACAAGATGCTTCTCTTACAGCCACCTCAAAGCAAGTCCACAACAGTTGTCCAGATGTATTCTGGGAAATGTAGGAAATCACTAAAGTAACTAATTTTCGTAAAAATGTTCCATACTAACTCTTGTACGTATTAAAGCAAAACGTCAGATCTCTAAATGTGACTTAAAACTTTAATTTGAAAGAGAATTAAAATCATTCATGTACAACAGAATTATACAGAATCAAACTTTAAAAAAGAAAAGTATTTGTAAATGAAAGAACCAGAGTTTTGATCCAATCAGGCTCCTGATCAGCTCTGATATGGCTGAAGGTAGAAGCCAACAGATGTGAGCTGGATGCTGCGTCTCTCGAGTCGTTCTCGTCGCTCGTATACGTTCATCTGTTGTTTGATGTATTCACTCACTCCGGTGCCAAGAAATCAATGCCTGCTGGGATTGAAGGATGGGGGGCGGCGGCGGCGCGGTGGTGGTGTGTGTGTGTGGAGGGGTTGTCTGTTAGACGATGGTTACTCATCGACCATCGTCTGTTAAATTAATGTTGATCCCCCCAAAAATGTTACGCTTTACACGGGAAGACAACGCCATGAATAAATATATAGATTATTTCAAATTTAGCGCTGGCGGGATTGCTTCAGAGTGTGTGTGTGTGTGTGTGTGTGTGTGTGTGCGTGTGTCGGTACCTTTCAGACTTTGTAGAAACTTCTGGACCGGTGCCCGGCGGTGTCATGGAAACGCTTGAATCGCTCAGAATGATTCATGTCTGCACAATCCAACCCTCCCCCCATCACACACACACACAAACACACACAGCGTGCACACATGCACGCAACACAGCGTGCACACATGCACGCACACACACAGCATGCAGGAAGAGGGAGTTTAACCCTTCTTCTATCCATCTTCCTTCCCCCTCCCCGATTCCCTTTCTCTCCTCTCTCTTCTCTTTCTTCCCTCTCGTCATCTCGCCATCCTCGTCAAATCGCACTATTAGTCACATAGTTTATTAAAATGGACTCATTATATGGATGTCAGAGGAGATCATGTCTTCTGACTGTTTCCTTTCACGCAGTGAAAGACTCGACATGACTCTCTGAAAGAGAGAGTCTAGACGTCGACATCGACTTGTAGAACAACTCCATCGTGTTGCTTTCTTCTTCTTTTTTTTTCCTCCTGATGAATCTGAATGAAGACCAACAACATGTGTGACGGACAGTGCTGAGTCCCGTAACGACTGTCTTCATCTCTTCATCAGTCTTTCATTTCAATTAAACTTGAGGATGGTTTAACTCTGGATGAATCGATAGATGTCAAAGTGATGAACAAATAAAATTGAAATTAAAAACGTTCAGATTGAAATGTTCAATCGAAAGACGGTGTCGTAATATCGATGTGGACACCACTTCTTTGTCTTCTGCCTGAGTGAAAACGTGAAAATATGTAACACAACAGTGAATTTTTTAAAAAAAAAGAAAAGAAATCAAATCAAATGAAACACCATCAGGATTCATCGATTCATGCTGTTATTAACATTTGGAGCAATACGTTGAAGTATTAAAAATCATCAGAGACTGTAAATGACATTTTATTTTTCTTAAGAATATATTTCATATACTCAAAAATCAGAAACAGAAATGCTGTCAGGATGAAACCATAGATGAGAAATGGATTAAACTGATCTAAAGACAGTCTTTCTCGAGGAATAAATGAATGAATCAAAGAAAACATGACAGGACAAAGTAATAGATGTGTGCAACAAACTGATGCATGACAGTGACATGAAATGGAAGGCAACAAACACAGAGGGCAGAGCATCTGAAGCCCTGTCAGTAACAGGAAGTGAACCCTGATCTCCCTCCAAAAAGTAAAAATGTAGTCATGAGCTGTTTATGCCTTTATTGGTCTGAGATCTGTGACAGAGTGATGCTCAGTTATTACTTTTTGTATTATTCTAATTTGTCCTGTTATGAATGAAGCAAATAGTTATGTTTTCAGGTTCCTCTCCTCTCCTCTCCTCTCCTATCCTATCCTCTCCTCTCCTCTCCTCTCCTCTCCTCTCCTCTCCTCTCCTTCGCTGGGTTGAGGTCGCACTGACTACTGCTGTTTACAGCTCCTGTTGTAATCACGTTGTTGTGTTGCAGTTAATGAAACTGTATTAAACGAATTAAGATGAACATTAACATGAATTAACTTATTAGTTGAACCGTTGCCTTGTATTGATCAGAGATATAACTGTATTATTTGCTGTTTCATTGATTCTCTGTGTCACTTACTTTTTCAATATTCAGCAAAAGACGCTACGTTTCCTAGATTTGGACAGAGAGTTTAAGGAGCCTATAGAACCTCACACTGACACAGGAGGTGATCCCTGGTCTCTGGTACCATCGTTAGCTTCTTACCCTCATACGTCCACCACACTCCAGTCAAGTTGAAGCTTTTGGATTGAGGCCTTTAGTAGGAATCTGAATCCTTCTATTCCCCTCATTCAATCTCTTTGGTTGTTTCTTTAGTGGTGAGTGAAGACCGTGCAGATTCTTCTGAAAGGGTGGAGGGTTTGTCGGTGCTCTGTGACATTCATTAATCCCATCCTGACTCATGTTTCTTTTCCCTGTGAAGGGAAACAGAGTTTGTTAAATGCATTAAATGTTACGTGAAGGCTATACTGTCGTCGCACTGCTGCAGGGATGATGTACCTCATCCCTCTAAGCTCTTACTTACTTTCTACTTACTCTACTCGTATTGATGTTATACGTATAAGCGTGGACTTGTTGTTCTCTCTCCTTTATCGTGAATATCCTCCTGCAAATGACTGCTGGACTCATGGGGAGGATTGCCCCCCACCTGGTGCCAACATGTTTGAAAAAAAATCAAGCAGAAGTGCCCATTTGTATGGCCCTGTGATAGATGAAACACGATGAAGTGCCCTCTAGGGTGCCCTTCCTGTGGATAAAATCAAAAAAAATATCAGAACCCGTACGACTGTCAGGAAATTAAAAAAATAAACACAAAAGAGAACAAACAGCAGAAAAACTGCTTATGTTGCAACATAGTAAAGAGCAGAAATAACCCTCCAACAGTAACACTACAGGTCTGAGAGTCGTTCTGGGCTTCGAGGAGGCAGACATGACCAGAATACAAAGTGATGCTGGTTTGTGGGCTTCTGCTGTGTAGGCGAGACCAACAAAATCTACTATTTATACACTCACACACACGCAGTTAGTGTATCTCTGTTTTTGGATCATGTGTTATGAGTGTTTGCTCTCTCTGGTTCTGTGTGGTGTTGGCCTTGTTCTGGAAAACACATGGCAGTGAGCTGGTTAAAAAAAAACCAAAAAAACAAAACAAAGAAAAGTTAAAGTGGGACTATAAGAATGACCTGGTGTGACATCTGTGATAGGACAGACAGACTTTCGGTTTCTGAGGCTGGTCTTCATCCAAATACAGCAAGACACAGAGAGATTTATGCAGCTTGTAAGTCGTCCAAACTCGACGTGTTTTTGTGTTCGTTTAGTGTTTTTCAGACACATTGAGGGTTGAATACAGGAGGGAGAACAGACAGAAAGAAAACGTGGTTCAAAAAGTCGCTCCAGTGGGTTTCCTCATTGTTTTCATGCTAAACAAGAATTAGATGGTTTCACAAGGACATGAATGAACAAATTAAGTATTAATATTAGGTTAAGTCTAGGTTCAATGTTGAGTTCATCTTAAATCAAAGTTTCGATTTAAAAATTAGCTTCAGGTTTTGGATGAATCCAGGAGGAAGGACAAACAGTAAAAGAGGCATGTGGTCTTTGTTTTGCTCCTCCACTGGTTTTATGTGTAAGGATGTTATAAATCATGGAAAGTCCTCCTGAGAGATGTCATTTTGTTTGTTTGGGTTAATGTTAGGATGAATTAGAATATTAGAATTAGGGTTCAGCTTTGAAACAGGTCTGATAATCTTGGCATTATTTATTATGTTTTAATATGTTTTCATCACGTTTGAGATGTGAAAAACCACATATGTGTCTATATGAGAAATTATTATGTAATATGATTATATGATATTTTATATAAAATCAATGTTTTGTCAAGTGATGTCTTACATTACTGTCAAACGTGGTCTGTGATGGATTCTGACTTTTTTTATTGACACAGACTTTAAACCTGACTACACTTCAATTCCAGTTCATACCTGCTAAAATTCTTTAAATATGGCGTGGACATAATTCTTATAGCATCTCATGATCTAAATGAGGTCAGTGTCATTTACTGTCAAAGCTGCCAGACTTTATTTTAAAACGATCTTGGAAATAAGAGTTTTTTATGTTCAGGATTATGTCAAGGGTTTAGGACTGGCTTAAAAACAGTAAGTCTGGTTCTGGGCCTGTCAATAAGCAGTGTGATAATAGCTAATAGTCTAGCGGAGCGTCCTGGTTTCCGTTAGCTCTCAGCCTGTAATGGAGCTTATTTGTGTTTCCTCTCTGTCTCTTGGCATTGTGGATTAGCAGGGATTTGGTTCTCCTGCCTCACCGACTTCTCTATGGGCTTTATACAGTGGGCTGACCTCCCCTCCTCCACCTTTTGTACCTCTGAAGCCAGCACACTCTAACGAGTGGTGCTTCGTCTCGGGGTCCTCCTCACAGCCAACGAGCCTGTTTATTTTCGTCGTCCAGGAAAAAAATGTCACTGCGGGGTTCCTCAGAGAAATTCAGAGGTTGGCAGAGGAGAGCTGAGGTTAGAAAGCCTTCTTTTGAGGAGTTTTTGAGGTTTGAGACAGTCCAGTTTCTGATGGTGGATTGTTTTGGGTCTTTGCCTTCAAGTGGAGATTTAGAAAGAGACAGGGCCAGTAAGAAGAAATATGTCTGATTTAAATGGCTATGTAACAACAGTCCGAATTCCCCACGCTTCAGCTCAATGATCAAAATCCTTATGTTTACAAGCTCTAATGAGCAAATGTATGTTTTGTTTTTTACTTAAAAATTACCACAGATGTGAGTGAATATCCATATTGTCATTGGTCAACTAGTCAACGTGTACAATCAAAGGCTCCTGGAAGCATCATTAGAGTTGGAGAACCCTTTAAAGTAGGGTTCTCTAAGAATGTTATGAGGATTCAGAACCCCCGCTAATATATTTTCTAAGTTTTCTAAGCCCTATGAGTTCCTGGAAGTATCCTCAGATCAAATCAACATCATTGAAAACAGTTTGTCAGTGAGTTGTCTGAGGTTGATGAGGTTCCTTTGAAGAAGTGAAAGGTTCATCAGACTTTTATGACGTGTTTGCACAAAGAACATAGCAAAACAACTGTTTAATTCTTAGAGGTTGCTAGCAAGTTCCTCAACAATCCATGAAAGACTGGGGAACATCCAGTCGCACTGAAGTGTTGAGAAACAGACCCTTTATTTTGGATGTTCTTGAAGGTGCTTATGTTGTTTGAGAAGCCATAGTGAACCCAGTTTCATATGTATTCACACAGCGACAGTTCCTTGGTGTGTTCCTGGAAGTATTGTTGTGGTTTGAGAACCTTTCATGAATATAGTTTTATAAGAACTACCAAATGTCAAAGGTTCCTGGAAAAAAAGCTTAGCATTTCGTAGAATTGTCAACGAACAAATTCCTTTTAAGAAAAGGTTCTTGAAGATATTCAATACTAATGTTTTAAAACCTTAAAATAAGATCCTAAAAGTACTGTCAGATCAAATGAACTGTTCATAAAAGAGGCTTTGACTGCCGTTGACGAGGTCCTTCAACCACTTTCACATTATGTAACCCTTTCTTGAAATTAGGTTCTGCACAAACTAAATGAACCAAAAAGGTTCCTAGAAGTGGTTTTATTTTGAAGAGTAGAGACGAGAAGAGCGGAGGTTCTGCTGGGATTCGATCCAAAATATTCCGATAGCATCAGAGAACACTGTGTATGAAACAGACTGAGGAATAAAAGAAAGCACTGCAGCAGTTTTGTGGTTTTTCATCTGGACCACTAAATGTATTTTGTAATCGTAAATTAAATTAAGTTTTCTCGATGAACTCAAACTGCTTTTGAGGTTTTTACTGCATCCTGGTAGATTTTGTTCACTTCCCTTTATGTGTAGAGTGTTTTTTGTGATTTAAATGGGTGAAAATGTTGTTCAGTAAGTCAGTGGGTATTGGAAAATTAAATTAAAACAAAACAAAACTGCTGAAAAATAGAAAACTAAGTTTATGTGCACATAAGGAGGAGGAGAAATTTGTACCCAATCAATGTAAAATACCTCTTTTAATAAAATAACTAAAGTAATAACAACAACAACAAAAATATATAGACAAATTTTGTGTAAAATCTACTCTTTTTACTGAAATGTATTTTCCAGATAGAGGCAGTGAAATGAGATGCTTTCTGTGTGTATGTGTGTGTGTTTGTGTGTGTGGCCATTCATGGTGTACTGTGACAGGGTGTGTGATCTTGTGGTTGACCCTTCCCATCCTGCATTGCTCCGTCCCTGCCTGGATTAATATTATTATTTTTTTTTTCTAATTAAAATACCAGGAACTTTTGTTTGTGTGTGTAATACACGAGAGGCAGAGATGGTGGAGGTTAAAAGGTCGCCATGTTTGGACTAAAGTAAAGAACAGGGGTCAAACTGTCAATTTAAAATTAAAGTTTGGTGGTATTGTAGCAGCTTTTGTATCTGTATCACTAATTTAAGTTGTCAATGATCATTTGTTAAACTTATTCCCTGAGACCATTGTAGAGAGAGACATAGATTTATTGATATACATACATATACAGTATACATCAAAGTATCCACTTTCTTTTTTTATTTCATGCTTTCACTGACAACAACCCACCACTTTTTGGAGACTGTAGATGTTTTTGTCTTTTTTTCTTTTTTTCCCTTCATCCAGCAGTTGCTGATGTAGCTGACAAATATCTGGAAAATAAAAAAAATAAGAACAAGAAAAGAAAGAAATACAAATATATATCATTATATGCTTTTAAAGGCATGTGTGGGTCAGTTCCCTACGTGATAACCCCTACGTGTTATTATTCCTGTCGGTGTGTGTGTGTGCTCTGGTGGACAGATCGGTGTTGCTTTCTTTGCATTGAAAGGAATTAATGGACTTTTATTTATAAATTAAGAGAAGAATGAAATAATGAAGGTTAATAGCTGCTAATGTTCTGCTGTAGTCATATTTTCCATTAACAATTTGTGGTACAATCAGTGAATTTTATTTATAGTATATTGTTTAAATAAATCAAGTTAATAACTGATCATATAGGTAGCTACATTTTTGATACAAAGTAATTTAAATGACATTTAACATGTTTGGGATACTGAAAAATGAATTAATGAAAGCCAAATGACAAAAACTATGTACCAACTGTTTTTTATTGATTTATTTCATTGATAAATCCTTTAAAAAATCTTTCTCTCATGTTACATATTTACGATTTGCCAGATTGATCTACAATTTTAAAAATCTTTCTGATAAAAAGTATATTTGCTTTCAAGGTTTGTAGACTTAAAATTTAAAGAATAATTCATTTTAAATATAATATTTATATTCATAATTTTAAATTCAACTTGTGCGTCTTAACTGTACAATGGTTGAAAGGTTTTTTTGTTGCAGGTTGTGGTATTTTGCAGAGGTGTATGTGTGTGCGTGTGTTAAATCTGCATGGATCTTTGTTTGTGTGTGTGTGTGTGTGTGTGTGTGTGTGTGTGTGTGTGTGGGTGTGTGTGTTTGTGTGTGTGCGGTCCTGAAGTCGTATTTTTAAATGCTTCTGTGTATAGATATATTTTGGTACCGTGCAAAAGTACATTTGCATGTGTGTGTCTGTGTGTGTGTGTGTGCACGGGGCTATATATACAGTCTGTATATTGTACACATTTACACGTCTGTAAGTGTGTGTGTGTGCATCTGTGCCAGTGATTTCCAGTACTTTGTGTGTGTGTGTGTGTGTGTGTAGGAGTCTTTGTATATGTGCCAAACCGGTCCAGCTGGCATCAGTCGTAGCTGAAGCCGAGGCCGCTGTATCGGACACATTCCACATTCCCATTCTGTACGCCTGTAATTATCAACCTCTTCTGCATCGACTACCATGTTGGCGTGTATTCAGCGCTGGTCTATACACGCCTGATTCAAACCCTTCACCACGTACACGCTTCATTTTCCTCCACACACGCTCGCTATAAAACCCCTCCATTTCATCTCGTACGGCTGCACCGACCGGAGAATGTAATTACACACTAACCGTGGTTTGATATTTAGACTGGCTGAAGATTTAAGGTTTTATCCAAGAAGAAGGTCTGTGTGGTAAAAATAGGCTCGAAGTGGTCCCGCAGCTCGGAGGAGAGGAAAGCCTGTTCAGAAGCTGGAGAGGAAATTAGCTTTGTTGTCTCTAACGCCGCAGCGGTCGGTGCATCTTCAAAATTCATCAGACACCTTTTTCACAGCCAGACATGCTTGGTTTGTGTATTAAAATGATGGTGGGTTACCCGCCAAAGAGGCAACACCTTCTTGTCATGTACGTGCTGATCAATCGTCGGCCTGCTTTTTAAGAGCTCTGATGTCTGATTTCAGTCAAACACGTCTAAACATGTTTGACCAAAGATGTTCTATAAAGACAGTTGGCTAGGTTGTTTTTTTTCTCATTTCCAGAATATGTGTGTCAGATGAAGGCTGAAGACACCTGCACATTATAAAGGAGAGAACTCCATAAGAGGATAAACTGTGGATTACATACAGATGTAAATTGTACTAACAGAAAACATTTGTGTACATTTGTCAAGGATTTTAATGGTGAAATGGTTGTCAGGGCGCCGATAAGTGGTTGCTCCGGCTTATTTTCTGCACAAAACTATCCGTGGTATGCGCTGTTTAGAGGGTCTGAACGGAGAGTTTAACTTTCTGCAGCCCGGCTGCAAACTGAAACTCCACACGAGTCGCATGATCAAATTTCTGGACACTTTCCATATGGAGGTAACTCTGGAAATAATGTGAAATAAAAAATTGCACAACCCCTGCTACTGCAGGATGCATACCCAAACTACAGCTGCAGTTTCCAAGTATAAATGTGAGATGTTTGCAGCCACGATGGCATTGTGAGACACCATTTTAAGCATTCAAGTAGGTTATTAGAAGAATATACGATATATGTCAGAAGATACTATAACTTTGTCATCTTTAATAACTGGCAACAAGGTAATTTGGGATGGTTGCTAAAGGGTTACTAGGGTGTTGCAGGCAGTTTCTGGTGGTCATACATGGTATGCTAGTTATTTGCTACAATGTTCGATCAGTTGTTGCTGTGCCAGGCAGTTACAGTGACAACCTTAGGTAGTTTTCTGCAATCAGTCACTATTCATTCATCATAATGCACTAAATTTGCTGTCCACTGTATTGCTCTGTGTTCAAATTCAATCGGTGCACTGCGCCTGCCGCGAAAGCATGGTTTGGTACAGTCAGATGGCTGAGAGGACTACTCTATTTTTCAATGGTCTTTCATACATTTAGGTTGTAGAAAGTCCTCTTTACAAGTCAATTTTATTTTCTACAAAGGGTTTACAAAAACAGTTAAAACACTGTAAAATGTTTGAATCAGACTGACAACTGAAAGGACAGAAAGTGACAAAGAACCCCCTGAGCATTAAAATCACGAGTCATTGGTAAAATAAATTGGAAGCTCTGCATCAAAGAGAGCTTCCTGATTCGGTGTCAAATGCACAATAATACCGATAACAAGCTGGAATTAACAAAAGCTACAAAATAGAAGGTTGGTCTCGAGTTAGCACTATTAGAACTGGATCACTGAATATAAGCTGAACACACTACGGTCTGACAAATCTCAGATTGAACTTGGTTAAACTGCCATGTTTCTACAGTAGACTTGAACAGACAAACATTTTTTGCACACTGTTAGAAAGGGTAGGTGAGGCGAAGGGTATTCAGTTGGTTGCATTCTGGAACCTCCTCTCTAACTACGGGAGAAATAGAGGAGAGAGCAGAACAGTTCCATACATGGTAAACCTTCAGAGTGGTTGATAGTACACTAGTACAGATGTGACAGCGGTATCTTGAAATTTCTGCTAGGACCTCCAGAGAGCAGATGGCTGGATGGATTTGGATCCATGTCTGTTCAGGTTAAATGTAGAGGGAAGTTATGTATTAACTCAGTACGTTACTGAAAAGTGTCAACAGTAATCTAAGACATATTTCACTTTTCTTGGTTTCTAGATCGTTTTTAACACCACCTGAAAACTGTACATCTTGTGTCATATTACACAAGTTTGTTTTGTCTGCATGCAGAGAAAGTAAGCCTACAGCTGGGACAGAGTGCAGAATGAAAGTCTGTTTTTCAGAGCGCGATATTGTAACATGAAGAGCTGTGTTTTTTCCTCCGTATATGGATGTATGCATTGCAGGCGTAGCAGATGTCCGTTTTGTTGTGCTGTGAGATCAGCGAGTAGATACAGAACTCACACACACACACACACACACATGCACACACACACTGTGAACACACTGATCATGAAAACTGGCTGCGTTGTTTTCTACTGAAAATCGTTCACTGTGTTTCCTGAACAAAGTGTGAATGAATGAATGATATTTTACATGAATGAAAGAAAGATTTTCAATTTTCAGGGCAAATAAAAATTCATACTGTTGTTTATTTAATAGTTCACCCAGTTGATCTTTTATTGGGAGTGAATGTGCCAATGTTGAGTAAATGAATTAATAGATTAATGAATCAATCATGCTCAATCGAAGTTGTTTATTTTACCCACTCATCAGAAAACGAATGAATGAATGAAATCAATAACTGACCATCCTGTTTAAGTGGCTCTACTTTCTCTCAGTGCATAAACTGAACTTTTAGTAGTCAGTAAGTGAGACATGAAATAAAGACTGAATACATAAATAAATGAATAATAAATAATCACACTTCATTATTCATACTAAATGATATTTTGGAAAGAATTCAATTTAAATGAATTAATTATTATCATGCTGTTGATTTTTATGTAGTCCCATGTTTTACACACAGTTTGTACACTGAAATAAAATGTGTTTTCCTGAAATGATTGACAGAATGAATGAATGAATGAATGAATGCTTATATTGTAATATGTTGTATAGTTTGAATTCTTTTCCTCTGTAGTGAATGGACTGTCAGTAAAGCTGAATCTCTCCGCTAACTGCCTCCTCTCTTTTCTTTTGTCCCCCTGCAGGTAAAACAGAGAGGAGTTCATATTCGTACGGCAGAGAGTCCAACCCACATTGCCACCAGGTCAGTCCCACTGTAAATATCTTCCTTTATAAAAACTGAGTCACAGCGTTAGGACTGTTTTGTGTCCAAGTCTACATACCAAGGGAGACAGAGGGGAGCATACCATGTTTGGATTTGATCTGAGGTCAGTGGTTGAGGTGTTCGGTCATAGAGGCGAGGGATTTAAAACACCTGACTCGTGATCCCTCACACTGGACTGTAATAACAGTTGTGAAGAAGTGGACAGCAGGAAACTCGAGAAGCACACATCCTGCTGAAGAGAGAGGAGTGTGTTTAAATGTCTTGAGCAAATATGGAGCATATCACAGCGTTCAGCATGTAGTTAACTGCTTACCTCATTCTTTAACTTGTTCACCTGTAACTACCACTTGTAGTTTGAGCACGGCTGTTGATAGAGACTGACTGGTTACTGAAGTTCATTGGAGAATGACATGCATGACCTCAAAGTCACATTAAAAGTTTTTGTAACGTCAACAGAACAGAACATTCTGGCTGGGTTTAGTCACAAAGAGGATTTAAATCAAATCCTGAAATTTGATTGGATCGTTGAAAAGTGAGAGAGAGAGAGAATACAGTGTGATACAGAGACTACAGAGTTGTTTTATTATCGAACATCTCAGTTATTTAAAGTTCACTTAATAAAAACGTATGTGTCAGTCATCTTCACGACGACTAAAAACAACAGCTGCTACATGTTTTGGGGTTTTTTTTAGATTTTTTATGTTTTCCAGAGAAATCTCTAACTTCACCACGTATTCCCAACTTCATAAAACAAAGAATGATTCATTTTAACTTTAAAATATTATTTACCTAAAAGGAATATTTGTTTGTCAGCGGTGGTGCCAGGTGTTGTGAGGACTTTGCTTGTAGCTGGGTTTTCAATCTGCACTGTGATCTTCCCGTTCAGTTTTCATGGAACATATGCATCCATGAGAAGATGCACGTCGATAATTAAGAAAAATATACAGATGTTGGTGTTTGATTCTGCTGGTGGAATATTAAACAGAGAGAGGCTTGATATGGTGGTTGTAATTTGATGACCGCCTTCAGGTTTTTGAAATTAAATGATCACATACGTTCCATTTGAGCGCAGGCTGTTGGACATGTTGGCTGAGTCTGATGTTATGGATTTATTTTTCTTTTAGTCCTGAACGTCTATTAATTAAAGTGTATCAAAGAAGTGCATTTCTGTGTTCATTAAAATCAAAGTTGGGCTAAAAGATGTTACAGATTATGAATATATGAAGGCTGTTACATTTGCTTTCAGTTGTAGGGAGTTAAATCATGTTATTTAACTGCTCAGTAATTCACATATACAGATGTTTCTGTACAATAGACCTTTCATAGTTGCAGTAAAACTTTTCAGACACAATGTGTGTTGAAGGTGTTGTATTCACTATGTGACATTTTTTTTTACATTGTTCGTGAATGTATCTTGTCTTTATATATATATATATTATATATATATATATATATATATATATATATATATATATACACATCCACGCAGTATATTTGTTACTACCACAGTCTCTTTTAGTGCAGCGTGTCTATCAACTCTCAAGTAGCAGATGCTCAGTGACGCCCTTCGACTGTATTTTACTCACTTCAAACAGCTTTTAGACTCCTCTGGTACAGAGCTTTGCCACCTTTTTTCAGCGCACGCACACCTAAGTCTGGAATCCTAACTTATCTCAGTTAAGGGTGACATTTAGGATTTTTGGTACTACAGAAACATGTTTCCTAACTGTATTTAGGAAAAAATCCTATCTTAGGATCAGAATGTAGCCATTACAGATCTGTCCTGTCCTGAAAACCAAGTAAGACCCTGTGCTAAATTCAACATAACTGCCAAATTTGGCATTACCACAGTGGTTGGGTGTGAAGGTAAATCACTTTTCTTAACGCCATGAAGTATCATGATGTATTTCTAGTTATTACGATAGATTTTAATTGTTAATTGAGCTATCAATTTTATGTATAAATAACTAATGCTTTGGTTTTTAGCTTGATACTAACACATATGGGAATTACCTCTAACACGCTAACAAAGACTAGCATCAATATTGTGAGATAACAAACGAGACATTTTACTTCATGGTTAACATAAACTGACATGTGTGCTCATACTTAGAGGCATCTACTTCCTATTCTCTGTGGAATCAAAGTAATAGCTGCTGACTTCATTGCTAACTCAAACTGCTTATTATAGCAAGCTAGCTAGCCAGTGACAAGTGAAGTGAGGCAGTGGTTTTCAAGGATACAGTCAGGCAGTCTCTTGTATATTCTAAACACAGTTACAGGCATGACAGGACGAGTGCCCAGTAAAGAATCGACTTTGTTGTTTCTGTATTATGTTTGAAACCTGAGAGGACAAGCAGTTTTTTTTTCCTGTAATGAGACCCCAGGACCCCAGTTTTAGGTATGACAATGTTTGCGATCGTAGCTATTAAAATATTCACCTGTTTGCTATTTGATACTTTGATACTACAGGGACTTATTGAAGAGTTATGAAAGAATATTTCAGTCTACAACCACCGCCAAGGCACTTGGAGTCCTGACACTGATGTTGATTTGAACTCACCATGTCTGATTAGATGGTTGTGTCTGCAACATCATGATGCACTCTAAAACCATCAAGGTTGTCTCATCTGTCACATCCAGTCTGGACTGTGACTTCATGCAAATGAGAACACTAAATCTTTAAACAAGTCAGTGTTTGCGAAGGGAGCCATGAATTTTAAAGCGTGTAGTTTTACCTCTGGGCAATCCCCTCTTAAACAAAGATAAAACTCCTCTACAGAAACGTGAGAACGTAGCCCCCGTAACATTCAGTCAGCTGTTTGACGGTGCTGCCTGGTAGATCCGATGAAGCTGGGATCAATGCTCAGTCTTTTGAATGTCAAAGGTTATGCAACATAATTGAAGTGAAAGAACTTAGAGCAGGTCTAGACTGTGCAGAGACCCAACAATTCCCACCATGAGCAAGCACTTTGTGACAGTATCAAGGCAGAAACCTCCAACAGAACCCGGGTCATGGTTGGATGTCGCTTCACCTTCTCTCACCTAGTTTGAAAAATTCAACAGCACGATGATGGTGACATCAGCCCATGTTTTGGTGAACTTTTGACCATTTGACTACCACACACTCATCCCCTTTCTGCTGAAAGTTCAAGAGTTCAGCTTCACAACTGAGTGACAATGAAGTTGGTTACCAGGACTTTACCAACCATCTAGGTCAATATTTTTGTCTTTCGAGATGGTTTCTGTGCCACATTAGGTGATTTAGGTCATACATTGTGTAGTCTGATTCAAGACAAGAGATCAGGATCTGCTATATTTTTATAATCTTTACATAATCAATTATTTCTTTCCATGTTTTATCAAAACACGTTGTGTTGTGTAGATGAACACCAGTGATGAGGAATGCAGAGGTTCTGTCTAATAACAGGAGAAGTGGCTGCCAACAGGAGCGATCAAACCAAACAAAATGATTGACGGTGGGCCAAATATGGTTGCCCGGGGCAACTGGGCAACCGTTACTGTCAAGCCTTGTGAATGAAGAGAAGAGAGAAAGTAGAGTGAAGGAAACGAAAGGGAAGCAAAAATCCCAGCGTGGCATTTGAAGGACTCGTAGTTTTCAGACTTTAAAGGCAAAAAGACCTTCCTGGCTTTTGGTTTTGATCTTTTCCTTTCTGTTACGAGGACAGGATTTGGCCCTGACAACCTCGTGAACAAAGACGCACACACACACACATAAACAGAGAGAGAACATGCTGGTCATATTTGCCTCATGCCAAGTGTGTCATTTGCACTGAAATAGTTTGCATGCAGACGTCTTTCCACTGGTGAAATTAAATATAGCTGAGTTTGAGTTCACTTCTTCATCTCTGTTATTCACTCATTCACTCAGTTTCTTAGTTCATTCATTTATTCAGTTCATTCATTCATTCATTCAGTGTTTTTGTTGTCGTCACTTGTTCAGTTCATTTATTTTCTGCCGTTGTTGTACTAGTTTGCTTAAAATTCATTGATTTGTTTTCATTCATTCAGTTCTTAACCAATCAGTTTCAATATATATTCATCCTTTTGTTTATATATTCATTTGTCTGTTCATCCATTCACTGGTTTATTCATTTGTTTATTCATTCTTTCAGTAGTTCAGCCAGTAGGTAATTTTCTGGTGTATCCATCCATCCAACCATCAATCATTCTTTAGTCATCTGACATCCATTCATTTATTAATTAGTTGCTTCATTCATTCATTTACTCATATATACTGTGTTCATCCACTCATTGGGACATTTGATCAGTAATTCATTGGGTTGGGTTTTCATTCATTCATCCATATGTCCTTAAGCTAGTTTCTAAATATATTCAGTGAAAAGAGTTTAGTCATCCATTCATTGGTCCGTGTGATAACTCATTCTTTCATTTGTGAATTTATCCACTTGTATTCCTGTTTTTTTTTTTGTTTTTTTGGCCCATCACTCACTCATACACATTCATTCACTAAGTATGTGGTTCTTTCATTCATTTGTTTGTTCATCACTGCATATTTTGCCTTCATTTATTTTGTTGTTTGGATGACTCACTGACAAAACCATCCAGCCACACATTTATTCACTGTTCAGCCTTTTACTGTATTCATTTGTTCATCTAGCAGTCCATTTGTTGACTTGATCGCTTTCTGATCCATCCATCCATCCATCCATCCATCCATCCATCCATCCATCCATCCATCCATCCATCCATCCATCCATCCATTTATCACCAACTAGCTGATCTTTTATTTATAACCACCTCTCATCCAGCTGTGGCCTTTGTACGAGGCTATAGCAAACTGTAGAGGACAAAAATATGAAATAAATCAAACATTACTGCCTCACTGGCCATTTTCCTACTGGGCTGCTGTCAAATTATCCTGTTACACAGTCTGAATGGCTCCTGATGGAAATTGTTTGGAAATGGCAGATAAATTTACATGCTGGGCTGAAGTCCAAAATCCTCTGGCTTCATCCTCGGCTGTTAGTGAAAGAAAAAAAAAACACTTAGAAGGGAGGATGAGCTCACAAGCTAACAGCAGGAAGATTTCCAATGACGCTAGTTTGTTTCACAACTCTCCAA
Source organism: Miichthys miiuy (assembly GCA_036365135.1). Lineage (NCBI taxonomy): Eukaryota > Metazoa > Chordata > Actinopteri > Sciaenidae > Miichthys > Miichthys miiuy. The sequence continues at coordinate 3,594,776 of CM071619.1, forward strand.
CCAAACCAAATAGATTTGTAACATCGGAGTTTTGAGGTAATTTAGTTTTTTGGTATCACATTTTGGCTCCAGTTTTTGTTTTAGAGTGTGTTCTAAGTTTTGAATATACACATCATAATGTTGTTGTCGTGCGCAGTCACAACTGCAAATCAGCAAATTTCCTCCAGCTGAGATCCAAAACATTTAGCTGGATAATCAGACTTAACTGCCTTTTCATTTTCGCTTCATTATTCAGTCTGACATTGTGTTGATGTTATCCTATTTCTCTTCGGGAGAGAGGAGGACTAGTTTGCCTTACCCAGTTGACACCGACTGACAAATCCTTTCTGTTGATATCGTTTTTATATTTGTCACATCAATCAAACAATTATGTTGATTTAAGAATCGTTAGAATATTTCTGTAAGCCTAGCCTGTAACACTCTTAGAATCAATGAAAGGATCTAATGTGGGCAGCGATTCAAAGGTCTAGAAACAAGCCAGATGTTGCCGAAGTATCATAAATTTTTGCAGGGATTTGACAAACTGAAATTTTGGTGGCGCTACAAGTTAGTGGATCATCAAAGTCATTGTGATTCATCTTCTGGGCATTATCTGTACATCTGAAGACAATCCATCCAGTAATTGTCAATGTATTACATTCAGCAAGTAGTGGAATGAATGACATTGGCAGTAAAGATTTGCTGTTAGCATGGCTAAACATCTGGATAAGTGGCTTTAACTGATGAAAGTACAATCAAATTTGAGTAAATTATGGAGAAACTTTTTTGCTGTGAATGTAACTTAGCACTTTCTCTGGAGAGAGATATCAGAATGCTATGGTTAAAGATCAGACTCAGACTGGTGTGTCATTCATTGCTGACATGGGTCAGTTCAGTTTGGGTAGTTTTGTTGTCACTTTGTAAAAATGTTTGGTGCAGAATTCATGTGGTGTAAAAACGTTCTTCTTCATTTGATTCTGGATTTAGTTTTGTTTTTTGTTTTTGTTTTTTTAGCTTTGGTTTGAATACATACTGCTTTCGTTTGAGAGGTTTGGTATCATATGGTCTGGGCTAAATGCTCTTTTTTTAATGTGATCTCTATTGATTGTTATTTTTTAATTACAAAGTATTTCCTCTCCCTGATGCTACCTATATCTATGTGCATTTTATCATATGCTAATAAGTGTTGTCATTGTGAATGATGTAAATGCTTTGATCACACTGTTACCTTCACAGGTGCATGTTTCAAACCTTGTATTTGGAGTCTGTATGTTCACACGTTTGTCTTCACTGCTGAAAATGGATGGTTGGTCCAACAGTGTTTAATGATCCGCAGACATTTCCATCTAGATCTATACCTCAGTGTTTCTTTTCTGAACAATGGAGTCTTTTTACTTCAGTGGTGGTGTGTTTTGTGACTGCTTATGTCCTGTGTAAACTGGAAAGCTCACTGGGTTTGGCTGGTGATTCTCTCCTAGCTGTAAATGGGTGATGGGGGCTGGGAATCGTGGCCTCATGCCAAAGTACGAGCCCAACCCCCCCAACAGCTATCTCTGCTCCCCTAAAAACATCCAAACACCCTCCAAAACCATGGTCTGCTGGCTGAAGGTGGCATGAATGCACTCAAAACACCATGGAAAAGAACTGAGTCTGTTGTTTGATACATCATGTAATCTGGAATCACACTTAAAATTTTCATTGATCTTAAATTTAAGTTTGAATGATCGTTTTCTTGCGTATTTACTGAACCCACCCATTATATGTATCTTTATTTGAGTTCTGGAAATGACCACCATATTCTTTCTTGATCTTGGAAACAGTGGTTGACAAAACAGCATCGCCTTAAGGTCCATTAAGTTGCTGATGTGTGTGAGTTTCATCAGTTCTTCATCAGCAGATGGGGTCCAGCAGCTCTCTTTTCCTGATGCTTCATCACAAGTTATGGATGTTCTGCAGTGAGTGACACTGCACCAAGTTTCCCTCTGTAATTGACTTGACAGTTACTTTAATGCTCAGTTATCACATGTCATGAGAATTTTTACACCTGTCAGGGAGATACACTAGTTGCCTAATTTGTGATGGTGTGACTGTTTCCATTAGAAAAACAGCTGGCATTGGTGGTTTGATTGAACATCTGAAACAACCCGTGTTTACATGTACGTCTTGACATGGACCCTAAACGGTCGTGTGAATAATGACTGCCGTTTCTGAGGAGGCAGTGTTGACATTGTTATAAC